>JAVKLA010000090.1:18561158-18570448 GCA_034782735.1 Sagittarius serpentarius
AAAACATTTAACAAGCATGAAGAGAACAAATACAGAGTCCTTTTCATCTTAAAAGGCTTCAGTTGTTAATGTCTGTTATTAGCACGTTTCATTTGAGAGGGCATAAAAGAGGGACTGTATCTTTCGTATTTTTGGACTCACAGTCAAGAGTTTAATCTGTTCACAAATGTAACTCCCTTATGTGTGATGACAGAAAGATTTCTCTCCCTCTTTAAAAATGTGACCTAGTCCAAAACTCTGGTAGGACAATACGATGACCAAGATCTGTAGTTGCATTTTGGCAGGGCTATTCAGGCGTAAAGCGTAGGTGTAACTAGGGAAGCCCCTCTGCAGGCACGACTTTAGCCGCTCCCATAATTGGTGCCCGTCTCTGCCTTCCCTAGCACGTTGGTCCGGTGTGCAAGTCTCGCCTTTGTTGTTTCTGGGTGCCAGCAACACCTACTCACCCTGCTAACTGCAAATCACGCTCTGCTCTTTCAGCTTTGCACACTATTCATTGACAGCTATAAATATTCAGAATCAGAAACATCTTAGCCCTGTACCGATGGTACGTGAGGCAAAACACAGCTCTGCTGTATTGGCTCGCAGTACCCCTTAGCATTAAGTCCTCCATCACTTCTCCTTAAACACTCGCAATTAACTTAACAAATAATTTGAGGGACTGTTGTGGTTTAACCCCAGCCAGCAACTAGGCACCACGCAGCCGCTCACTCACTCCTCCTCACCCCTGCTCCTGCCCCCGGTGGGATGCGGAGGAGAATTGAAAACAAGTAAAACTCATGGGTTGAGATCAGTACAGTTGAATAATTGAAATAAAAATTAAAATAATATTATAGTTATGAAAAGGAAATAAAAATTAAAATAATATTATAGTTATGAAAAGGAAGATAACCAAAAGAGAGTGAATTATAACCCAAGAAAGTCAAGTGATGCACGATGCAATTGTTCACCACCCACTGCCTGACGGACATGACGTCCCACGGTATGGAATACCCCTTTGGCCAGTTTGGGTCAGCTGTCCTGGCTGTGTCCCCTCCCAACTTTCTTGTGCCCCTCCAGCCTTCTTGCTGGCAGGGCAGTATGAGAAGCTGAAAAATCCTTGACTTAGTAAAAACACGACTTAGCAACAACTAAAACCATCAGGGTGTTATCAACATTCTTCTCATACTAAACCCAAACCACAGCACCGTACCAGCTACTAGGAAGAAAATTAACTCTATCCCAGCCGAAACCAGGACAGGTATGTAGGAGTTGGACATGCACAGGTAAACAGGTACCTCTTTTTTTTAATTTCCAGTCATTTGCCTGATCATAACCACACTGTAAAGCTGTCACAAAAATGTGGCTTCTACAGTGAAGGGGCACCAGCCTGCTGTGGTGGAAGGGAAGGATGGAGACATTTAAAAAGGTCAGTAATAGACCAGGTTTTACACTTTAACTTCAACGACCCGCACACAGGCGAGGCAGAACATTATCTGGCTTGGCATCGCCTTGCTGTGCTTCCCCTTGGCAATCCCATCATCTGGGCGAGCCCTTACCAAGCCATCACAAGAACGTGGCCAAGTGTTGCCGGCAGCAGCCACGCTGAGCACCCACTCGGCCGGCCGTACGGACACGGAGCTTTTCCCCACGAGTCCCCAGTGCTGCTCAGCACAGGGCATCCCCCCACAGGCAGCACCAGTGTTAAACCTCGCCTGCTAATTTAGAGCCAAGTCCCCCGACTGATTCAGAAGCAATAGCCCCACAGGGGTGAGCAGATTTACCAGCTGTCCAGCCTCTCTCACGACTGATCTCTGAATGCCTGATGTTTGATTTGCTTTTGCTCCCTTTCAGCTATAAGGCCATTTGCATTTGTGCTGTCCTCTGCCCATACTCTTCTCCCTTGGCAATGGGCTGGGTCTTCTCTTTGCAGCCCACGATCCTTTTCTGGTTTGCAGATCTGCAGTAATCCCTACCCCACCTTGTTACCATTTAAACTGGGAATGGGGAAGCTGCAGGACTACACTGAGAACCAGACTGAAAATAGCCCAGAAAGAAGAGGTTTGCAGTTTGATTACTTTTATTAGATTTTTTTTCAGTATTAGAGTCACCTAAGGCTTTTGTTTGATGTTGGGCATTGTGTGAAATCCTTTACCCAGGTCATCTGGTATTGCTCATGTAGCTTTGCTGTGGCATGTTAATGCATATCAGCTGAGGGTCTGGCATGTCTGGTCCCACCACGGGCGTCTTGGTAGCAGCCCCAGTGAGGTCTGCCCTCCGCATAGCGGGGTCTGGCCAGGGCTCCGTCACTGCGCAAGGCCGCGTGGTATCAAGTGTCCAGTGGAGATTTCCAAGGAGCCTGGAAACCAGGCAAGCCCAGGAAATGCATGCACTTCAGGGCACGGTTTAGTGGGCATGGTGGTGTTGATGGTTGGACTTGATGATCTTAGAGGTCTTCTCCAACCTTAACAATGCTATGATTCTATGATTCTGTGGAATCCAGAAACTGCAAGGTGATGCCGATCCCCAGGGAGGAGCACATACCTCTCCTGAAGAGCCTGTTGAGTTGTAACTATGTGTTTGTAAGCATTTTCTCCTGAAAAGCTGGGTCTCTTTAGCAAAGTTCTAAAAAATTGCTTTTCAGAAATGCTTACAATTATAGAGTTTAGGTTAAAAATCTACATGTTTCTTGTAAGTGACTGTAATTAAGGTATCTTTATTAGCTGCTTATTGGAGATAAGACGGGTACAGCTGGATTAGGTGTGGGGGGAATGGTTTCCCCATGCTACATAACTCAGTGGGATTCCCAAAATCTTGTTCTGCACAGTAGGAACACGGATCTCCTCTGGGAGAAGGGGATGGCAGAGAGGGGCAGCATGGAGGAGCATTTGCCTCCAAGCTTCCAGCACAGCGAAGACCAGGGCCAGGTCTCCCACGCCCCAGGCAGGATGCTCTGGTCCACAGGACACTGTCAACAGTGGGTTAGTCCCTGCGGGGCTGTGAGGCAGATGATAGCCTCGCTCATAACCTGCCTCAGATTTGCCTGGCTAACTCCCTTCTGGATTTCAGTAAGGTATTGTTGTTAATACTGGTGTACCTTTTTCAAACAAGCAGATTTTATTCCTGAAGCTGATACCAAAAAATTTGGTATCTGGGGAGCCGACACCACTTTTCAGACCCACCACCAGCTGAATTACCTGGATAACATTACTCTCCATCGTGGTGAGACATGACAGCAGGGTATGGCATGATGTGCTTTGTGTTTTGGAGGATGAAGATGCTGGGTCTTTGGCCTAGTCTGGGGCCTGGCTATCCCTGGCTGTGCTCCAAAATGAAGCTATTCACTAAAGGCAAACCATGTATTAAATATAGCCACCAAAGGAACAGAAAGCCATCTTTGAGAGATCATCTAAGTATACCAGATCCTGCCTTAGTGCAGGAATTTAGAGAAGATGGTCTACTTTTCTTTTCCTTACATTTTTAGGACTCAGTAGCATTTTCTCTGTGTCACACAACTAAGTCAGGCTGTTTCTGAGCGAGGAGGAGGGCTGCTGTATAGCTGATTAGCGAGTAGTTTTCTGTTAGCTGCTCTGGTAGCCACGTGTTCTCATTAGCAGCAACATCAGTAGGGTGGCAGTATCTTGCTTGCACTAGCCCCAGGAAAACGGGCCAGGGAAAAGCCTGTAACAGCAGTGTAGAGTCCAGGAGTAGAAAAAGGAATTGCTCCTTGGCAATGCGTCTTGGTGTCTCTTTGGTATCACTGAACACTTCTCGAACGGGCTATCTAGTCTTCCAAATCCTGTCCACTTGAGGCCTGGAGCGGATAAAAGGACCAAATAACTGTAAGATCCATCACAAATACTGCAAACAGCCTTGTATTCTAAGAGTTTGCATAGATCCATAAAGGCACTTTGGTCTTGAATGCTTCCACCCTTCCTGGTGGCCGAGTTGCTCTGCTCCAGAAACGGCTCCAGCAGGCATGCAGTGAAGGGCTGGGTGGCAGGTTCAGTGGTGGCAACCACAGAAACAACAGCAAGCAGCGGGGCCGCTGCCTGGTGCACACGCACAGCTTCTCAGAGCAGACGCCATTCGGCTGTCTGTAGACTATGGGACACCTTCCTCTCTCTTAAAGAAAGGCAGTGCCGCACAGTTTTCCGTGAAAAACATTTGCTGTACATGGGTGTTTGTGTTTCATAGCAGCAGTATGAGACACCCAGATTCATGAAGCATACCCGCAGATCCAGAAGTAATCCAAAATACGTGGCTGTTTCTAAAACAACATAAACCGTCACGCACAGACTTGATGGTTTTCCATCTCCAGATGGACATTACTTACATGGCCAATCATTAAAGGTAAACCATATGGCCGTATCGCTTTTTTGTTGTGTATTTCTCTCATATGTCAGTGTCTGCAATACATTTGGAGTATTTGACTGGAATAGGGGCAGGAGTCGGTCCCTTCCACCTTACAAGCATTCTACCAGCCAGCGAGCGGTAGCAGGCTGCAGAAAGGCAGATTCTGTGCATTTTCTTGTGCTGGGTCTCTTTTTGTAATTCCACTATGCACTCTCCAGACAGTGGCATTAGAGCATGTAAAATTTAATTTCCATCTCATCAGTGTCAGAGGCTGATCAAAGATTGCCCACAAAAAATTATCGTGCTACTGGCTGCATCCAGAACATATGGGCATAGCATTAGTCACCATGGCCTCCACAGCTCCTCCAGCGATTATCATCAAGGAGAAAAGACATGTCATATACTTGAAAGGAAGACACGCATTTCCCAACATGTCTCCTAATAGCGAACAACTCTAATTCTAGTAAGGCAGGAGAAGTCAGAAACTGAGCCTTATTTAAATCTGTAATGTAAAGAGTTGACCTCATTGTCACCTAAACCGCAGTGCCCGGGGCATGTGTGTTATAAGCTGCTTGCGTGCACTTTGTCTGGGGGCAGCCCTCCAGTGCGAGCAAACACAGCTCCTGCCTAGGGCAGCGAGGCTGATAGGGTGGCAAGAAACAGCAGTGCTGGGATTTTTCCTCTTCTAATACCAGCTTCTTATTTCTGCCTTAACATACTGTGGAATGACACATTCCTTACACTCCTCACACCAAGGGGTATTTTCTGTTGGCTAAACAACATAAAGTATGTCATTTTACTTAACCATCTTTGTAATCTCAGATAATGAAGCCACCAGGCACATATTAAAATTAGCGTTGCTGCCCCAAGTAGACATTTGGGTCCTGGGTAGAATTCTCCCCTGGCTTTCTCCTGCAACAGGAAAAATGCTGATGAAAGTGCAGAAATGCAGTTTACCAGGAAAGGCCGGAGCCTTTACAACACACTCAAATTGCACCATTTTCTGGGGAAAGCACCCACTGCCCTTCTCCTCAGGGAACTGGGGGCATCTTGACCATTGGGAGCCGGTTTTTAGCTGTTCTTTCATCTTGGCTACTACAAGGGATGAAACCCAGTGAGGGGATGTCAGTGGCCACCCTGCATGGGGCATGGGCTGGGAAGGACCGCTGGAGCCCGGGAAACGTGGTGAAACAGCAGCCAGGGGGGGAAGAGGAGGCCTGAGGGTCCCATCAGGCTCTGTGTTCAGTGTAAAGCTTGTTAGCGGCGCCGGTTTGTTTTGTGCCATTTCATCTTCTTCTGGGGCAACAGACCTTGACGTAAGGAGGGCCCAAAGCAAAGTCCAAGTCACTCTTCGGAGCCCTTGAGGACTTGTAGGGCACAGGGGCATCACTTCAAAGTAGCCACTGATCACCAAAAATAATATGCAGAGGAATTTGCATATCTCATCAACTCCGTGAGGGCTGCAGAGATAAGAACAAGAAAGATTGCTGGTTGATATGCTGCTTGTTTAAAAAACACTTGTGAGTATAGTGCACATAGGCATGCAGCCTGTCGTACCTCCTTGTTGGTTTTCATGTAGACATGTATCAAAAGTGATGCCTCCTCCTGCCATACCTGGGGTACTGACTTTCCTCAGGAAATTCACCTTGACTGGATTTCTTTTTCTATGGACTCCGACAAATGCCATAGTGTATCATTTTGTTACTGTTTATTATTAATAACCATATGTATAGTAGATAAATATATGGTGGTTTCTTGCCTCCCGTGAGTGCAAAGAAGAGCAAGTATATCACTTCCACTCTGACTCTCTGTTTATGTGATGATGAAGTTGAAAGTTTCCGTCCTTGTGTTTTATACCCTCTGTGATACAGACTTGCTTTGAATTATATTTTCTTTCTTTACTCCTTCAGATGATCTTTCATTAGCTGTTGCGGTCTCCTATCTGTCTGTCCACACAACAGAAGAAACGATACAGAAACCTCCTTTGACATTTCCATCAGGAATAAACTTCCCTGTGTGTCTGCCCTTTGCTAACTTCTCACGTGTGTTTGGGTTTGCTCCAAAGAGTAAATAAGGAGCCATTCCCAGAAACAGCAGCTCTCTTTGTAAAAAGCTACTCTACAAGCTAAAGGTAGTTTTCAAATCATGTCAGATCATAGTCTTTTTATATAAAAATGAACTTTTTTTGAATTATTGCTATATTAAGTTAAAAATGAGGTACTTGTCTGGGAAGTACTTAGGCAAAATATGTCCTTAGGAAACGTATCTGCTAATTTTCTTTATGAAGAATGATTCTGTGTTATGGAAATTAATTGAACCATCTTTCTCTCCATAGTTTTTTTTTCACTAGTGATTTTCAGATTTCCTAGGTCTTGCATGTCATTGTAACAAATTATATTGGCCACGAATGATAAGTGCAGATACAGTTCTTCAGCATTTTAAATGTATTTTCTTCTAGAGAATTACAACAGAAATAGGAGTGTTAGAACAAAAACATCCCTTCCGTGTATTTTCAGGAAACTGTGCTTTAGCGAAGTGAGACCAAAAGTAGAGGATGTAGCGCACTGCGCGTCTTGCGCCTTAGAACCACGTACGCCTCCTCCGAAGGAGAGGTTTGCTTATTTCCGTGCGATGGAGCATCTCAAGCCAGTAGGACAAAGTGAATCAGGTCATGAATGTACAGTTTGGAGCTTATCTTGTTTGAAGCAGTAATCGCACTGCCCAACACTTGCTAAGAAGCTGCTGTTTGCAAGGCAAATATTTTGTATCAAGTCATTACTGGGTTTGTTACAAGCTGTGGACACATAATAAAAAATGACTACAGTAATATCTTGATGATAGTCCCTACACTGATCAACTGCAAATGATCTGATTAACAGTCAGCTGCTGATTCCCAGTTTAATTAATCCTGATGGGCTATTGATGCGCTGCAACTGTTTGTCCTAATAATGAGTTTTGAAATTAGACTGCGACAAGCCACTTAGACAGCTGCCAAGGAAAATAATCATTTAGGAAGGCGAGCAATGGAGACGACAGAGGAGGAATGGCTGCTATTTGACAGAAAATTCACATGGCTGTGTCACATGTGTTTTATTTTTACATTTGGAGCACATTAACTGCACCAGCAGTAAGTGGTGACTGCAAGACACATAACTAGCTTTACAATTAAGAATGCTACTTCTCATCAGTAAGCAAAAGCTAAACATGAAACATGAAGTGTGTTAATAGCAGAATATATGTAGCTACAGACCATTGAACAATTTAGGTCAGTCCTTTGCAATGTTTAATTAGACTAATATATCTGTTTGCAATTAATAACAGATGTGACAAGCTAATGTGTCCATGTACTGACAAATTAACCTTTGCCCATCAGCTGCTCGGATCTGTGAGAAAAGTGCCATGTTTTGCCTCTGTTCAACTGAACCTAAATAAAATTGCAGGATAATTATAAACATAAATGTTAATGGAATGTGCTTTCCATGGGAAGCAGAAACCAAAGGCGAGTATTTCTCAGCCAGGCCATCATACTGTACTTTGCCACGTGACAAAACCTGCAAATTATATTTTTCCATTTGTCTCGGTGCAATTAGTGTTTGGTATGACAGATGCTAGTTCGATAGTCCTCATTGCCAATGGACCTGGGACATACCAGAGACCTTAAATTAATAGCCAGGGTAAGAATGCTTCCATAGCCATTCAGTCTTTGGCTTTATTTGCTGTCTGCAAGCAAATGTGCCCTCAATTTGTGACAAGCTTTGCCACTGAAGTGACGTGGCAGACATGTCTGTCAGGACTTGGGCCGAGGCCATCAGCATATTCCAGATAAGTAATGGGAGCATCTCTCACCCCCTGGGCTGGTGGTCTGTTTGCATTTCCAATATAACCTCTCACTCTCTTTCTCTCTCTCTCCCCCTCCCCCTCCCCCCATATATATATATATTAAAAAAAATTAATTTTTTATGTATATATTTAAAAATCGTAGGCACCTTATATATATTATATATACATAGTATAGGCATCTTTCCCTGCTCTGCATTAGGCTCTGTTAATAAAACCCTGCTACTGATGGGATTTATTGAGATTGTGTGTATATATATATATACTCACACACATACACATATAGATGTGTGCATACATATGTATACACATGTGTATATACATATACACATACATGTACATGTCTATTATTTACAGTAAAGATACTTGCACATAACAGTATAATATAAAATTTCAAAATCCATTAAATGGTTATTTTCCTCTAGATTTGACCTAACTGCATCCTTTTTATATTTAAGATTTTGAAACTGAGTGGCATGTTTGGATGCTCCATGTCTGCATGTTTACCACTTCTGCAAAATCAGCCTGTTTGGGCACGTTGCTGTTGGCCTGTTGGCTTTCTTTAAGTGCTCTCTGTTAATGGCCGTCAAAGACCAGATACTGACCTAGGCCGGCCCAGTACCGCCAGTCTTGAAAGTCTTGCTGTACACTTTTGCACGCTCGTTTATGTTGATTAGGAATATATTACTAGGTGACATCCCTGGAGGGGATCATGCCATCGTGCTGAGATGGCATGAAACCTGTTGCGTGATTCAACGTGGCACATTCTGAGGAGCAACCATGCCCGGGACTCCTACTGTGACCCAAGAGATGCGGGTCTCCAGCTGGTTTGGGTTTGTGCGGTGGGGGTTTGGTAGCGGGGGAGGGGCTGCAGGGGTGGCTCCTGTGAGAAGCTGCTAGAAGCTTCCCCGGCTCCAAGGAGGACCCGCCTCTGGCCAAGGCCGAGCCCATCAGCGATGGCGGTAGCACCTCTGGGGTAACAGATTTAAGAAGGGGAACCTGCACTGGGGGGGAGGAGATTGGCATATGAGAGAAACCCCTGTGCAGACCCCGAGGTCAGTGAGGAAAGCGGGGGAGGAGGTGGGCCGGAGGAGGGGATGGCCCTGCAGCCCCTGGTC
>JAVKLA010000090.1:18571462-18631462 GCA_034782735.1 Sagittarius serpentarius
GAACCGACCCCAAACCCCATTCCCTGTCCCCCTGCACCACTCGGGGGGAGGAGGGAGAGAAAACCAGGAGTGGAGTTAAGCCCGGGAAGAAGGGAGAGGTGGGGGGAAGGTATTTTAGGATTTGGTTTTATTTCTCATTACCTTACTCTGATTTGATTGGTAACAAATTAAATTGATCTTTTTTTTTCCCCAAGTCGAGTCTGTTTTGCCCGTGACCATAACTGGTAAGTGATCCCTCCCTGTCCTTGTCTCAACCCACGAGCCTTTTGTTATATTTTCTCCTCCCCATCTCACTGCGGGGAGGAGCGAGCGGCCCTCGATAAGTGCTTTTCACTAAAACCTAAAGTTTTGGTCCCAGGATCACCCCATCTTTGGATTATATTTATAGCATCACAGTTGAGACTGAGTAGTATCAAATTATCAACAGCCTAGAATTAGCATCAGGATTTGAGGACGAACTCATAAAAATAGGGCAACATTAAAACACAAAGAAACTATCAGTTACACGTGCTACTGTTCCCTTGGACGCCTGCTTTGTGCTGCTCAAATATACACATTAGGACTAGATGTATATCAACATCCCTTACCCAAATAAGTGTCAAGAGGTAAAGCATCATTTTCTTCCAGCCATAAAACCACAGTATCCACCCATTTTCCATCCTTAAGGTCAGACACTCGCAGCCTGCATGTACTGCCCCTCAAATGAATGCCACATTGTCATCAGCATTCAGCACCATGGCCGCAGAATAAAGGGAGCCCAGCCAGCCACAAGAGAAAGAGGAGATAAAAAGAAAGCGGAAAGTAAAAATAAAATGCCTTAAGTCTGCGCTGCAGACTTTTGCCCTCCCTTGCTAATCAATGGTCCCCCCCCCGATATTGGTTCTCTCCACCAAGTGACTGGTGTGCGGTACGGGCTGCAGATAGACCAACAACCACCCGAATACACGGCACAACTCTGGCCCGTGCAGGCACGAGCAGCAGCGGGAGGTCATGCAGCTCTTCCACCCCAAGAGTGAGCAAGTGCTGCTCCCACAGCACAGAGGAGTCATCCTCCTTAGCTCTGACAAACCTGAAAAGAGACCCCTGCCCCCCTTTCGCTCGCTGGAAATTTCGCGTCACAGCGAAAGGTTTCTCTGCAAAAGCTGTCCTTTCCACGGGGAGTGGAGATGGAGAGCAGCAGGAGCCACGGGGATGCTCTACGTTTGGTGGCACCTCTCCCTGCTATGCATTAGGTTCTGTTAATAAACCTGTGTTATTGATGGGATTTATTGAGAGTGGACCTCGGGCAGGCTGGCCACCCACCACGCTCCTTGGTGTTAACAGCAACAAGTCACAGGACATTCCTACCTCTTGAGGCCAAATATTGTGTCCAATAGCCCACATCTTAAAGCAAATTTTTTTTGAAGTGAAACTACCACCTCACTGAAACTCTGAATGGGCATTTTTCAGTTCTACCCTGGAATGATGAGTTTCATTTTTTTTCTTCTGATCTGGTAGGCATGTTCATCCTTCAAATTAGAAATAAATTAGAAAGGTATGTAATCTGAATCAACCAACAGCTGGGAAAAGAAGAGTGCAACTTATTTTGACATATAAATGGTCCTGGAAGAAATGAGCAATCCCAATCCTTCCCTCAATGCCCTGATGTGAAGAGTAGAAGTGAGGGTAGAAGTAAGAGACGTCGTGTGCTAAGAACCCCAGCGTTACAGCTGTTTGCTGCAGAAAGGAGCAAGCCCTACAACAGAAAATGCTGCCCACAACAGTTAAGGTACAGACTATACGTATGCTTACCAAAGAGGTATGCCTCTGCCTAAGCACTGGCTGGAGTTTCAGGCTCTTCTCTTTCTTTTAGGCAAGAGTTTTGAACTTTGCTCTGCGTGTTTGGTGGTGGGACAGTGCAGGGCACGTTGGGCATGCATTTCTTTTTACAGAGCAGCAGAGGGGGAAGAGTTGCACCGTACTTGGGTACTGCAGGTGCCCAGAGCATGATCTGCAGCAGACCTGTGCCAGCTACACCATGGACTGGTCTTTTCAGAAGGTTTGTTTTTAATAATTGCACAACTGCTCGTTTGTTTGAAGGAGGGAATAGATTTTGAGATGACTCCTGCCCCCTTTTTGCCCTGTGTATCCTTGGGAGCGTGGCAGAAAGGTAGCTGCTGGCGCTCAGGGGAAAAAAGAAGTGTAATGGATTGGAAAAGCGTATACTTTACTTTGAAAAGTTCACCCACATGTTTCTGAGTAGTTTTCAAAAAAAAAAAAAAAAAAAAGAAATCTATAAATGCTACATAACTTTTTCATGAATATGGTCTTTAGCTAGGCTGAACTTCCAAAAATGGGTTTGAACTACTACAATACTGTATCCTGACAGCTCCTGGTGTAAGGAAGCCCATGTTTGTGTGCTTCCAGGAAACCACTGTGACAGCTGTATATGAACCTAAATAGCAGGAGATACAGAACCAATAATTTCTAAATGATGTGTGAGACTTGGGAGTGGATTTATCCCTCTCATCCCAGTTCTGAAAAGCTCCTCACCAGCGAGTGAGTGGTTTACTGCCTTGCGTGTGGCTGCTGAGCTGAGGGATGTGCCTGCGCCTGCTTCTGCAGGAAGCCAATATAGAGCTTTGGAAAGCTGAGCAGTTTAAAACCGAAGTCAGTCCCTGGCCTTTGGGTTAGCATGTTCCTGCCGTGGCAAATCTCACTGCAGAGGTGCTGAGGCGGATGTTGTGAGCAGGATCCCGGCACAATGCCCAGTGCACACGGTAAACACTGAGTACACTCTTCTGAATAGGCTTTTTGTCTAGACAGCAAAGAAGAAATGAATGAAAATCTGATACTCGACATATAGGCAGGCATAACTGAAAGAGTGGAATTAACTCTTTGACCATCATTCTTGCTATTTTACTTAAAAACGTGAGGCTTTGTAATGTTTCTTCTTGCACACCTCAACTTCCGCATCTCACATTGCAAGAGTTATTTCATTTCTCTGTAGAGCTACAATCAAAGGATACATGTATGAGGGGCCTAATAATTTTCAGAGATTTTTGTTTCAAGCCATTAAAGCTGAAATACATTACTCCCTTTCCAAAGCTTTCAGAAAATAAGCAGATGAAAGCTCTGGGCTTTCTGTTGTTCTTGTTCTTCCACTTGTACAAATAACATATAATAACACCTGCATTCGAAAACTGGGGTTTTTTGCCCTTCATATCCCAAAAACAGTATAAATTGATGTGGTTTAGATCAGCTATTAAAAATTCCTCTCTACCTTCGCCTCAATTTACAGCAAAGCAATATGGCTCTGGTAGACTGGTATTATGGATACATGGTATTACTGCATAACCTATCATCATATGAAATTAGATTCTCTATCAAAAACAAAAGTTTTAGCAGGATGAAATTATGATTCTGTGAGCAGGTCTCCTGCTCTGGCATCAACATTGATGCAAAATTGATGAAACTTCCAAGTGAAATTGCATTGTTTGATCTTCACAGTCCTGGAATAACATAGCCTAAAGCTACAGTTTCTGTAAACTTACTTTGCACAAACGACTTAGCCGGTACTGATGTATTGACATAGTGTGCCCATGAATGACATTAGGGCTACTTAGAAAGGAGACAAAATAACAGCAAAAGAATGCAGCAATTGGTTCTGAAATTACCTTTTTCCAGTGAACCTCTCTGAAAAATTACCTTTTTCTGCCGAGTCTCACTCAAAAATTACCTTTTCCAACTGAAGCTCTCTCAAAGTGCCTTGATGTTAAGCAATATAGTTTTTAGTTGAAAATGTCACAAGGCCATGAAAAGAAATTGATAGAAAATTTCAGGGTTCCTTGTTGATATTTGAAGCAGCCTGTGGATTTTTGTTCTTTAACACAGATCTTCTCTGCTGTGCTACCACTTTGATTTCTGTATTGCCAAAACCAGCATGTTTCTAGGCTTAATGGCTTCCCCGAGAGGAATATGAAGGTGATTTAGTTATTGCTGTGGAGGTGATGTTACCAGTAGGAAACCGGTAAACAGATGTCTTCTGAGCCCTTTCCAATCACATAGAAGGGAGTGGTTTGGTTTTAATCATGAAATAGAATAAATAATCTCTCTAAAAGTCTTCCTTTTTAAGGCATATACAAATACAACAGTACTCTGATCATCTGAACTACTTGGGTGAAGGTGTTCAGATATTTGTCTACATACGTGGCTGAGAGGGAACAGTGATCCAGAGCTCGTGGAAATCAATGGAAGGGCTCCCACAGCCTCAGCGGGCTTTAGCTCAGACCTGTAACTGGAAGTTAAGAGACCAGGTGACTGCCAGCAGGAATTTAGAGTGGAGGATTGCACAGACAGGGATCAGGTTTTTCTATACTTGATAAGACCAAAGCCTCAGGCTGTTCGTGCAGGTGGATCTAACACCTGTACACAGCCTCGGTGAGCTGCGGCAGGCGAAAGAGGCAGTGTATTAGCAAAACTGGGAGCCAGGAGACACCGAGATTAAAGGTATGAGCACCTGAATAAGATACCATGAGACAGCTAGGGGATAATTTTACAGTGCATTGGCAGTAATTGCATGTGTGCAAGCTCTTACTGTGGTAAATGCAAAGGTTAACTTTCTCTGAGGAGTAAGGTACTTTGCATTTACTAGAGGTAAGAGCATGGATGCAGGCAATTACTGCAGAAGAGCTGATTCTCTGCAAGCTCTCACCCTTGTATTGAGTTCGTGTGCTCATGACATTGGGGAGAATTCACCTCACTTGCAACCAGGTATTGGGTCTAAAGTAGCAATCAAGGTTCCCTCACTAGTCAATGGAGACAGGGAGGCCCCTCCAGGTTCCTCCCACCTGTCCTGGTGGGACTTTCACCCCTTCTGATCACAGGTCTTTAGGAAGACCAGGGCACCCCGGCTGCCCCCATGCACTCAAGGTAACACGCTACATCACACGCAGAGTGCCTCCACAGAGGCGACACTTGTGACGCACGTTCCTTTGTGCAATACCCAGCTTTGTGGTTCACCTGCTGTCTACCTGGAACACGCAGCATTGCACCTGCTGTGCACCGCTGTTGGTGTCCTCTTCCCAACAGGCCCATGGCCAGTTCCTGGAGGAACTGCCTTGAGGCATCTGTCTCTTCATGTTGTCAGTGGAGGGACACCAAAGACAACCATGACTGAATGGGGCAGTTCTTTCCCGAAGATGTGGGAACGAGGGCTGGCGACTGGTTGCATGGATGCTCTGGGCTGGTACGAATGAGCTGTTGATATGAGATTAGATTTACTTCTGAAATATAGTGCGGGATCAACAGCTTATGGAGACAGTGAACAAGGAGCTGCCCAATAAGAAGGGAGAAATGCAACCCTAGACTTTGTAACTCCCAAAAGGACAGTGGCTCCAGCTGGATTTCATGGGGGTAAAGTTGTCCACAAATCATGATTTTAAACATGGGTTGTTTGAAACAGAAAAATGATAAATAGATAAATGAATTAAACACAAATTTATTGGAGATAATATTAAGAAGATGAATTACAAATCCCTTTTGGTTGTGTATCATGCTACACAGGAAAGAGAACCATGCATTTAAGAGAGCATACTTGAGCATCAGCTATTATCGGTCGATGAACACTGCAAGATCAGCTTTGATGTTTATATTTAATTAATATATTGAGCAGATTTAGCCAGATAAAAGCCTACAGGAGGAACAAAACACTTCTCGTAGAAACATGCCTCTTCTTATGTAAGTTTTTGAGGCACTGTAAAATATGTTTATTACAAATTATGGCATTTCGAACTGATGCCCCTGAGTTCCTGAATTCAGGGCAAGCACAGGATGAACCAGGACACTTCAAATTGTGAATTTTTTGCTTCCCTGAGAAAAATCTATGCAACACCTTCATTGATATCATGTATATTGACTTAACTCATTGGTCAATGCTCTCTGCCTGTGGCTCTGACATTGTTACAGGGCTTGTAACCACAGCTGGCTGGAAACAGCTGTGCATTGTGAAAGCGTTTGAGGTTTCAGAATTTGTTTTCAGTATCTGTTAGTGCAGAAAAATGAACCCTTCTGTATTATTGCATTAACTGAAGTTTAATGAAACTGCTGGAGTCCCCATACATTTTGAGGTGTATGTATGTGCCTTGGTAGCTGTGGAGGGCTGCCGCACTGTGGTCCAGCGTGGTACCGAGTGTGCTGCCTCCCAGTACCACCTGGGCAGTGGTAGGAAGGTCACGGGGATCCAGCACAAAAACATAGCTTTTGCATAGTTTTCAAACTGGTCGTTGCCTTTGCCAGTTCTCCCTCAGCTCATCGGAGGCTCAGGGGGCTTTTCCAGCAGGGGCGGGAAGAAGGATGCGAATGTAGGTATTTATACTTACCGTAGAATGGTAATAATACACAGTATGCATATGCAGTAACAACATTGGAGGTAGGGCCAATCTTTTTGGCCGTGGCTGCTGATTTTTTACTTTTAATCCTATTTTTTTGTGCCAGTCCAAACCTTTCTAAGTGCAAACAGTTTGCCACCACTGATACGAGCGCGCGTGGCTCGGGCAAGGAGCACTGCGAAGCCCTTTAACCTGCAGCCAGCAGCCAGGGGCCTTGTGGGTGCTGCTAGCACAGGAGGCGTAGGTACCTGTGCAGAAGTCAGCGCTCTGTAGAGCAGGGTGCAGTGACAGCCAAGGAGCTAATAGCAGAGGGTTCCCACGCAAATCCTGCAGACAATCCAGCCTCCGTGCCCTCCATGCAGGATTAGTGCCTTTTCTGTAGACCTGAGGCTGGGAAGACACGTCGTGTCTTTTCCAAGCCCTTCTTCTTCCTCTTCCTCTTCCTGGCAGGAAGGGGGAGCGTCCCTGTCAGAAACACCATCGGGTGATTTCTTCAGTAGTCCCCCCACAAGGACATGGCATGATACCACACAGAGGTGTGACTCTTAACAGGCCAAAAGGATGATTTCTATGATTCTGTGGAAGCCACCTACAAAATAAAATCATGCAGCTACACTCTTGGCCAGGCATGGCAGTAAACATCCTGCAGTTTCCCTGAAGGAAAGAGTATTCTGAATCTTTTAATTTAAAAGATGTGGGATGGGTCTCTTCCCAAATCAGCACCCCTGTCAGAGGAGTCAGCTCCGGGAGCCCACAGCTCAGCCGGGTCTGCCTCCGGGTCTGCCCCCGCCGAGCCCAGCCTTGGGCAGCTTTCGGGGGCCGCATGCGGACAACATGCCCCAACACCTCCCAGAGGAAGGCTGTTCTGTTGAAGGCATTGTCTGTTTGTTAATCGGGAGACACCAGCCAGCTCTCTCAGCAATAATTAACATGGTGCACTCGGGTATCCTGGCATGGAGAGATCGCATTTTAACACTCAGTTTCATTTCATGCTGAAACAAATCTATTATAACCTTTGGCGTTTTACTCATTACTACCTCATTAACCTGCTAATGGACACATCACAGGACTCATGTTTGTAATTACACAAAAATCTCCCTTTGAAAAGTACGATTCTGTAGATTTCTGAAATCCATTCCAATAAGCAGGAGCTCTTTTGGGGAACTAAATTTTGAGGAAAACTGAATGCTGCTGGGTGAGTTTGCTGTTATTTTATAAAGAGAGGCTGGGACTGAACACCTGGCACATCTAAACCTCAGAGTGACTAGGAGTTTGAGGTACACAAGAAGTGTAGGCTAGAGCAGAGGAGGTTCCCCCCTGCAGAACAGACTAGGTAAATACACTGCTGTTTGAGACTTCTGCCAGGTTACATGGGTAGGAAGAAGCTATGATGTGTCCTGGCCCATTATAATTTTACATTCCTTAAAAACAAATATATGAAGTATAGACTAAAAGAGGGGGACTGAGGACATTAATAGGCCAGACAGGATACTATCAAAGTGTCTGTGGCTCCCCACATATATTACTGGTGGAACATGCTTTCCATAAAGAGCCCAGTAAAATAACTGCACTCCAAACAAATCCTCCTAAAGAAAATGCTCAGGTTAAAGTCCGAATCCCCTAATGACCTTGGTTTTTACATCACATATATATATTTAATGTTCTTTCAAATGTTCCTGGCGTTATTTTCCACCTAACAAGGTCCCCAACAACACGCCGCAGGCCTTCATCCCCAGTAATTTCAGAGGCTCTACCAGTGCCCGGGCAGGTGAGCGGCCTATTTGCATTTTTGGTAGCTCGCCTGCAGGTCCGAGCTCCAGCTAGAGGTACGCGTGAGGAGGAGGAGGAGAGCAATGCCAGAGGAACGCGGCTTGGCAGATGCTGGGGTGATTTCCCCCTGCACTGACCCTCCCGTGCCCTGAGCGGGCACCAAGCCTCAGCCCAGCGCCGGGGCCCCATCCTGCGCCCTGCCCGGGAGCCCCCGCTGCCCCCGAGGGGTCCCAGCCCCCCCGCTGCTGTTTGGGAGCCCACCACTAGATGTCCCATGGATTAAACCGGAGGGAAACTTCGCTATATTTGCATTAACAGCCTGAGGATGAGGGTTTAATAATGCCGGGTTGGGTTTATGAAACCACGGTTAGAGCGACTGCCCCTCGGTGGAGGTGGGTTGCCTTCATGGCTGTGGCACAGCTGTCACGCGTGTTAGACTGCGTGCACACTATACCGTTTATTTTGCAAAGAAACAACTATAAAGATCCCGCACAGTCTAATTTAAAGCCTGAATTTTAAGGCATGCTGCATTGCACAGCTATACGCAGAGTGCTCCTGCTGTAAGACCAGGCTTTGGTTAAGGTTTTCTCCACCTCTTGAGCCACGCAGAACTGCCTGCCCCAGAATCGGGCTTTTCCCTTTCTTTTCTTTTTAAGGACATACATTTTTAATAGAAGCAGGTGTCACACTCTTCTTTTACAAGGGGGACATAAGGCTCTCTGTATTAATCTCTAGGACACTGAAGACAAACTGATGATAGTTTTTATTCTCTGTCATAGTCTGCGAGTGTCCTGGGTTACAAAACGGGGCAGTCCGATAGTTCAGAAACATGAAGCTGGCACTAGCATCTCCAGATCTCTGCCGGGACCTGAGGTGTCCAGAAATCCTTTTTCATAGCTATGCCCTTTAACAACAACAAACACATGTATTTTTAAAAATGCTGGGGCCAGGGGAAGCAGAGGAAGCATTTATCAATATTTTTAAAACTCCATTTAAAATATGGAAAGTCTAAAATGCTGCACTTCTTTCCAGTGCCTCTGAAGGAAAGCCCCAGAGAGACAGGCGTAGCCACCATAAAGATTGCTTCCCACAAACACAGGACTGGAAATGGGGAGACAAGCAAGTTTATATTACACAAACACAAACAGTAGGAGTGAAAAAAAGAGGAGAATATAGTCACCTGGAGCCAATTGCCATTGTTTTATGTGCTGGAAAACCTCTGACAATACATAGCTGGCTGAAAAAAAATCAGACATGACAGTAAAAAATATGCAGCTAGTATTTATGTCTTGCCCTTTAAGCAAAAAAAAGAACTATGAGTTATTGTATGATCGTTTATATATTACAGGGAAAATGAGACTCACTTGATTAAAAACTAGCTGAAAGAATAAGCCTGTTTCAAAACCCCTGCAGATTAGTTTATGTAAGGCCAGGGATTAAGGGTATCTCCAATGTCATTTGCCTTTTTTTGCTATGCTGCGTTATGGCACCCTTGAATATTTCCGCACTAGCCACAGGCAGTGACACCCAGAAGTGAGGGCAAAAATGAGCAACCACAAGCTCTTCTTCCAACTTCTAAACTTACCTGATAAGTAGCTGAAAACATGGTTCTCCTCTATGACAGCCCTCGGGCTGTCAAGCGCTTGTAGGCAAACTGCCACCCAGCTCTTCACCTGGCGAAGCAGGGAAAAAGCAGCAGCCGACAAAGAATTAAAGGATTGTTTGTTGGGTTTGGTTTTGTTTTTTAAGGGGAACTTCCTGGGTTTATGCAGTTAATTTGATTTACCAATATCCCAAAGGAGAGAGAAATGCAGTTTAAAACCATGGACCTTCAATACAGCCTGGGAGCCAAAACCCCTGCAAACAGAGCCGAACCCTGGGCACAGCTGCATAGGGTGGGAAGGCAAAAAAAAGGTCCAGTCATTTATGGTAGGAGGGGTCTGGCAATGACATTGGCTGTTGTGCTTAACTACACTGTATGAAAAAAACCCTTCATCTAACGAATTAATGTTCCCATCGTTGCTAAACAGAAGCGTAAACCGAGTGAGTGTCTCAGAGCTGGGTAGTTGGCTCTGTCAGGGCCGGCAGGCTGGGGGGCTGCGCTGGTACCCTGGAGGTCTGCGAGCGTGAAATCGGAACAGACCAGGACAAACACTTGCAGAAAGCAGACCGCAAGGTAGGCTTGGAGAGGAATGCTGCTTTCTATTGCTCTGCTGGCTTTCCTGGAGAAAGAAAATGTTGGATTTGAAAATGTCTCTGAGCAAAAGGGAGAACCGGGAGGAAGGAGCCTAAGAAGCAACCTGGGTTATAGCTGCTCATGAGGCATAACAGCGCCGGCAAAGTCCACCATAAATCGCACGGTGAATTAACGTGTTGGTATGGATGTATTGAGGGCTGATGTCCTTTGAGTTAAATAACACAATAAACATGGATTTGTAATCTTAAACCCCCTCCTGCCGTGTTTAATGAATTTTTAGTTCAGGTTGTACATAAATAGTCAGGCAAGTCAAACAACAGGAATTACATTTTACAACGAAAAATAATTAAACCTAAAATATAGACTAACTCTCTGTTATACAAGGAAATGTAAATAACCTCTGCCAAAAAGTGCAGGAGTACACTTGCTCAGCTTTAATAGTCACATGTACCAACAGACGGGAGGCTTATACAAATATTGTCTTTTATGATAATGTAGAAAACATAAAGCTGTATCAGGAGTAATAATAATTTCTGAAGCTATTGGAAAATAAATAAATTTGAGATTTGCATTCAGGAATTAATTTTTAACATAAATAATAATTCCAATTAAGTTCATTAGATAAAATTAAAAATGGTTTATTAGAAAAACATTATTTAAACATGCAACGCAGAGCAGAATTTTCTTCTAACTGGGACATGCCATAATAGTGAAATAATACTAAGACGCATTTGACATTGCTCCTCTGAAAACTTATCAGGGAAAATTTTCTGTGGCTGAGACTTGATATTCTATAATGCTGGCTTGGGTTTTTCTTTGGGTTGGTTGGTTCCTTTTGTGAGCATACGGTTATTTCATATTCTTTTTTTCATTCCTCTGTTTAGAAAGAAAAAAGTGAACAAGCAAAGCACAACCTTTGGTAGACTGATCTGTGACACCCCGTAATCTTTTGATACTGCCTTGATTTCTAATTGTGTTTTTCACATTTTTAGCAAAAGAAATATGAAAAAATCAGAAAAGTAACCTATATTATTATACTTTAATGTGATGTTCTACTTTTCTGTTTGTAGTTCTTGAAGTTTTTGTCTTACTTCATTAAACATTTAATAAATCACTGCCAGTTTTGTGACAGATTTTAACCATAACACAAACAGCAGGAGGTGTAAACTCAGTTCAGTTCGTATAGGCATATAATATCCGTGTCGACATCATCATCCCCTCAAGGCATATTGGCAAAACGGCCAATGGAAGCTAAGCTTTTTCCGACAAAGCTTCGAAAATAAAGTTTTCTTCTTTTATCTTACTACAAATCAATTGGAGCCCTTACAGCAAAATCCTATAAAATAACTTCAAACACCGCTTCTTAGTCTAAAAATTTGTATTATGGCTAAAACTCTTTGAAGTTTTATGACTGAAGTTTGGAGAAAAATGATTTAAGTGCTATCTGCTAGACATCAGAGTGTCAAAATTTCTCTCAGTTTTCTTGACACATAAACTGCTACCTACTGTATGTTTTTTAGGTTTTTTTTTTTCTTTCTTTCTTTCTTTCTTTCTTTTAACCACCTAACCCAGCTTGCTTGATAAAAGTTTCTTAACTGCAGTTTATCCCATTGAATTAATACTCTTTCAAGCTTCGGCTTAAAATAACTGATTACTTTATTTTTGATTTTTGGTTCCTCTGACGACGCAGGTGGTAAGGGGGTGGGGAAAAGAGCTACTTTGCAAGTGTCCTGTTGATTTTTGAATAGAAAAGGAAGCAGGTAAAGTGCCCAAAACAACACATTTGCAGAACGCGCAGCCGTGTCTGTCCTCGCCCCTTGCTTTGGGGCAAATGTTGGAAGGAGGGCTGTTGTGGTGAGCTGCTTCACAAAGGGGAGAGAAACTCCTCCTGCCGGAAAACCTGCAGGGCCGGCAGCCCATAGGGCACCCAGAAATGCTGGCAGTAATTCAGGTTTCATGCTGCTCCTTTTGAAACACCTCAGTGAAAGAGACCCCATCCACATCCCCTCACATGCCGCAGCGCGCTGCTGACGAGCAGGCGATGGTTAAGCATTTTGTGTTGATATTGAGGTACCTGAAGGCCCGGGGAAGCCAGGAGCAGGATTCGTTCTGGCCGGCTGCCATCAGCCCTTTCTGTCAGGCAGACCCACGGGGGGGGAGGTTGGTCCTTTTAAATCGGGCACCTGTCAGTGCCCTGCGCTAGGCACGCTGGTCTGTGTACAACCATCACCATGAAACGCCGGCTGGAACCACTTTCTTTGGTTAAAATGCCCATCGAGTGCAAGAAACGCAGGAAGGACTTTGAAAGTCGGGGCACAAAAAGAAAAGCTCGATCTGAGCTATGCCTTTTCTATATACTTTTTTGATTTAATTTAAGAAATAGTCAGAAAAGAATGTCAAAAGTATTCACTGTAGAAGAAAAATGGTGTTGTATTGTCAGAGTTGCATCCGTGATGTGTGTCAGAATTCAGTAAGATGGTTTGCATACAAAAATTAAGCAAGGAGTGTGAAATCTTCTGCAGACAGCAATGGCAAAAAATGTAAAAAAAACCCCAAACAAACCCAAACTGTGTCATCCTGCATACTGCAGCCTTGCAAAATTTTATTCACCCAAGATGAATGATTTGTTTTGATGGACAAGCAAAATATAATCATTTGAGGGAAGAAGGAGGGAAAAGGGAGGGGGTCCATTATCATCATCTTGGAAAAGGGTGCGTGAATAGATTTTGTGCCTGAGCTGGTAAATTTGTAGTACAGCTTTGCATGGCTGGAATAATATAATAAACTGACTTAAATATAAATGCCATTTAGGAACTATTCCATAGTGAACAGTTAAAATGATGGCATTCAACAGAGCTGCCACAACAGAGCCTGCTGTTGCTGCTAATTTGCTGAAGCAGATCTGCTGTCTTTACTTCCTCCACCACTTCTGCTGCACCTCAAGGCATGCTGAGGGCTCATCCATCATGTGCTGGCTCATAACCAGGCAAGAAGAGGGAGCTCGATTGTAGCATACAAGAAACTGAAGTGTAGGTCCAAAAGGTCACAGGAAACCATCAACGGTTTAGAATGGGCGAGCTGGAAAAAGATCTTGCTGGGGAGAACATCGCATGAAGGCAGTTGGTATGTTCCTCCAGAGCAGCCATGGCGGCCGCTGTTAGCCATGGTGGAAGCGGAGCTGCGTGCGGGCAGGCTGATCCAGAGCACACTAAGGACAAAGCCCTGGAAGGCCCTATCGTGCTTGATAAGCTTTTAGCGCAGAACAATTGCAAATTGCCATTAATGCTCCAATGGAGAACTGAGATATGCAAGATTTTTCCCTTCTGTCATGTGGCATTAGGTCAAAAGAGTGGATAATAACAGCAATACATTAGTCCCACCAGACAGCTACACTGACATATGCTACATGGGCATGTGGGCACGTTTTCGGCACCTACGTGTGCACTGCCGTGACCTAACTTTCAAACAGTCACTCTCGCGTCATACAACACATGGTGCTGAGCAAGTCCCGGGCTACAGCAGGCAGCTCTGGAAATGTGCCTTAACTTTTTATGATCTTTTCACCTGGCCTTTTATGAGATGGTAGGTAAAGGAAGCCACGCTAGTCCATGCTATCAGACAATGGCTGCCTGCTCCTAGCAAACAGTTTAACACGCTCTTCCTAAACCGATTCTCCACGATAAACCACCAGGCTGCAATGCAGATGATAAAGCTCCATCTGACAACGCAGTCCAGACTTCACACTACCAGTCACGTCGATCAACATCTGAACTAGTCAGAGTCTTCTCTTACTAATGAGCTGCTGCACTGAGATGCAGCCTTGCTATGTCAGATACCTATAATGAGGCAGAATGAATGGCAAGACCCCCCCTCTTCAGGCGCTTCCTCTCATCTAGCCACAGAGGGGCTTCATTGTTCACTTATTTCAGTCCAGACCAAGAGTTTCTTCCTGGAGGTCTCTACCAGCTTCAGACACAGTTACTCTAGCACCTCATTTAAGTGTTAATTGCAGCTGCTTGGAGAATTTCTACCAGGAATTAATCTTTTTTTTTTTCCTTCTAATCATCTGCAACCCTGGTGCTTGCATATAAGAACATCTTCATGTACACTTCAAACTCAAATGAAAGTACTTTGCCATGTCCCCAAGTCGGAAACCTCCATGTAGCACTCTTCTTTCCTTAAATTTTCTGGCTACAAGGCATGTTTGTCCAGCTGCTCATGCTTTGATTTTAAGCAGCAGCTACCACGCAGTGGTGTATCCTATTGACACATCCCTCAATATCAATGGAGGAACCCAAGGGGTGTGCTCCAAATCCATAGATTTCCATCAGTGTAACAAAGCCACAGCAATGATTTCTTTATTTTTCTTTGCCTGTCATACCACTGCCGAGTGGCCTGAACTGAACAGTTACTGCCAGGCCCAGAGGTTCTGCCCAAACCAGATCTAGGGCAGTTTGCTAAGAAGGTAATTTAGAGATGCAGTGATTGAAGAAGGGCCCATAAACTGTAGGAGAGAATAAGTTGACAAGCAATAAGGAAAGCTCCAACATTTGATACAATCTCCCACTCAACCTCTCTATGGTATTCTTTTTTAGTTACTAAATTAAGAGCAGGGTGTACTGGGGTTAACTCTCAGCACAGGCAAGTTGGCTATTACTTGTTACTCCTATCAAAATAGTCATTACGGAAAAGCTGGGCTTGGGTTTGTGTTGCAAACTGAGGTTGTGACTTGTATCTCTCGCATCTTCCCAAATATTTCAGTCAGGTTTTGTTTTTCTTTATCTTAAACCAACATCTTACGTCTCCCAGTGGCAGGTCTCAGCATGCAATTATTTATTCACTTCTCATTCCATGCCACATAAAAAGGGTTACCAAGTTTGCATCTTTAAGACTAATGAGCTGTTGGTTAACACTTTTGAGGCAATTAACCAGCAGTATCACTTCTTATCAACTGACAGAGACATCGTTGCATTCAAATTTCTCCACGGGGCAACTCATACATCCAGAGTTCAGCCCCTGCGTGTTTGCTCTCGCAGACAAGGCTGCAGGTGAAGAGCAACGGGAAGCCATAAATGACCTGTCCACTGGAGCCCAGATATGGAGGTTCACGTGGTCTCTGACGTCAGTTGACGATGTATTGGGGCAGATAGGTTAGCAGCACTCAGCAGAAGTGTCTGCGTTTGTTACTCCAGACGTACATCCCCTCTCAGGCCAGTTATCAGAGCACGGCAGCTTTTCACACTGCCACACGCTGCTCCTGCTGCCTGCGTAGGGACCCCGGCCAGGACTCCTCAGCGCCCTGTCAGTGCCGGGACGCTGCAGCAGTCCCTCAGGGCCAGCGGCATCTGGCGCAGGCGAAAGCTGCCCTTCAGGCTCCTCTGACTGCTGCCAAGGGACCAATAAAGCAGACTCAAGATCAGGGCAGAGCAAATAATCTTCAGCGATGGCTGTACCACTATCCTTGACCAAGACACACAGAGGAAAATCTGGTGAGGGTGCGATGAAGTCTCCCAGGGTGTGTCTTCCATGAGGACCCAGAGTCTTCCGTTTTCACGCTCAAGTGCCTACAGGGAAGTAACCTGGAAGGTGCAGACTTTTCCTGTGCCTTTAAAACACATGCTTTTATTTCCTGGACAGCTAAGGTTTCTTGCTGTGAAGTAATTTTTTGTGAAAACACTAATCCTCCGCACACATCTCACTGAAAATGTTTTTTCTGTTTCCAGGATTAGTATTTCATTTGAAGTTTAGTTTTTATTCATAGAAAAGGAGGGTCTCATTTTCTTTTCAAGTTTGCCCTTGTCAAAAGGCCATTTTTTGTCACAGTGTGCTTTGCAGGACCCTTGCTGGCTCACTTGGCTGCGGGAGAAAAGAGCCACGGCTCCCAAGAGCGGCAGTCCCCCTCCTGCCAGTCCAGCGCACACACGTGACCCCCCCAAAGTCCCTGCGCTGGGCACCCACCAACAGCTCCCACTGGAGAGCGATGGTGGGGCCGCCACGGGAGGTGCAGGACAGAGCTGGCCCCTCGCTGGGGCAGGGAGTGCAGAAGGGGCTGCCTGCACACTCTCCCTGCTAGCAGGTATCACAGACCAGCCACCAGCTGGCTGGTAGCAGAACAGGCATGCCTGCACGGAGAGGCAGCCACCACACCACCTCCTCACCTCAGGGAGATCTATTTTGCAGCCCGGACTAAGCATCCCAGCAACACCAAGGGCAAGTGTAAGCCCTCTGCAGCAAGCACAGCCCTGCTTCACGTGGCATGGCAGCCCCTCAGGAGACACGGAGTCAAAGCCGCAGCTTCTTCTCCTTGATGCACGTCCTGCTCCCAGGCCTATGCTCACAGGCTTTTGCCGGCAGAAGTTTGCATAATCCTGGGCTGCACCTGCGAGAGGGATTCTGCTACCTGGGCCGCAGCTGCCATTCCCTAACGGTACAGAAAAGCACTGGTGGGAAAGTATGGCAATTCTAAAGGTATTGCAAACAAAATAAATCCATGAGGCTACAGGGAGGTAATGTTCCACCTGAGATTTATATGCAAACTCTGAAATATTAAAAGCACCCTAGTGAAGGCATTGCTAATTAAAAGGATAAAACATTCGTGTGTAGAGACAGATTATTTAAAACATAAATTATTTCTTATTAGGCTAATAGTGTCTAATTAAATGATGAAAGAGCTGGATAGCAGTTTACACTGTAAAATGATCTGTTAAACATGTTCCCGTTAACATCAATACAGCTATTGACAAGCAGATCCAATTTTGTTTTACTTTGAGAGAGCAGACAATAGCAAGTTTTACTACTGCTATCTTATTTTACAAGCATTAATGAACAATTAACCAACACTAGCACTCTTTCCATCTGTAATCCTGTGGTAGGATCACTAATCTCCACCACTAGCAGCTAATGATGAAGGTCTCTTAAGCTTTACTTCTTATCTCAGCCAGTTCTTAATACTTGCATAAGTATGCTTTCTGAGCAGGGTGGCCCCCCATTGCTCTGCGACTTGAATACAAAAGACTGGTGAAATTTTTGAAGGGTTTTCTGTTCAATAACACTTCTATACTTATGTTTGCCTTCCTACAACAACAAACACAAGTGATCAGCAGAGGACTAGCAAGGTCACTAAGGGCTCTGTGTTTCCATACTTGTTCTAATACTTATAAGAATGTATTCATGCCCTATTATATATATTCCCTGGCTGCTCAGGCAGAAGCTTTAAACCAAAATGAAATAAAGGGGAAAAACCAGAAGACTAAAACAGTATTTACTTCAAGAACAAGTTTGCTGTTTGTATCGAACAAAAGGAAGTTGGAAAGTGGCTGCCATTAAAAATACATGCAAGATAAACTGAAATTTTTATAGTACACAATACACATGACATTTTCTAACTTCTCTTTCAAAGTGTTCCTGTGTATACCATACACAGAGACCTGTGTACTGTGATGGCAGGGAAGTCACCATTCTGTTAAGCTTTTCTGGAATAGCTAAGCCAAGCAAGGCAGCGACATCTTCCCAGCCAGGAAGCTGTGAGCACAGTGGGTTCTGTCCTGACCCCCATCAGGAGAAGGTCCTTCATAGTCAGGGCAGTCACCCCAGTACTAAAATGGGGTGCAATTAAAATTGAGGCATACAGGCCTTCATCTCCTTCAAGGATATCTTTTGCTTTCAAGAGAAGCGGACGAGCCTAAACAAGAGTAGCACGTTTTCCCTAGTCCATTTTACTTATTACATGCACAATGCTTGAACATGGTGGCCCCAACCCAGGCAGAACTCAGGACAACTCAAGGGTAGTTTCCTGGCCTAAATGAAAGCCTTGACACAACTACTCCAACTGGGTCCAAACATCCACGGCAGCTGCTGAGATTGCTGGAGACGGTGAACAACAGGTGGGTAGCAAAAGGCCGGTTCCGCTCAGGGACGTGCTACAGGCCCATTAAAAGCTCACCCTGACCCTGCTCGCGTTAAGCTGTGCGGCTGACGGATGAGCATCAAGTTGCCTCGTTGTACTTGGAGCTAGAGATACATTCTCACAGGCATGTCTGCAACAGGTTACCAGGAGCTGAGCACAAACGTATCTAAAAGCTACATCCCCAGAGATGTTTTAGCAATAACTAGCAGTATGAGGTATTGCTGAGGAAATGTGCTGTATAAGCAGCTGGAAATTGAGAATTAATGTTTCTAATGCCATCAAAAGCTGCCTCCTCGTATGCTCTGTTCCAAAATGTTTTCTAGTCTAAGGCATACAAAGAAGGTGAATTCACCTGGCACCCACGGCTGAGAGATGTCTTGGAAAAAAATCCTACTGAGTGTCACAGACACTAATTGGCCCCTATGCAGATATAGGCTCTTTTTCTGTTGTGTTTGTACAATGCACATCACAACGCTGACCTTTTCCTTCACCAGAGCTCCTCAGCACAGACAATAAATAGCATTAATTAGAGAAAAAAAGGTACTTGTTCTGTACCTCTGCAGGAATCATGACTAAGCCTCACTTTTACCACATTGCCTCTTTTTTCTGTGACTGTGACTGCCCAGCATGGCCCAGGTGGCTGCGGCACTTGGCAGGCGTGTGGAAGGAGAGGAGTGCCTGCTTGGGCCAGCCCCTTCACGCGGGTGCTTGGAGGGGCGGCTCTCTGGCTGGGACACGCGGGCAGGCTGGCCAGCCTTACCTGAAAAGTACCACTGAGATGCTGAAGTAGCCTGGGTGCGTGTGGCGGAAGGCACGGGGTTAAAGGGAAGAGAGGTTCTGGGACCACCTGCAGTCTTTATGTATTCAAGTAAAACCTCTGTTTAAGTTGAGAGGAATTTTGCTGAAGTGAAGCCAACCAAGATGCCAGAAGCAGGCCTTATCAAACCTAGAGAGTAAAATGATTGCTTATGGACAAATCACCAGCCATTAGTGAGAAAAGAAGGAAGATTTTTATTTGTTTCACCCAGCTTTTCCATTTTTAAGCCTTTGCTGTTTGGCTTCATATCTGATGTATGGAGATTTCCTTGATGTGACAGTCACCCGCAGTGTGGGTGGATAGCTCATTCCCACTCCCCTCTGCAGGCTTCAAATCTCAGCAATGACTCCAGGTGATGATGGCAGGATCAGAAGATGGGGAAGAGGAGGTGGATGGAGCTAATTTCTGCTTGATGCATTATAGGGACTCCCATTACAATGGTTACATAGGATACAGTTTGGCGAATATATTTGACCGTGAGACTCATCTGTTACCCTGACTGCATAGCAATACTTGAGCCATCTTCAACCAAGCTCAGCTGTACCAGTACCAGAGAGAAGCAATTTAACTGTATTAACACACTACACCACGTTTCTCTACTAAAAGGGCGGATTATCCAGGGTAGAGGTCTGGAGTAACACAGCTAAACCCATTCTGGTACTTGACATAGCACCTAGGTCCACATTTTCCTGCACTGCACAACGTATCATCAACATATCAGGAAAGCTGTTTGGAAGGAGGAAGCAGTTCAGGCCTGGAACGTCTCTGTTTCACGAATTCTCTTTTGCAAATACCTGTCAGGAATCCAGGGATACTTTCCTGGAAAAGTCACACAAATGTCAACATCTTGCAAGATCGTTTGTTAAAAGAAGGATTAACAAGAAAACAAAAATCCGATGCTGTGAAGCGTATTCTGGGGAGCAGACAGAGGGTGGCCTGTTTGTCATTACTCTGCGCCTCCTGCTCATTTGCACAGTTGTCAACCCCAGGGCTGTTGGGAGTGGCTGGAACAGCAGTACAGTGATGGGCTGCTGCAGCAGGTGAGCATAAGCACAGCCTGGTCAAATGGTTCCTTGGATCAAGCATAGAAACTAGTAACTATTTTCCTTCAGCTGCTCTCAAAATGCTCATTTACTTCCATTGTGTTTTCCCAAAGGGGTAGCATCTTTACTCATACCTGCTGTACAAAGAAAATGTCAGTGTTTAGTGCGTTGTTTCCGTTTTTATGATATGATAAAGGGGAAGATAGAAGCTAATTACCAATACCATTTCCAAGATAGCAAAAGAGCTTGTCTGTGATGATAATGCTTTGAATTAACCAGGATGAAGCCAAAACCTTGGTTCAATGTTTCCACTTTGCAGATATTGGATATACTTCTCCACCCCCACCCAGCTCACATATTCATTACCCAAATTGCCTATCCTCAAAGTGATAATATAGTGTGGTACAACATGCCCCGACAGGACACAAATTGACTCTGTGCCTAGATACTACACAGACAGTGTAAAGCAAATATCTCACTCTATTATCTGTTGTCTCTATGAATCAACAGATTACATGGTTCACTGGGTAGCTGAATAACTTTTACACAGTTTGCTCATATCTATTTACACATATTCTACAAAAAATACATTAACACCAAAGAACAAATGTAAAAAAAAGTATACCTGTAGAACCCAGAAATATTACACATGTGAAAAAAACCACAATAAACAGTCATGCTTAAATTTCATATATGGCATCTGTAGATATGAAAGGAGATAATTCTCTAGTGACAGAAACCTGAGACCAATAGTCCTGTGAAGGCCCTAAAAACCTTAAGAGGAATCTTTAATTTGTGACAAGTTATGTCTGTAGCTGAGATTATGCACCACATTTAAAAGAGCCCTTAGTGTTCCAGAGAATAGGGCTGTAACCACAGAGGGTGCTTCACTGATGATCTCCGTGTAGATGCACATCCACCCATCTCTAAGCTATGGCTATTCAGAGCACCACATCTCCTGCATTCACTGTTGTTCCTAGCTGCCATTTTGTACAACATGCTATTTTTTGGAAGAGAAAGCAGCATGCCATGCCTTCCCTTTTCCTACCTTGTGTGACGATGTAGTGAGCGGAGCAGTTTGCCCCATGTCACCCTAGAAGGGAAGAGTGCTCCAGCCAGCTGGCTAACCCAGGACTGACACACGTCTCTCAAACTGCATATCGACACCATGCTGTATGGAACACTTGTCCTGGTTTGTCAGCTCCTTCCAATGCCACACTTAAAAAGCAAACATGAAGATTGTGCAAGAGAAGTGCTGCACCTTACAAAATCTGGAATGTTCAAATTCCCCCCCATACACACACACATATATACATGCTTTTTATATATATACATACACATACACACACACACAGAGGGTGGCTTCCCCAAGCAAGTTTCCCTATCCTGTACCTTCAGCAATTCTCCACATTCTCCACCCAGCCCTGTAACACACCAGTGCAAGTGTTTGCACTGTTGCATTACAAGCTGTTCTCTCTTTTCCTCTTCTCTGTTGCCCACAGCCACCTCTTTTCCCTCCCAGATACCATTTAAAACTGTTCCCTGATTAGGTCAAATCTACCTTTACCCTGTCTCACTCCAGACAGTAACTTTTCTAGGCAGTCACTGGCTTGTCCTCAGCATTTGGCTCTTGCCCTGTTGCCTGTCTCCTGTGTCTCTGATAGAACTTCTTCCAGCAGTAGAAGCAGCTATCTTCAGCAGATACACAGGCAGTGAGAACGTTGGTCCACCTAATCATCAAGTGCTTCTTTCCTTTTTTTAAAAGGTTTGTCTTGAATTTCTGGGACAGTTATTTCAAACCTAGTACTACAATGAAGCAAAATAGTTTAAAAACATATTGTACCATGTGGAAATCACGTGGTAGTACTACAAACTTGCAACTATTCATCAAATTATATTAAACAGAACGGCTACAGTATTTTAAGATTCAAACTAAACAGAAGGGTGCATCTAACTAAATTTAGTGATGTGCAGTCCCTGTTTTAGGTATGAAATAAATAGTTGTCAAAGAAAGGCTTTTCAGTGCTAATTAAGTTGCCCACGAACTCCAAAAACTGGATATTGGATTTTTAAAAGAGCATGGGGTGAGGGGGATTCCTGGTGCTCTGAGTTGTTTAATAATATTTAATTTGAAAAGGAAGATTTGTTAAAACTCGTATATTTTCCTCTGTAAACTGCCTGCTACTCTGGGCAACAAATCCTACATGCTTTTCGTAATGGAAGATGCTGTTGTAACAGCCTTTTGTGCATCCTGATTGAAAATTCAGCTACATAACCCTCACTGAACTGTTTATCTTATGTACTTATTTAACTAACATTCAAACTGACAAGTCTCCTATTTCTGGGCTTTCTTTTTATACTTTAATGTATGCCTTATCAGATGAAGCTCAGATACTACCAAACTTTGCATGTTTTTGATTTTGCACATAAACTGAAGGGCAGAATTCCAGTCTGTGTCCTCAGTCATTCAATTTTTCAAGATCTTTGAACAAGACTTCAAACCCTGCAAAAATACAACCCAAATACAGACTTGCTTCTCTGTCTGTACAAATACGTGAAAGAAACTGGTATGTCAAGTTTCAATGTAGGCAAGCCTAATTGAAGCTTTAACTACATTCGAAACAAGAGGCAGGCAGCGCTACCAAACTGCTTTATTCAAGGGCAGAAAGACATTCAGGAATACAGCAGCTCGAATTATTCATTACAAATAAATTATCCAATTAATTTAGGCAATTTTTCTGATCATTAATAATTCACAAGCTGCTCCTGATGGTGGTGGATGTGTGCATCAGCCCTGATCCTGACAACACTTAGACACATGTTTAGCTTTTCATATTCCCCATAATCCCATTGAACTCCATCAATTTTCTCTGTGAGCTGCAGGTGAGCCTATGGAGAGTTTGTGAACAGCTTGTTGCCCTGGGTAGTTTTTTAAGGAGTAATCATTTGCTTGAGTCGTGCAATATTGTGTCTGCACCTAATTGGATGAATGACAGTTCTCCAAGAGGAGAAGACTGAATGCTGAGTAGCAAAAGATGAATGTTGTTGTTCAAGTCCTTTTCTTTTTTCACATAAAGAGGTTCTATTCGAATAAAGCAGCAGTTCACAAACATTTGTGTGAACAAAACCAAATACTGATGCAAATATTCATAGAACTGAATAAAGCAGGACATACCCTACATGAATACAGACCACGGGAATGAAAGGTTCTGAATGCTGTTTAGCCATAGGTACCTTATGAAGAATAACGTTCCCAGGAGAAGGTGGAAGCTCAAATGCCATGTATTAGAAAGCACTGGGGACTGCATTTTTAAAAATGGAAGCGAGAAGCCTGTTGTGTAATTTGGCTTCCTGGCCTATGTGTATATTTTAAATTTTGCCCTCCTAAATGATCAACAGGTCCTTGTGCTACCTCTGCACAGAAGCACTTGCACTGCCAAGGTACTTTAACCAAAATAAAGATCTCACCTGGCTTGTCCTGTAGCAACCAAGAATGCCGTGAGCTGTCTATTTCCTGCATGCCGATGTTCTCTACACAGATTTTCACTCCTGTTACAATGCACTTGTAGGAAGCTTGAATGGTTATCATTTCTAGTGCTTGAAGGATTTCTTAGTATGAAGTCCTTCTAAAAGAAGAAAATAATTATTAGTTAGCCAATTTATAATGAGCTTTCTCATGTGCTGGTTCCTGTTTCTCCACAGGTCCAGGTTTTTTGTACCTCAGTTAACACTCTCTCAGATAAAATCAAATATTGCAGCAAGTCCCCTGTAAATAAGATGTAATTAAATGTAACATTTCTCATTGATGGTTTAAACAATTATGCAAATCCAGAGCTGTGCTGACAGCTAGGTATAATGCCTTGCAAACTTTCAATTACCTGCTGTCCACCAACTGCTGTCTCACTCAAATCAGCATAAATTGCAGATCACTTAGGTTCTTTTCAGAGAGACCCAGTCAAACACAGTATGATCCCAGAGTGTGACATAACAAAACATGATAGCTAAAACACAAAGGGAAGCAGGCTTATTTTTGTATCTGATATCTGACAGCAACTTGGATATAGTGAGTATTTGATTCAATTTTGTGTGTCAGATGGCAGTGGAGCAGACAATAAGGTGTCCACAGTATTTATGAACAGGCAAACACCACAGTTCACTGACGAGGCAAAATAATTTGAGGTAGCACTGAACCTGTCTGCTTGCATTAGTTTGGGGCAGATTTCTAGACTGGGTAGAAAAGCTGCAATTTTTTTTCCTTTAACAAAAGGCTGATAACCACTCTCACTGCTAGCACAGAACTTAGGACAACTCTGACCACTAAGTGTTTTTGTCACCCTCTCACCTAACTGTTCTTTTAACAGAGCCACTTTCATTTGCAATCAGCACAATGCAGGTATCTGCCAGGCTGGATTTCAATCATATTGATGCACTGTCCGTGTAGCATAGGAAAAGAAATGTTACTCCTAAGGTCACAAGGGGAATAACCGACTGGAGTTTCAAATCAAGTGTCTCTGGACTGTGCCGGGGAGGTTCTAACCCACGCTCCACGGCAAGTATACTCAGATACCAGCACATCCTGTCTTTCTCTCAAAGCATGTGTTTTTCTGTCATTGCTCCACTGGGCAGCAGTTAGGAAGAATATTAACATGATTGCTACTGTATTATTAGGAAAAGTATTTCCACTAGAATTTTCTTCAGCCTTCCAGAAGGACCTACCACAGCCCATGCTGTAACAGCCACACCGCCGATACTCCACTATTGCAGCGCATGCGTTTGTGGACAGACCTGGATGCTCCCTTCAGTTGCACAGGGGTAAGTATTTCCAGGAGGGCCAAAAGCAGAAGAGATTTACACATCAAGACCTGTAGCGAGTGTGATACTCTAACCAACTCAGTGCTCTTACATCAATGCAAAATCTAAATATAAATGAGCGATGCTACACCAACAGATGCCCTCCTTCACTGAGAGCAGGAGGTCTACAGGTACATTGAAATTAGTAATTCAGGGGGTCAGACATGACTGATCTTCTACTGCAAAACTCTCTACATTCACGTTATTCTGGGGAATGAAGAATTTGGGAAACAAAATGTCACTGTTGACTGTGCAGCCTTTGGGTTGGTGGGCACAGCCTGGAAAAGGCTAATAACACCATGTCTGCCTCAGCCTCCGTACAGCCCTTGCCATGGGAGGAGCTGCATTGCTCGGTGATTTGCAAAGACGAGTAGTGAGGCTCTCCTCGCTCACCAAGGAAATTTTGGCCCCAGGCAGGTAAAGGCACCTTGTTGTCCATCGTCCCAGGCTGCCCGGGGCAAGCGGGGCAGGGGAGACACTGCCCCTCTGTTAAAGAGGAGGTGCCCTGGGGAGTCCCTGGCACCAGGCCTGGCTGCAGCTGCTCCCGGCGAGGCAGAGGGGCCCATCATCACCCCAAAACCTGCTCCTGCCCTTGCACTGCAGCCAGCACCTGCTGTCCCCACCGGTGCCTTTGCTAGGGGACTCTTCGATAGGTAGCCTGCCTCCTGCTAGAGTGGTATTTCAATCAGAGAGAGGCTTTTCTTGGGCGGGGGGGGGGGGGGGAAGAAAGGAAAAAAAAATCAACTATTCCCTCTCAGAAAATTTCACAGTGATCCTGTGAATTATTATTTGAATCTGACCAGATTCAGACATATTTTCCCCCAGAATTGCCAGCTGGCCCCAAATTCTCTACCCTGACTACACTCAGGAGTCTTCATCCTAATCCCAAACTATTCATCCCAACACTTCTGCTGCCATCAATAGATTTAAGATGTTTTTAATGCCTTCCTTGAACTTGCCTTGTCTCCTGTCAGCCAGCCAGAAGTGGTTTTTATCAGGAATAAGATTCAAAGAGCCTGCCCTGCAGCAATCCCATCGTGCACTTCTTTGTCAGAATCCTAATGACGATTTATATATACTTAAGAGACTATCTCCAGCTGTAAAACTGAAAAGCTTCTGGGGGTCTATACAGTTCCCTGACCTCAGACCTATTTTTATATTTTGATCTTGGGGATAGTGCCTCCCAACACTCCGAATCCTCCAGTTATCCCTGCGGTAACAAAGCGCTAGCTTAACCAGTAGTAGCAAGACTTAAAACAGGGCACTCAGGATCAAAGTGGCTAACAAACTTGAGTATTAGCCACTGCGTCAGCCCTAGAGATAGTCACGTTAAACTGTAGCATGAATATGGCTAAGCCTCCATGCTAAAACTAAACATTGCGCTCCAGAGGACGTGCATATAAAGAGCCATTTTTGCTGAGGTACGTATGAAAGCATGCTCAATTTACCATGCTAAACAGGCATCCGCTGCAGACACTCTCCTCCCAAACAGAGAGGAATTATACAATTGTGTTGCTTTTAGGCTCCATGGAGCTATTTTTAGGATTTTTCCTGCATTATTTGCTTGTACTTTCATCTCAAACAATTACAGAAGAGATTTTGCCCTATTGATTCAGAAGAAATGAAGAAATACAGAGACTGCGAGAGCACTGATGAGTCTGGATTAAGAAAAAACATAGCCAGGATAAGGTTGTCAATGAACTGACACTTCATTTTCCTCCCATTGTCTGATTACTAGAAAAGCAGTACACTAGCAACAAGGATGATCACATGAAGGCGGGAAAACACAACTGTCAGGCTTCAAGGACAAAGCCTATTCTTACATTGCCATTCCTTAAATCCAGACATTAGAGCAAAAGGAATGAGAAAAAAGCAGCTCACTCATGGATAGCTTACTGAGGATACTGCAAAAGATTATGCTAATCTTCACTTCATTGTCCTCTGCAAAATGTTTTCATACCATGCCTTTTATCTGTGGAAGGGATGCACAACCTCTCAACTCTGTGACAGCGAGCACTTTCTGTGTGGTTTCTGCGTAATTAACACCAGCACTAGACCTTTTCATTTTTGCTACTCAAGCTTATGGCCTTTTAAGGGTACCCACAGGGGAGCATCCCTCACCCCTTTGCTTGTGGCCTAAGTGATAGTCCCAGCTTATCCTTAGCTACATATACCATCTGTTAATAGCAGAAGGATCAAAAACTTTTGGCTAGCCTGCATTTTTCAAAGAATGGGGGCAGGCAGCATAAACAACACATTAGACAAGATTTCTAAGAGTTTTAATTCTGAGTTGGGGGCCTAAAGATTTTCGGTTTTATTTAAACTGCCATTGCATTATTGCCTAGATTATGTTCACAGTCATCTTCGGAGGTGCCTTGAATTAGACAAAAGTCAGCATTTAAGATGAAATCCATGCTAACATAGTCCGATTTTATCAAGGAAGTGTGACATGTTGGACACCCGTATGTTTTGGCAGTCCGCACACAATAAACACTGAAGCTGCAATTTTGCCCTAAAGTGATCATCCCACTGTTTGAGAGTAAAATCAGATGTTTGAGAGTGTATTTGATACCAGTGATGGTGAGAATTGCACCCCGATAGCAACACAGGAATTGCCTCTGAGCAACACAGACCCGATCTGGCACTCGCAATCAGACACTTTTCTTATTTATCTCCAGAAACTGTGGAATGCTTAAAAAGTGAAAACAACAAATTATTGTGGTGCTTCAGCATTCATACTTATATTCATCAGCTTCCCTACATGCAGATTTTTTCTAATTAAGCGTGGGGGTTTTTTAGTTCTTTCCTGCCCAAGTACATTATTTCCCTGGTTCATTTCCCACCAGGCCCTGTTGTGCTGGTGCCCTGGCCTCCAGGCACATACACACGCTACACGTTTCTTTTGAAGGTAGAAAACACACAAGCATATTTCACAAGAGTAGCATGTGTTTTTGAGGCTCACCGCCTGCTTTGCCCCCTGCCTGGGAGCAGGGGCTCACACAGGAGCAGCCTAACGGCGCAGCAGACACGTCTAGCGGCAGGGCAATGACCTCCAGAGGCTTGGCCTGTCCATGCAGTTCCCAAACCCACTGAGGCTCCAGGAGCTCATCTTTGCCTCCTGCCACTTTGGAGTTTGTAGGAAGGCTACCAGCCACCCAATGAATCAAACAACAGTGATGTTTTGGTGGTTATTCATGAGATTACAACTGAAGCTGCCCTGGAAGTGGACTATCCTGTGGAGAGTGACTAGATCGCTGCATCACCTTTCTGGGCATGATCTTGGATAGACGGAGCTAAACTCCTTTATGGTCTGTCCAGAAGCAGCACATGTGGTTACGTGGTAGGGATGGGCTAAAGGCATGGCTTTTCTTTGCATTTCCATGTGCATTGACATACTCTCCCCTCCCCGAGAAAGACAAATGTGCCTTGAGATAGCTTGGCAACATGACAGATGGTAACTACCACTGTGGCTTATTATAGTGCTGCCAATGTCTCAGATGTGCATTAAACTCATACACTGACAGAAAGTCTCAAGGAAATGTTGTTCTACATTTTTCTGCACAGGCATAATCCCTTTTCAAACAAAAAAACCCAAAGACATGAAGATTTAAAACACTGTCAGGATGTCCTGCACCGAAGGGTAAATACCATAGAGAAACTCTGTTCCTGATCTGAAGTAACACCATGTTCTTAAATCTGAAACCAGCTTGTTCATCGCTGCACATAAAGAACTCGAAAACCTCATGATTCCAGATAGTTCTCTTCCAAACAACCTAAAGTTTCTATCTACGGTACAGAGAAACAGGCTGCAAAATAAGTGCTTGAAAGATAGTGTTTTTTAAAACTTACAGGTAGGAGTAAACAATTAGTTAAATTCATATCACTTCAGGGTTCTGAACTAATGAATACAGCTTATTGTTTTTTAAAAAAATACCATCCTTTGAACAGTTAAGACCCTGTATGTTCTCAAGTCCCATCAAAACCAACGCAAATTCTGTATCTATGGAGAGTACAGGCACACCATTGGATGTTTGTACTCACCTTTCATCTCTGGAAACCTGAGCTGAAATCCTGCATTAGGCGGCAAAGGAACATAAATGTTCTAATTCCTCACAGTCCCTGCCCATGCCTGAAAAATTAAGCCATAATTTGCCATTATACCTTCTTTTTGTCTAGAGAGGCTGCCAATAAAGGATCTTTAGAAAATCGGGCTTAGGCTGCCAGGATAAAACAAAGTGAAGAAGTTTCCCAGCATCCAGCCACACTTTGTCAGGCTCAAGCTTAGTCCTATGAGCCTTCATTTTCATAGGCACTGCCAATAACATCTCTTTTTACAAAGAAATTTAGGAAAAAGAAACTGCAGTAAGAACTGTTACCACAGACTCAACCGCAGTGAAGCTGTCACTGAGGAAAGTGGGAAAACAAACACCTTTTTTACATTTTGCTGCTGCTGTACAAGAAACAGTTCATGATCTGGAAAGTAGAACTGGAAGCCGCTTTTGCATTCTCTGTAAACACAAATCGCTAAGGTTGCTATCATTATAAAAATAGTCGTAGTATTCTAAAGAGATAATTCCAGCAAGGATTTTGGCTGGGGAGTTCAAGTAGAATTCACATGATTTGTGATGAAAATTGAACAACAGACTGTCCATACAGTGTCCAAACTATAAAACAGATTGGAGCAACATAAAATTAAAGGGGTGGAAAAGTTACACAATAAATTTTCAGTCTTCCTTCCAAAAGGGAAATATCTCAGTGTGATATCTCAGTGCATGCAAAAAAGGGCCACCCATCAGATGATAGGATCTCTTTTCCTCGGTCTCATTCAGCTCCACTGACATACATGGAGTTAACTTCTAGTCTGCACCAGTTCAAGCGAAAAGAGAAGAACACACATGTTTCTGTCTGAACTCTGAAGGCCAGATTTTCAGTTCATATAAACAGGAACAATTTCAGATTGCCCCTGTGTCATGTGGATAATTTTAAACAATCTTAATAGGACCATTTATGTGCAAATATAAAAATATAAAATAAATATAACATTTTCTTGTTGCCAACATTCACAGAAGGCTTACAATGCCCACAGAATAATAATTCTTGTAAACTGTCTGAAACTTCAAAAGAAGGCAATTTCCTTTCCTACCTTCAGCCAGGATCCTGGTACAGTGACACTCCAAACAAAACTAAATAGGCCTGTGTTTGTAAGAGGAAAGCCTTCATTAGACTCAAACCAATAAGGTCAAAACCTTTAGCTCCCTGCCTGTAACTCTGTTGTCTTTCAGAAGTTTCCAAAATTTTCCCATGATTTGGAAAAAATGAGGTAAATTTGCTAATGTCTCTTTAAATGAGCTTTTAAAAAGTTACCCCAAATGCCGCTCTCAGTAGCTGGTCTGTTAAATCTCATATTAACTAGAGATAAAAAGCCTCACCAGCAACTCAGGTTTTCTGTAATAAATGCACAGATAATCTAGTCTGAGTTTCATAAAATTGGCAGTCCACCCAATAGTCACAGTCCCTGCAAGTGCTAAAAGTCACTAGTTTCTGTCTTCAGCAATGCAATTTTGTGGAATTATATGACACTACATCTCATACACCTCTGCAAAACAGCATTGCTGTGAAAACACCACTTACTGGCTACCTAAAGTTTTACTTGCTATAAGCTGTTTAAACCACATGAAACCTGCAATACACTGTTAGATCTTTACAAATTTCATGAAATCTTTTTCGGATATCCAAAAAATCCTGAACTGCTTGAATCTTTTGTCTCCCAGCACTGGGGACTGACCCATAATCTCTTTCCCAGCCAGTATACCAAATCTGCAGCCAACCTTGTCACTGACTCCAACAGCTGCTTAAATTCACCAGAGGGGATAGCAGCAATCCTACTTCTAAAAGAACACCACAAGGCTTACGTTCATGATGCCTTGAGGAGACACTGAAAGGAAGGTCAAAGGTGAAGAAAAGATAAAGTGCAGTACAAGAAGATCAGTAAAGTTGAATCTTCTTGATGAAAAACTCATGTCTGTTTCTTCATGATGCAAACAACATAACTTCATTTCAAAAAGCCTCTGGTTTTTGTTGATTTTTTTCCCTTCTCTTTTGGTTTGGAGTATTTTGAAGTTTATTGAAGGCTTTTTCTTTTTTTTTTAGGTCAGAGCTCTGTGCATCTAAAAGCCTTATTCAGTTGTTCTTGTCACGAGTACTTTGTCTTACACAGGCTGCATTACTCTTGTAAACAGAGGCAGCATCAAAGTGAAAGCAGATAGAGTCACATCAGTGGATTAAGGCCTTCTGCATGATAAAGTAGCTACCTAGGGTGGGATAAACTTAATATGTGAAAGAATGTTATTGAGGAGGAATAAAGTGCCAAAACTCTGTCATTCTCTTCGTAATGTCCTAATCTAATGCCTGACACCAAGGCCTTAGGCCAGTGTTAGTGTTAATCAATGAAATACCCATCTGTGTTCCCTGTCCTTATCGCTATTTAAAACTAGCCTAAACTCAATTATTTTCCCTTAGAGACCAAGATGGGATATTAAGTTGAGTGAAAGGGATTGTATCCCACAAAGAAATCCCAGTGTTAAAATGCAGAGGTGTCAACATTGCTAACTAAATTTCAGTTAAACAGAGATTAAATGCTAGTTCTTTGGACATGAAACACTGCATAGATTAAATCTGGTTAAAAATCCTTATTTAGAGAGTGGCTAAAAACTGTTAAGCAGTTTAATCAACTTATAATGTAAATTTTGTTCCCTCGTATGCATTATTTATCCCCTGCAATAACCATTGTACAATAAATGTTTGAAGAGCACGTTCGGCTATAGCAATAGGAAACCACAGCCTCTTGCTGTTACCCAAAGCTGTGAACGATACAGACATTGGCAGATACATAATGTTTATCTGAGGAGTATGTAATTTATCCCACAAGCAAACTGCAAATCTCATCATTCAAGACTGCCGTAGTCACGAATGAGTTATGGAGATGTTTTTCACAAGCGGGATTAATCTCACTTCCTATCAATGCTCATTATTGTATTTTTGGTTTATATCACCAAGATACAAAATATTATCTTTTTTATTTTATTAAATTTTCAAACTTGTTTGGCTTGTCTTTTTGTGCCCCCTTTTTTTTTTTAATTAGAACTCTGTGAAGACAGGAAAACTCTGCAGAAGCACACGGATATTAAGGGCACTTCCAAGTGGATATATAGAAAAGAGATAAATAAACCTCCAAATTAACAAGGAATAAATACTTTCAGCTGCTTTGTAATGAGAACTTTCTGGAGTTAATTTCTGAATAGTCTCTGTGGTGAACTCAGCACGTACATTTCTTTAGAATTTTCTTTTCTGTTTCCTTTTTTAATTGTAAATTAATTGGGAGCACTTTTGGGGTTTTTTTGCAAATCTTTTAAGGCTGGCAGTCAAAAATGTTACATAAATGAACAGCAAAACATTTTCTTCTAAACGAAAAGATGTGCATTCTCTTAGGTATATATGAATAAAAAAGATACCAAAGTGACTCAAATCAGATAAGCATTTCTAATATGACCATCATGGCAGTACCAGAGAAAAAAACAGAAGAAACATCTCTTTGGCTCACTTTCTCTGCCAGTAATTTGCCAAGTGCAACCATCCTCATGGTATTGGTCTTACTCTTAGACATCCCACTCATCTGGTTTTGGTTCAGTACACCTTTTTGTTTCTTTTTGAACTACCACTATAATTTTCTTGATTGCCACTTTGCATCATTTTTTAGCATCTCAAGCAAATTGACTAAAGAGAAGGTGGTACTGTTTTCTTAACACTGGTAAGCACAGGGGTGCTGTGAATGGGTTTTTTTCTTCTTAGCCATAAAAATCGGTATAAATTCAGTGGAGCTTTCTGACTGGGGGTGTCACTGCTCTTTCTCTCTCTTCTCCAGCAGAAGTTGCACTTAGTATGTACTTTCTCACTGGTAAGCAAGATGTATGTTTTCTCATTTGCAGAGTAGCCTCTACTTTTTTAGAGTTTAAGACTTTTTCATTTAAAAAGTAACAGATTTCTGTCTTGGTTACTTGGGACCCCAGACATGGGAGCTGGTTTTATGTAACACGCAGTCAAGAGGAAAAAGCAAACATGATTCTGTGAGGGTTTGGGGTTGTTTTGGTTTTTTTTTCCAAGAGGGAGGGATACAATATTTCAAATTATAGGCAGTTGTGAAATTTCAGTTTACACAGTGCGGAAAATGTAAGTAGTTCTTGGGTCATTTAGATATTTCTCAAGGTGACAGTTGGAAAAGTTCATAAAAAAGCATTGTTTGAAGCCTGAAAAAGTAATTTTGTCAAGATTTACGGGCAGTATTAAAGACTTGAGGAACTAAGGGATTCAAAAATCTGCTTCTAACATAGCTGAGCGAGCTTTGGCTTGTACTTTAGAAAGCATTGTATCTTCTTGGGTTAGCAGAAATTGTTAATGATAATATAGAATAGAAGGTTGGTGCGAGGGCTTCTCTTAAAAAAAATTATGCTTTTTAGATCCATTCTCCTCTCCAAGGTCTCAGTATTACTTTGACTGAATAAAATTGTTCCTAGAGGGTTGCATTACAAAGGCTGAGTCTACCCTATTTTGATGATTCCCAAACTTAAAGAGAGGCACACACCACAATAAATAAAAAGGCACTGCTAGTAGCAGGCATTTAGAAGTCCCATACTGGTGAAAAATTGAAGCCAGCTGTATACTGTTCTCATCACAAATCAACCTTTCATGTTCACAGTGACAAACACTAAAAGAATGTGCTGGTTTAAAATTCTTAGTCCTTATTTACTTTTTTTTTTTTTTTGCAAATTTAGAGGTACTTGAGTGGTTTTAGGTGTGTTTAGGGTTACACTGGTAGCTGGGGAGGGGTGCCTGAGGAGGTCATCGAAAACCTTGCACTTACAAACTAGGGCAATGTTTTGCCACTTTCTTCACTCTCCAGCCTGGCATTAGAGGGCATTGTGTTATTATGGCTCCCATCTCATGAGACAGACATAGAACCAGAGATTCATCCACATGTATATAAATAAAAGTCCAGACTCCCTGCCACGAGTTGTATCAGTTGTATTAATACCGCAGCTCTAATTCATTCTTCCTACTTGAATCCCCTTGCAGTTGTTACAGGCAGTTTACTTTCTGCCTGTAATTGCTGGATACTATTTCCGTGCATGATAAATACATGCTACACTGCAGAAGTGGCTGCATTTCAGTGACAGTTAAATGCCCCGCTGCTTAAGCAGTATGCAAAAAGTATGGCCGACCACTTGAAATCCTTGTAGGAAACATAGTGAGCTTTGAGATGCTGGTGGTGGGAGGGCCTCAGGCTAAGCACTGAATGTTCACAAAAAGCACTTGATACAACATGGTGTTTTCTTTCTTTTAAATTTTTAGAGGTAAGGGGTCCCAGAAAAAATGAGGCAGTGGCACAGATTGCCTTGGAGCACATCACACACAAGAAGAATCTGAATCTAAATCAGCAATACACTTGCGGGAAATTAGCTTCCCTTTTACTGATGGAGAACTGCTTTTACTGATGGAGAACTGAGGCAGGGGACATATCTCAGGCAGACAGGCAGACCCAAGGAAAGGGTCTCCCATCTCCTGTGCACCCCTGCAGTGTTTCAGCCATGGGGCGCTCTCTCAAAGCCATGCTGGTGCAGAATTGCTCTGCCCCACCTCCATCACAGGGCTGGAGCTGTAAGCTACAAGACAACCGATCTCATGCAAAGGACACAACCTAATGCAATTCCAATATAAATTATGTATGAACATTGTAGCACAAGACAGTTGGAAAGCGCATTGTGTAATTCAGCAATTCAATCACGTTTGTTGTCAGTGTACAGTACTGTACACTATAGTTGGAGAGGGGAACTGTCTCAGAGTCAAGTGGATCAAAAAGAGCCTATGAGAGCCAACTAAAAAAGGCTATTGTACTTAGTTGACTGAAGTGGAGAATGAAGTGCTCTCCCCCAATTAAGGAAAGTGTGGTGGAGCTGATTAACCTGCTTGTTACCTTGGTAACCTGAGATTTAGATTGTGAATGAATGCATAAGGCTGTGGTTATCTTTTATCAGACAAGAGTCTGATGAACAGTTTGAGCAAGAGAACTACAGGGCTGAGAGGTACTGGCACTTAATCTGTTTATGACACAACGTTCCTGATTTATAAGAGGTAGTCAGTGCTACTATACATGTAAGTCACAAATAAATAGCATGACAGGTATATGCTATGCTGCAGCTGCCTTGCAAGTTGTGCACACAGGCCTTACAGCAAAATCCTTCATCGGTGCAGCTCCCCTGAGCCATCACAAAGGCTACCTGGCTTTGGGTTGGGCTGAGCTCTCACAGCATCCTCTGAAATCACCAGAACTCCTGTATGCAAAGTGCCCGTGCTGCACTTTGTGCACCTCATCTTTCTGCTCACTTCATTCTTTGTCTTTTGTGCATCTCAGGCTAACGGATAAGACTTCATATTTATTAACATTAAGCATCTTTCACCAGCTCTCCACCCCTTTCTGGAAAAGGCCTGAGGCTACATTCTCCCCTCAGTTACACCTGTCCAATCCCATTGACTTCAGTAACATTGAACAGGTGTAAGCAAGGAGAAAATTTGGCCCCCTGTTGTCTATGAATTGCATTATCTGCGTTCACCACTGCCTTGACTTTATGTCTCTGGCAAGTATAATTAATTTATAGTTTGTCTTACTCTCTTAGTTGTTTAATAAATAGATGAAAACAGAAGACTCCTGAGGGACTTACTCCAGTTACCTGTAATAGAAACTCCCCTACTGATACAGCTTCTTCAGGAATATCCTTCATAGTTCCTCTTCTTTTTATCAATTCTTTATGAATTTTCATTACCTTCTCTGGATTTTGTAGTTCTGCAGAATCACATTTCTTGTGTGTCATGATGTGATCTGTTAGGAAAAAATGGTGACACCACTAGCTGCTGAAAATGCTGCTGATCTTAAACTGAAAGTATCTTCCATCTGACTTTTGCCAAGACTGTCATCTGCACTTAGCAGGAGGAACACCATCAACTAGCAATTAGTTACAATACATCGCATTGCCATAAATACTGTTGCCTGAATTAAATTAAACACAAAAGCAAGGGGTCCTCAGGGAAGACAATTGACTCTTTAGGAGATTTAACTTGTTTTGTGAGCCTGAATTGAAGCTTTCTGAATAGCAGTTACTGTTCTACGTGTTTAGCTGTCTTAGAAAGCTGGGGCTATCTGACCACCTTCCAAATGTCCCAGCACTAGATCTATTCTTTATTAAACTAGGAGGGTATAAAACTGTTGCTTGATACCAGCATAATCAGTCAAGTGTAGATAAACAGTCGTCTAAAGCAGAAAAGAGAAAGCTTCACCTTGATGAGAAGGAAATCCCTCCAATGAGATCATCGTGGCTATTTCTGCTAAAACCACTGAACTCAAGATTAATATATTCTAAGCATAAAGAAGGAAATTAGCAGTCCTTACATGTCTTCCATATGGCACTTTTTAGCTTTCTGAGCACTTTACAATAGGCACTATCATCGTCCCTATCTTGTAGGTGTGTTATGAAGAGGCACACTTGAGCCAAAGATCATCCAGCAGGTCAAAGGGAGAGCAACGACTAGAACTCAAGCTTCCCAGGGTCCAATCCAGCGTGCTGTTGTCTAGGCCAAACCTATTGTGCCACACACAACAGTCAGTTGAGTTGAATCCCATTCCAACACACTCACTTTACAGGCACTGAAAACTCTGCACGTTCCTGTGCAAAAAAACCTGACTTGCCTTGTATAGTATTTTTGCTTTTCACATTTTTTAAATACTATCCCTGGTTTCCTCTGAACTTCTAGTCAAACCTAAGCAGCATTAAGAAGTTTACAAAGGCAGGGTGTTGAATGATTGACAGTGCCTTTTGCTGTATTAGTGATGCATTTAGAGTAATTATTGAATGGCCATTAAGTCAAGAGCAGGCCACCCGCTCCACACGTGGCACTGTTCTCACCTTCTACTAAATTAATGCCTCTTCTCCTAGACATATGGATTTCCTGTCACGGAAACAATCTTCTTCCGATAGAGATACAACAGACTGTTTTGCCAGCATTGTGCAACTTTCAGCTGATAACTAGAGCTCAATGTATTATGCATGTTCTACTGCTCTAATAAATACAGGATTGACTTGTTTACTACCACCAGTGTTGCCTCGATTAGCACTGTGTTTCTCTAGGCCATTATTCATTGGTGAGAGGAAGTTAAGACCCACTTGGTTCTCCATTAATCCAACTGTGTGAAACAAACTGGTTAATTTTTCAGCTTGTGTTGCTTGTTACTTAATGAGGAGAAATCGATTATTTCATTGCTATCATTAACACCCTATTTATGAAGTGCAACATTGTTTATTTTTCAACTTTGAGCAACAAATTAGTACCTCTTGTTTCTCCATGGAAATTCCGTCTCGGCAGTTCCCTCATCGGGCCAAAATGTACATCCAGAGCCCACAGCACAATGCCCTGGAATAGGTTTCAAGACAAGCCCTTTGGCTACTATCAGAGTCAGGAATGATTTTCCCTTCTCATTGCCACCAGTTGGAGCTGATACAAGCCTGGCATCTAGGGCTCATTCACTCTGGTTGCTCATGTATCTCCAAAGACTGTAAACAGGTAAGTAAGCCTGAATCTACCCAAACTTTGAAATTCCACTCATATTTCTACACCTTTACATAGCATCTAGCAAGCAATTCCCCGGTGGGACTAGAAGGACTCTTCAGACTACCCATGAAGACACAGTGAACTCTTGCATTTTGTTTAGTGGAGGCAATAGACAGTTTCTAGCCAAGGTCAGCTGCCCTGCCTCGAGATAAGATTGCCCACTCGAGTGCATGATGTACCAAGGCCAACCAGACCCCTGGTTATTGTCAGGGTAAGGTGGGAAAGGAGAATTACAGTAAGTGACATAAAAGCCCTGCAAAATAACATCAGGAACAAAAGAGAGAATGGACTGAGAAATGAAGGAAAGCAGAAACAGGTCCACAGAGGAAGAAAACCCAAGTATAAAGCTGGAGATTAAAAGATTAGACATAATATATGTAAATCATAGGAGTTAAGACAGCCACAGCTGCTCCAGGAACAGGCTGTTCAGAAACTAGGTGTATAGGATAGCCCAGGTTCTCAAACACAGGGGCCCCATATCTGCGTCTTAGATCTGTAAGCAGCCAGTCTGGTTATCTAAAGTGCTAAGCACCCAGCATGCTCCACTTAGCCCTCCACAGATTTTAGACTGCTGTTTCTGGAAACTTCGCCCAGCACAGTATCCATTGCTGTGTAGCACTTGCATCATATATTTAATTACCTGTAACTAGTTATGGTCATTAAAAGTCCAAGACATTTTTCACAGTGCTGCCAATACCATTACTTGTCCACAGACATCTGACACCATCTTAAAAAGCTATATTCCAGGCAGAAAGGCATCCACAGGTCTAATCCCACCCTTTCCAGTTCCTTCTGGACATCTCTTGAATCACTGTAGTGATTCACTTTAACATTACAGCAGTTCAGTTTTCTGCCATGGTATTACCTGGAACAATCCAGCTGCTGGGAGATGAGGAGTAGCACTCACATTTTTAGGCTTGTTTCTCAGGCTGTCACAATCCTGATTCTTTTCTCCTTCTACTCATCTGTCAGGTATAACACTGTAGGGTCAACCTGTCATCAGCATTTGCATTAGATGGCCATCTCTACTGGGGCTACTCTGCAGTTGTTTATTGATGTGTTCTGAGAGGACATAGACCATACTGGAAGGACAAAAAAAACCCCACAACAGTACCATTCATGTAGCAGAAAATAATTTTAACCTTGCACTTCTTAGTAGTCAAAACATATACATCTCACCTTAATTTTGTGTGTGGCAGCTGAAAGCACAATACCTGTAAAAGTAGGCACACTTCAAAAGAAGGATGGGAACTAAAAGAAAAAAAGTCAACCAAAAAAACAGCTGCTTTTCCTTCAGATCTGAGCGTCCATTGAGTGTGCCCTTTTACATTGCTCTAAAATGCAGCAAGAAAGGGTGTTCTTGTAGCATTTCAAAGAGAAGCCAAACATGCAGAGATCACTGTTTCTCTTGATACTTTGGAGAGAAGAAGGACTGCGGTGGCTGGGACATTCCCAGCCAGGAACAGAAAGATTTTTTGAAGGATTAACATACAGTAGCATCCACAGGATACCACTGACTCAGCTCACTGGCTCCCTAGAAACCAAAACCTGGCCTTGCTGGTATTATGTGAGGTGACTGCTATTGAACAGGATGATCTTGCTGTAACTACGAGTTCTTCCTTGCAATCCTCAAATGCACTTGTAAAGAGAACCACAGTACACAAAGAAGTCAGAAAGTTACAATGTGGAGACAGCTATCTTTTTGCAGAACGTATTGTATCCAGGAATCTCTGACATAAAGCTATCTTTGCCTCTCTTTAGCCTGTTGTATAAGTTGTCACTGAAATAAAAGCATGATTTTGTTAGAACCTGCTTCCCATCTTGTTCAGTTTGTACAGGCCAAAGTTAAACTACATCTCCCATGCAGTGTCACCAAATTGTAAAAACCAAAAAAACCAGCCTACCAACAATGAATTGGTAGATTCAGGGAGAAAAAAAAACAAAACAGGGATTTAATGTTAAAGGCCAGGAGCAAAGAGGCAAGGGAAGGAAGGAGTCGGACAATTTTAGTCTCGGTTTAACTAAAACCTGCTGTAATTGTCTGGATAAGCCATTGAATATCTGTGCCTCATATATGTCCCCATCTCTGAAGCAATGCAGCTGAAGCCAATCTGTCTAGGGGACTGAGTGAAGCTTCACAATTCATTATGGCTCTGACCTGGCAAGAGCAGCTTAATTTCTTACATGTCAATTAAGCCCAAAGGAGGGAAGGCCCCAGTCTTGACTGTTTTGGAGAACATTGCACCCAGTAGTTACGGTCTAAGAGTCAGCCTGACCTTTGCAGTGTAATGGGGTCCTTCTTCCTCCCACCACCAACCATGCAGCCAGGGCTGTGAACCGGAAGAGCCTGAGCACACACCATGGACTTGAATTAGAAAGCAGGGTACACCTTTAGGTCGTTGTACAGGCAGATACCACCTAGGTATTGCCAGAGAAGATCCTGCTTGTTTTAGGAAAAATAGCCACCTTCTTGCCTTCTAATGGTGTTCATGGCCAAAGAAGTGTTCTTCATCCCCATATAGTCTGCACTCATTCTGGACACCTGAATTATTTTCTATATAAGTTATCTCCAGATCTGGAGTACCTGTCTCAGCCTTCCTGAAGGAGTAATTTGTTACAGTTTTTGCAGTATGTTCATCCTAAACATTTACCATGTTGTGCTATTCTGAGAAGTGACATTATGAAAATAGCAACAAAGGCCTCCATGTTCAGAGACGCTTACTACATTCCTAACTAAATGTGGTTGGAAAACACCTCAAAGGGTGCTAGATATCTAACTTTCATCCTGAAGACTCAAGGTGAGATCTGACCGTCACCCAGGCTGTCCCTTTACTTCACGGCATTGCCACAAATGGTGCATCTGCAGCACCATGTACTGACTGACAGCTTCACTGGGGCTCAGACACTTTACAACAGCGGAAGATCTGGCCCTAGAGATCCCCTTAGCAATGTCCCCCTAAACAAGTGCCTCACTCGGAACTGCAACATCCTCTGAAGTGCCAGAGCTCAACCACTGCAGCAAGCAGGAGCTGAGCATTTTGGGAAACCATGTTCTGGCACAAGATACAGCAAGAGCCAGCTTAGGGTGCAACCAAGACCTCCTCTAATGACCTAGGTGAAATGGTTTAGGAGTTACCAACCCAGCCGTTTGCTTCAGCTTCAGTTGCTGCCACTGTGCTGCAAGTACCTGTATGTGAACTAAACCGTTTCAACATGATTCAAATTTATCTGACTGGGGTTGCCCTGAAATAGGCCAGGAGCACACACAGGATTTGTTTGGCATCTGATCTGCAGGCTGTATTAATCTCCAGCTGAGGGGCAGTAGTGAACCAGAAGGAGTAGGTTCTTACATTACTCAGTCATACCTGCACCTGTAAGTACCCTGCTCTGCCCCCTTGACAGGAGTAAAATGGCATTTTTTCTAGATAGCTGAAAGGCAGAGGTCCTGTTTGAAATATTATTTGAATACTTCAGCTTTTTACTGTAGGTCATATATATGACAGAATAGCCAGAGTTTCACCTAGGCAGCTACTTGTTATTACTTAAATCAAAATAAATTATATATAGCAAACTCCTGCTTTAGATATGAAAGGAGACAGACACAGCTACTTATGCACACAGAACCGATGTGCTATTTTTCAGAACAGAATCACATCTTGAACAAATAAAAATACTTTGTAAAGGCTATAATCAATTACTTTTTTTCTTACTACTTCATACTTGTGTTGTATCTTAAATTATTCTTTTTTCTTCTTTCCTCTTCCTCCTCTGCTTGAATCAACCATGGAAATTGCAAGCAAGGTTGCAACCAGGTTCCCAGAAATATATTACTGTTTTTACTGTGGACCTGCAGCAACTGGTTGGACAGGAATGGCCCTCTTCTCCCATTAGGCATTATGTTTATCCTGCCCGTAATATACTGGAAGTCAGATTCTCATCTAACCTGAGGGGACTGTTTCCTTTATTCATTTCCCCACCAAACTGCAAACACCACAATAATATATTCTGACTAAAAGAAATAAAAAGGTTCCTGTAGCTATAGTCTGGGTTTGTGTATGCTGCTGAAAGAGGTCAGCTCTGTTAATGGCATGTGAGAAGTACGTATACAAATGTGCTTACTGCTGGGCAATCTCTAGCCTTTAATGTGTAGAGAAATCATCAGAGACTCATATATATGTTTTATTAATTCTTCCTCTATCTTGGTCTGTGCAGGCCTGGTGCGTGCAGTTATTTAGGAATTTACATACCATTAGTTCTAAGGTTTGAGGCCAGATAAGAAAGTTGATTAACTACCATACAAATAAATTCAGTGATGTCTTTGAACAGTCAAGGCCTACATATAGCCATGCTGCTATTGTGCTGGAAAACTGCGAAGCAGGATGCCAGCACCTATCAAACCAGTAAGGTGAGCTACAGCTCACAGTCACCTTATTCTGACACTGACCAGAAGAATCACACCCAATTCCCCATTCTAGCCCAATGTTTCATTTGCCCTGTGAATGTTAAAGACAAAGAGGAAGACATGGTTCAACAGTTCCAGGTACACTGTGTAAAGACATGTATAAAATCTTACTTCCCTTACAAATAGAGTCCCTTTTTAGTTGCCTGCAAAAAACCCGGCAGCTTTTCCTGTGCTGCTTCTATGAGTGTGCTTGTTCTATGGGTGGCTGTTTTTTGGCTTGCTTTGCAGCTTACAAGCCTGGGATGGATAACAAAGACAAATTCTCCAGGTTTCTAAGGGAAGCTGGAAGAGCATGTTTGCTGTAACAAATGTACGAAAGGAGTTCTCAGAATGCAAGGCAGGTGACCAAAACATGGACTACAATAACGAGCAGTGCAGAAAAAGCCAGAGAACATGGCAACTGCTTCTGAAGAAATACCTGCAGCGTCTGTAGGGCAATATTCATATTTCAGCTGTTAAAGCTGCTCAAAGCAGTAAGCATGATCACCAGCTGCTCTGTAAGGTTCATATAACTGAGCGGTATTTGGATCAGATATATTGGACTGTCCTTCACAACCCAAGTTACATTACGTTCAGGTTAGTTTCCCCACTTCCATACAGAAAATCATAGGCAGAGTGCTAGACATGTTTTTACCCTTTACATATTAAATAGACCCACTGTACAGGCAACAACAGCTGCTCATGAGCCTTATTCTAGGGCATGGAAGAGCTCAAGAGTTTGCTCCCTCATCCACAGAGACAGTAAGTATATCAACATCTGTGAATAGCCTATACCATCAGGAGAGTCATTGTCAAGGATAACCTAAATAAAACCTCCACAAAGTGTGAAAGATCAGTCTGATTTCTTATTCTGACAGATTCACTAATAGTGGCTTAAATTTGGAATCACAGCTGTAATCCTATTCCAAGAAAACTTTCCAAAGCCAAGATGGCTTCTTGGTGAGGCGGATATGACGATGGCATAAAAGCAAAAAGAAGGTTTTGCAATACCTGGTCTTACAAAAATGTAAAGGACTATGTTTGGTTGCATAGATACATCCACGGTACAGATATGCAAGGGCGAGGCTTGAGGATAAGAGAGATTTGTTGCACATACCTCGTTCTGAAATGTGTCAAGAGCAAATCCACATCCAATGGGAAGTCGGTCTCATACGTAGAAGATAAAGGTAAGCTGCTTCCCCATGAGCACCTCGCTTTTTGCCATGCCCCTGCCAAGGCTGGAATCCACTTGGGAAGCAGGCAGAAACAGCGAGCATCTGTCCCTCTGTCCTTACAGACTTTACCCAGCGAAGTTCTTGGTGGAATGAGATTCTCTTCAGAAGATCCTGGCTAGAGGAAGCCTGCAGTAACCTGTGATAATTTACCTCCAGAGAAGACAGGCCACTAGGAAGTGACAAAAAAAGACACGTGATTGTATGGGTATTGAACAGGCACAAGTCTGTATTTCCCACAGAAATGTCTGTATCTCTCCACAGAGGAGTCATTCTTGTTCACTGTCTCTAAGGAACCTGATACCACTGCATGAGCAAAAATTTGAAAAGTTTTTTCCATCACTTAGCCCTCTCCCATTACATCTCATGGACCTAGCTAGTACCAAGGGCACAAAATGATAGCTTCACTGCCTTCTGGTTATTCCACATCAGTGGCAACAGGAACCAACGTCAGATAAGGCCACACTAGTCTACACCATGGCTGAACAGGTGTCTCTAGAAGGATGTAAAACCTTGGCACAGCAGGATATATGTCTCAAGTGAGTCAAATTCTACTGTCAGGTGGAAGGAACTAGAGTGGTTACACATGGACTCACATCAATACCGGTTCCTGAAAGCAGAATTTGACTGAGCATATCTGCCCTCGCTGATTTTATTAATGATTGATTTTACTAATGATTGATTTTACTAGCATGTGCCACATTCAAAGCTCCCATCAGGACAGAAAGAACTCTGCATAAGTTGGCACGAAATAAGAGCTTTTCTGCTCAGGTTAGTAGCGTTCCTGCTGGACAGGGCTGAGCTGCAGTTCACTGGAATCCTAGGCAGAGGCAAGCATCACTATGGAATCTAAGACCCAAGCAATACAAACCACTTACCTTTGAGAAGGTAAGGCCAATGGTGCTTAAAGCGGGGTGAGGCTTAATGTTTTGCTGACTGCTGTTGAAATTGGTAACAGACTTTGCATATTATATCACCAGGTTTTTTTGGTTGTATTTCACATGCAGTGTTTTTCTGCTTTTGACTTTGAGGTGTGAGGGGGAAGGCTCTAATCATATGGCCTTGTGCAGATGCTCCATTTGCATTTCTATTAATCCAGGCCCTCCTGGAGACGTTTGAGCATAGGCACAGCATGCTCTGCGTTTGAACTTGTGAGAACCCACACCACTGCTTAATAACTTAATACATATGTATAGCCTCCTTCAGACAGCCCACTAGGAGGCAGAAGCAGGGGGAGGCGCTATTAGTGCACAGGCTGCAGGGCTCTATGGAAATGCATTTTGTCAAGGAGGGTACCTTGCGAATAAAGAACCCAGCCAGCTCCTTAGTGCTGGGCTGGTGCTGATTTAGGTCAGAAAACTTGTTTTACCGGAATTTGTGCAAGTGAGAGCTCACGTGAATCTGCTGGAGAATGTGTAAGGTGTCTAGCAGCTTTGCTCACAGCATTTGAATGTAATAATGATATGTTCTGCACAAACTGCCCTACAGGAATAAAAAATAAAGCTGGGTCTTTGTCCCCCTCTACTTTTACCTTCCCTGAACACCTCCTCAGAAGGACCCCCCAACCCTGTCTCAGCAAAGTGCCACAATAACCATGAGAAATGGCCGTTTCCTCATGTTTGAAGTGTTTAATAGCTAATGGCTTAGTGCAGCAACCTCTGGATAGAACTGGGCTGAGCTCTCTCACTAAAAAACACCTTTCATTGGAAAATAGAGTCAAAAGGGAAAGTTTTTTATAGAAAACATGCTATGGAGCCCATTTCTGGAGAACACGTGCAAGAGGAGAGATAAAAGACCCACAGACGTCAGCACAGATGGGTGCAGACAGCGCCCCAGGGCCACTTTTTAGCGTGCCTACATGGCCTGCGACTGGCCTGTGTCCTGCCAGTGGGGAGAGGGGCAAAACCCCTCAAACCCCAACACACCCTTATCCAAACAGAGCCACCCCAAAAAAACTGCCTGCCAGCCACTTTGCTGCTGCTCCTCCCTGGGATGCCCTGGACCAAGACTCACTCTGAAAGAGGCCAGGAAGGGATTTGAACAGGGCTTGGCCACATCCAGAGTGAGTACTAACAGCAACAGGCAGGAGAGAGAAGGGAGGAAGGACTGATTCTGGATGTCTTCTTTTTTTCCCCTCAAAAAATTGCACTGTTCATTTTGACACAAAACAAAAACTAACCAGCTTCCCAGATTTTCTCTCTGCCACCCCCACGATTCCTGCTTTCCAGCCAGCTCCAGCAGATGCTGTAAGAGGTTAATGTGAAGCCCTCTGCAAGGTCACCACCATTTTATAATTTTCCTACACTTAAAAAAGAAAGTGTCCGTTACTCTCTCCACCCCCAACACCCCTCTGAAGTCCCCATTAAAGTATTCTCTATATAGGCCTAGCTCCCTGTGAAATTGGTTACACCAAATGCCAGGAACAGGCTCTTAGCTCTCCCATAATAAAACAAACTGGGCGGGGCAGGGGGGGAATGCTAACCTCCAGCACTGACACTTGGCTGCAGACAAAATAGCCACACAGGCAGTAAGCAATCCAGGCCATAGCCTTTAAAGTGGCATCTGCAGGCAAATGGAAAAATGACATGCTGGAAGCGACACTGAGAGAGGAAGAAGAGAGCCCAGGTCTGAGAGTCAATCTTAGTCCATCAGGTAAAGAGAACAGATACACGTGGGGATAATTGGTGACGAGACACTTGAAATTAGGTGCATGATAGGTCCACCACTGCCTGGCCACATTCATTTTTGCTATACTCAATGAGCACTGATGGGCGGGGGGAGCTAAGAATATTTCTTAAACCTTTGCATCTTCCCGTCACATTTCCGTGACTCTGTATCTCTCTCATAGACACACAGACAATTGTCCTATGCAGGCTGTCACCCACGCAGCTCCGCTATGGACGTGTGGCTGCAGGCAGAGCTCGTGACATGGGCCCTGCTCTCGTTCCCCCAAATCTCAGCCGAAGGTGACGAAGCCCGGTCTGCCCATGGCTGTGCCCTTACCCCCCAGCACCACATGTCACTTGCAGCAGCCCACCACAGTGAGCGGGGGCTGCAAGACCAGGCAGGGGGCCGTCCCCAATTTCCAGCTGATGGGGAGTTCTGGGGGAAGGGGGAGAAGGGCTAGGGTAGTCCCAGCCTGCCCTCACCCACATCTGTGAGAGGATGTGGTGGATTAAATCCCAGCCTGGTGAGCAATGGGAGAGGGCTGCTCTTCTGCACTGCCACCCTTTTCAAAATTACACATTCTGACTTCTCTCAAGTGAAGTTTTTCGTCTCAAAGCCCACAGGCACAGCAGGAGTGGGTGGGGAGGAAAGGCTGGCAGCCTGCAGCCAGGGGAGGTATGCCATTTTGGGTGGAGCACTTCAGGGTGTTCCAGAGCCACAGAGCCAACATGGCCGCCACTCCCATAGGCCTGGCCCCCTGGGGCAGTGAGCCAGCACACAGACAGTGTTCCCTGGCTCCCGGGAAGGCTGGCGCTGTGCCTCGCACAAGCAGGGAGGCAGGAGCCAAGCAGAGACACGGGGAAGGCAGCCCCGTGGCCGGGCATGCTCTGCAGGGCCAGCACCCCCATGCCCAGACTTGGTACCAGGGTCCCACAGGTGCAGGAAACAGCCCAGCACACGTTAGGCCCCTTTTTCCCCCTCCCAATTAGCAATCGGTTGCGTGAAGTTGTCCCTCACTTCAAACCACTAGTGCCAGAGTTGAGAAAGGCAATGCCCAGCCTCGTAGGGACTGCTCCTGCCGTCCCACATGAGGAGCAGCCGCTCCCTCCGACAGCCGCAGGCACCAGCACTCAAGGTCAGCAACACCCGCTGTTTCCCCTTTTCCTTATGAGCTTCCTCCAAATGACACGAACCCGTACTTACTAATTTACATTAAGTTCATTTAACACCAATGAAAGAGACCAGAAGTGTCTAATGAGCAAAACATAACGAGCTACCAGCTACTACTAATCATGTTCGCTTTATGCATTCTTGCTTCATTCTTATAGAGTATTATTGTAGAATAAATGCTTTGCTCTTATCTTACAAGAGAAAAAAAAAAATTCTCTAGGTATTGTACTAGTGAATAACAAAGGAATGAACAAGTTTAATAATCTCCAATCTGGTTTTCCACCACACATAATGATAGAGATGCTGTGAATTCTGTGGACAAAGTACATGAAGAAGCACCCACAAGTACTGAAAATTTAATTAAAAGTCAGAAAGCCATTGCAATGAAGACTCAGCAGAAAGCCATTTATTTTTAAAATCTAATATATTCTTCATGACTAAAGGCTAAAGCACACGCTGACTTACACATTTAGCTGTAACTGATTTAAGCTACTTGATGATTTTTTTGCGCGCAGGGTGGCGCTCAATTTGCAATGGAGTAAATTGGCAGAATTTAATTTGGTGGATTTTTTTAACTCTGCAAAAAGAATCCTCATTAAAACCTCACGATAGGCTGTATACTTTTTTCATCATTAACTAGCCTAACTGCAGGTAAAAGAGATACAATTATGGATTTATATAAATCCTATTGTCAATTTACAGCTCAAAGACTGGTGAGTTACCTCATTTTAAATAGGTTATTTTTTCCCCTTAACCTTTCTTTGTTTTAATGAGGATTCGGTTTGTCATTGTCAGGGCACCTGTTTGCAGGAAAGTTTCTCACCATGTGAAGGAGGTGTAAGGAATAAGGTTAGAAGATCTGCTGAATTTCAAACCCCATCACAAACTGTGGCCTGGACATTCAGCCTTTAAATATTCAACTTTCCGTGAGGATGGACAGACATCAGCTGCCGCTTCCCCACCCTCTCAGCCCCACAACTGCTTTATTTCTCATGCTTTGGGGTTTGCCACTTCACTGGTGCCCAGTTTTTCCTTCCTTGCTGTGCTTTATCTAATCCCACCTCCTGCCAAAGTACCATCAAACTCTTTGTTCTGCCCCATTCAGCACCGCAGGCAACTCCAGGTTCAGGCCGCATGAGCCGCATAGAAAATGGATGGGAAGATGCAACTCAAACCCAGGAGCTCCCAAAAGAAGAGGACAGCCAGTGCTGTCACTGAGAGACCCTTCTGCTCGATAGGAGCCCAAGGCCCAAAACAAGGTCCCACCATAGTCAATGAGGCAGATTCTCGGGTGACAAGTTGTACAAGTTACAGCAGCTGAGCATCTGCCCCACTAAATGTTTTTCCATTAACTTCAAAGATTAACCAAACTTCTACATTTAATTCTTAGTTTCCTGGTAGGTTGACGTTATGCAAGAGGAAGACTACCATACAGCATATTACTTCATAACAGCAACGGGGAATGCGACTACTCCTTGTCTGACTGAAACGCTGCCTCCTCTTTCCTCTACCAGGCTCCTCCAGCAGCTACTGAATAAGCTTGGGGACTGAAGGGATGACAAGGGGAGGGACCAAGTAGGTAGTGTCATCTTCCACCAGAGTGTTACCCACCCCCTTGATTTTAATGCTTTCAGAAATTTGCTTACGAATTCATCACTCATCTTCATTTTAAATACTACCCCACAACATATGAGAATGGATACAGCAAGCCAAGGGTGAAGGAATTGTTCCCATAAGCAGACTGAAGAAAGAAATGAGAAACACAAAGAAAAGGGATTTGTAAGAAGGGCTGGATTTTAACCTTCCTTGGGGTAAGGGAATAAGCACGGCTACTACTCTAAGCACTTAGATGTTGAAAGCTGTTGTTTTTCCTCTTTGAACTTTTTACCAGATGTAGCAATTAAATGATAAAGTTGTCTTTAGCTCATTAGCTGATGAGTTAATTATATGCCAAAATTAACCTTTGTTAAGCTCTTAATAGAACCTCTTTTATCTGAGTAGCCACAGCCTGTGTTAAAATTCTTAATGATCTGGGCTAAAAATCAATAATTTGTATGACTTCCATGTATGAACTGGGAATTAAATGTATCTTTAAAACGTACTATAATGATAACCTCAAGCTGAAATTGAAATAAAGATATTCCTTGGTGATTTCAAGGACAACACTTTCACCAGTGCAGAGGCCACGTAAGCCACTAAAGAACATTGCCACTGGGGACAGCTCTCCTGCCTGCAGCACAAAGATAAATCAAGCTAAGACCAAGATTTTGGTTTTTCAAATATTTTTGTGCTGCAGCCCTGTATTTCACATTTATGATCTTCCTATACATACCGATGTTCAGTCAGGAGTGACCATTCTCTTCTTTAAAAGCTGGAGGAGTGGATTCGTTTTAAGACCTAATATACCCCATCAATGATCAAAAGAATCAAATCATTCCCCCATGCAGAGAGCTGATAGATGATGTCGTGCTTTTCCCCATATAATCAATCACTAGCAGTTTTGTCAAGAACTCAGCAACCATTCTGTAGTTCAGTTTGCATTAAGGGTTTTACATTTAAAGGAGCAAAAGTCCTATTGTTTGACACTAAAATTGTATGTGTTCAGCAGAAGACAATTATCTCTTACTGAATATTACTTTGTAGGACTTCCACTTACAAAATACTCAATCTGAAGTGTCAATGATCAATAGTTTAATGTTTTTTCTTTTCTTTGGATTCCCATTTCAGCCACCCCCAGAAGCCAAGCTTCATATACCTTCTGGTACCAACTCAGAGACAAGCCATCTTTAAAACTGAAGAGTAACTTTACTAATGAGGCCTAAAGGCCATTGAAATCCTCATGATTTAAGCACAGTCTGGGCCAGACTTACCAAGAATTATTCTCCATAACCTTGACTTATACTGTGAGCAGCCAGACTGTCATCTTCAGGTTCGTTTTCTTGCCATAATGCCAGAGAAGAGCTCCTCCTTGAGAGACAGGCAAGCACGGCTCCCTGATAACGTTGAGGTGCGGCTTGCCACAGTGCCTTGCAGCCTGCACCGCGCCGGTCAGCCTGTGTGGAAGCCCAGACAGAGTTGAGCTAATTCGCAAGCCACACCATCAATGCGTTGCTATTAACTGAAGGGAAGAAAAAAAACAATAAAAATAATGGCGATTCGTAGCTAGCTTTTGGTCTGATAACAAGTTTACTCAAAGTATTTGTGAGGGGATGAAATAGGAAGAAAATAAAGATAAGATTTCAGTTTCACAGTTAAGAAGAAAACCATTGCTGTAAAAGGTTTCAGGCATCTTCCAGCTAAAGGAATTCTTTGCATATGTTTAACAGCATGGCCCTGTTTATGACATGTACATTGCAACAAATTTATATAGGGTCCATAAATCTAAAGCCTCCCAGACATGCCAGGATGCTGGAGAACAGTCTAAATGGACTGACCTCTGACAACTGGACCTTGTAGCAGAAGGTGCCTCCTTGGGTGCTATAGCTGGGATAAGTCAGTTTGAACAGATAGGGTAAGGCAGGCTGGAAGATGGGAATTATCAGTCAAGATTGCTCTGCCAACAGGCACAGTTCATTGTATGATAGCAGGCTGAAGGTTGTACTATTCCCTGGAGCCAGTTTGATAAATAAGAAGGTTATGGGTATGTGACTGTTCAAGCATGAAGAAATTTTTGTTGATATATTCTCAGAAACTAATTTTTTTTTCTTTAATAACCTGCAGGGCTACTCTTCAGCAAGATTACCAGTCAACTCTGATAGCCTAGGCTACAATAAGCTGAATCACACTCTGGTTCTTTAAAAAAATCTGGTTTTGTTACTGGCTTGCTTTAACTGTGCACAGGAAAGTGCAACACAGGCAAAGTAAAACTGACTCTTTTCAGCTAAACTAAAAGAGAGCAGAAGAAGTTACCAGAGAAAGGTTACACCTCTTTAAAGATGCAAATTGGTAATGGAGCTGGAGATCAAAACAAGAGTACTGTTCATTTTTAAAAAGGTGCAAATTGCTAATCTTACTTGAAGCTTTTTTTTAATACCTTATCAAGAGTTTCTATTTGTGAAATTTTACACAACATTAAACACTTAAAAATATGAAATATGGTACACGGAGGATACATAGCATTCTTCAGTCTCACTTCTGAAATGCAGTGATCTCAGCTACCAACTCCTGTCACTTCCACTGAACGCTGCAGAAGAGTCAAAATAATAAATTACCCTTCCCACACCTACAGAATAAATAAAGGATTGCATTTTGCCTCTGGCTTCTCAATACTTACAAACAGGGAGCACAACACCACAAAGGGGCTTACAGAGCAGGACCTGCCCATGCCAAGCACTGGGCCAGGAAGCCCACCCTGGGCAGGGCTACCCTCAGAGGGAGGCAGGCCACAGAGTCAGGGCGTTTCTATGTGCTTGTATGCCAAGCTCCAGTTTCTTTTAAAGCATTTAGGAGTCTGGTAAGGATACCAGAACACAGGAGAGCCTTGTAGCTGGCCCAGAAAATTAAAGCCCTGAATGACAGCCCAGTTTCTGATATAATACCTCCCACCTTGATCAGGTTAACCTGGTTTAATTTGACAAGTACTAATTAGAAATGACCTGTCTGCTCACCAGTGATCAGCTGAAAAAGAAGCCTCCACAGACTTCTCTTTCGTGTGTCTCACTGTGAGACATCAGACAAGGCACTAGCTTTCCTGCAGTGCTGAGCAGCCTGCCTCCTTCCTCCTCTCTGAAAAATCAGGTCCTGCAATTCGCCATTGAAATGATGAGCTGCCTTAGGAAATTTCAGCTCCCCAAAACTCCATCACACCCAGAGCTTGAATCTGTCACACGCTCTTTTTTTTTTTTGTTTTAATTTTTTAACTGCAAGCTCTCCAGCCCCTTGTGCAGCTCCTTTCAATTTCGTTTCTCACCTGCCTGACAAGAGGCAGAAGTAGGAATCAGCACTGCTTTCACATCCTCCCCCTCTCCTCATGTCTCAGGGCAGTGATGTTTCTCTTTCCATCAGACAACCCAGAACCTGACCTGGATCTGGCTGGACAAGGCCATGGTTCTGCTCTCCAAGGGCCTGATAGCTCATCCAAAAGCATCCTGAAACTGCCCACAGACTTCAGTGGCCTTTAATCAATCTTGTGGCCACAGTACACGGGGCAAGCAGTCACAATGTCTGCGACAGAGCGCACCAAGACCCTGCTCTGGGCACCAGGTACTCAAGAAGTCTGTTGGCTGCTTAATTTGACCTAGATTCCCCAAACCATCACACTTTTATAAAACTGGTGCTGGAGACATTCATTTTGCTCTGCGTGCCAGGCAGGGCAAGGCAGGATGGAACACTAAATCAAGCCACAAAGTGCTGATCACCCCCCAAAATAAGCCACTCAAAGGACATCAGTTTTTCAATCACATTCTGTGGGCAGATGGTGAAACTTGGAGGCACGTGGGAGAAAGGCAGCCCTCAGGTATACTTTGTATGGTCTCAGAAACACAGTGCTGAAGTCTCTAAACACGCGTTAGAGTAAAAGACCAGAAGGATTGCTTAGACACTGATTTGACCGTGCACCTTTCAGGGGCTCTAAAACCATCTTCCCTCTCCTGCATCGTAAAAAACATACATGGCAAAACATAGACCTACCCCAGTTCTGCCCTGAGACTGGAGGGGGCAGCACCTCAACCTCAGAGAAGTGGCATGTAGGCAATGGTTTGTCCACTCGCTCCTCCACCCTGAACCAAAGCCTTTATTCAGCCCACTTAGCTGGACTTCAGAACTGGTCCCTGTCTCTCAGTCAGTCCTCCTGCTGCCCCTTTGGCCAGTCTCCTTGCTAGGCTGGGTAATATCATTCTGCAAATTAATTTTATAACAGGATCAATCACAGAAAAATCTAAATTTAACCTTTGACGCTACGCAATTGCCTCCACAGGGATATGAGCGGCTCCTGGTTTCATGAAGCAAAAACTCAGCTTGCATGGGCAAAAATACTTCCGTTCATGACAGAAATTTGCAATGATGCACTGACCAAAAAAAAAAAAAAAAAAAAAAAAGAATGGTTTTCCCTGGGTTGTAAAACTGGTGGAAATGCAAAATTTCATAGCTTTGTGTATAGATGAGATGTCAAGATGATTTGAAATACTTCTTAGAGGTAAAAGCAAAAAAGAATGAATAAATAACATACAACATATGTGGAGTGTAAAGAAACACTGTAATTTGCCTCATTTTTTCACAGAACAGAAATACATAAACATGAACATGCCAGGCATAAGACATGATGCTAAGCTACTGCAGTGATATGTGCTTTAGGTATGTGGGTAGGTGAAATGGATGGATCCAGAATAAACACATTACACCTTATTTATTACTTGCCTCAGTCCGTATGTTATTTCCCACTGTCCTTAGCAGATTCTTTTGTGTGCACAGAATTCAAGTAAAATTCTGAATGTTACGAATGCGTAAGCCAGAGTGAAATTCAGCTAACGGAAGAAGACCAAGCTATCACCCCAAAGTTGCCTCACTCTTTGCTTGCTCTTTTCTCTTCAAAAACACAAGCTGCTTTTTGCTTTAGTGGACCAAGGAAACCACATCACCTCATCATTCTCTACTTAATTTTCAAGTCTTTTCAATTTTGGCTGCTAGAGGCCAAATGGACTAAAGTAAGACTATTATTGTCCTTCTTGCTATAGCCTGTAGGGAATTATTCTGTATATTTGTTTGTATGTATGTATATTTGTACCTGTACCTTGACCTGACTTTTTTAGGTGTCAATTTTATGACCATCAGAATTGTATAAGCACATGCTTTGCCTATTTGCTCCAATAAAGTGATCACCACAGAGGGAACTGGACAGACAAGAAAACAACAGACCCTGTCTCTGTCAAACAATAATCAGCACAGTTTGAACAGTTACACACATATACAGAAAAATTAGCATTGCCAGTCACTGCTATGAAACCATCACCAGTAACCACTGCAGCTCATCCTAGCGACATGTCAGATCTTATGGAGATAACTGCACTGCACTAAGTAGATAAAACCCACACACCGATTTGTGTGGTGTTTATGTTGCAACATCAGTCTGCAGGTTCTCCTGAGACAGCTTCTGTCCAGTGACCCATGCTGAGCAAGCCATGACCACATAAGCCTCTACTACAAAGCAAATATCAGGCCCTGATTTTCTCACTGCAGCTCCTTCACAGACGAAAACTAGTCCAGGCACATCTATATGTGTGGCAACTGTATCTCACCTGTGCAGTGCAGATAAGGACTTAAATCCAACTCGTTCTGCATTGCTGAGTCACAGGTGCTATGTCTGCACAGTCAAATGGCAATCCAACTTTTGCGTTCTTATAAATAATGGCCCAGCCATTTGGATAACTATCATATTCTGCTGCTCCACAGGATGTTACTTGCCTTGGGATCCAGTCTGCCTGTCACTCGGCATCCTTGACAATGTCAATTGGTCCACCTGGGATATGGACAGCTGAAGCTGGGCGAAGACTCATCTTTCAGGAAAGAGTACAAGCACTCAGAGCAATCATGAATGTGCAGTTGCAGACACAGCTCACCACCTGATGGTGGCTTGGTTGAATAAGTGGTGAAGGGAGTATTAGTTGCATATTTACAATCCTTACAATTATGGAGGCCTTGTCATCATCCTCTTATGGAATGTGATTCAAATTAACAAGTGTGATCAAATTAACCTTGCTGTCACACAAAATGGTCACCTGCAGAATAAACCTTTTTAAATTGCTATAATCACTGTTTTGGCTAAAGTCATTGCGATTGGGTAGAACAATTTCTTTACTGTAGCCCATAATCACAAAGCCAATATGCAGTTGGAAAATTTTGTTCTGTTTATGTGGTTGTCAGATTTTTAATAATTATATCCCTGATTAAATTAGCTGACTCTGCTATTTTGTCCAGGATTCAGAAAAGGCTTTTGACTATGTCTTAACTGTGTTTTCTTCATGAGAGGAAGAAGGATTCAGACAAAAGAAAATTAAGACATAGAGCCTTTAAAAGTAGCTAAGGCTCACCAGCAGGTTCTGCCACTGCGTCACTATCCCCCTGCTTTGTAGCGAGTTGTTTTGAGTTGCTCATCCTGCTTGCTTAGGCCAGTGGAAGCCTTTGCTCTGTCTGTCAAGAGTAATCCTAATATTAGGAGACTCCAGGCAAAGGATTGAACATGTTCTGGCACTCCCTGTGGCTGTTTGTTTGATGCTGATTTCACAGCCATTGAATGAGCCCTTAACCTCGTCACTCGCAGCTCCTTTTTGGCAGAATGTCAGGTAACAAAATTGGCCTTGAGAAATGCCAGACTTTGCCAGTTCCTCTTCAACAGAAGATCCAGTTGTTTTGTCAGCAGTTATTCCGCCCTTGATATTCACAGGTCATTTTCACTAAGCTCAGAGCAGAAGTGAAAACCCTGTCCCACACTGCATTTCACTTGTGCTAAACTACTCTCAAAATTGCTGGGGTAAGAGCCTACTTCAGTTGTAGGATTTTAAATATAATCCCACTAATTCTCAAAACACGTATTTTGTACCGTAGAGGAATCAAGATAAATAAATAATTTACTTGCTAGCTTGAACTGTGATGATACCAACAGGTGGAGCTGATTACAGTAAGATAAGGAAAGGAATAGTGACTAGTTCTAACCCATAAAAATTGTGAAAAAGATCTTTCTAGGCAGATCCACAATGGAGAGAAAAATGGTGAACTTTGTTACTTGAAAAGCACTTACATCTGGTTTTGTATTAATGCTTTTTGATCAATAATAAAATTAGTCACTATACCTGTTAACTGGCTGACTAAATGCCCAAGTCTTTTCCATACCAAATCCTCAATGTACTCAGTACCTATATCAGCCACAGGTCAACATTTCTGGTCTAGTAGGCTCCAAGACCGTTCCAAACCTTTAACCCTCAGTAATGCACCATAAATTAGGATGGATTTTCTCTCCTTGTTGTTTAATTTCTGGGAGGAAGCAATACGTCTGAAGTACCTGCTGATGAGCTGGTATTGCAGAGTTAATGCCATGAATACGGATCCTCTCTCACAGTTCATGTGTTTGTTCAATATGATCTCCATTTCTTTCCCATTTAGTTTAGTATATATATATAGATATGTGTTTCTTTGCTGGTGAAGGGGGATGAGGAGGAAACTGTCTCCAGTTTCTCTTGAAACTCTGCAGGGTGCTGTTTCAAATCAAAAGTCCTTAATTATTACTAAGCTTCCTTCATGTATATATTATGCTGACAATCCATCTTCACATTGATAGTTATACTAAGACCAATAAATCCATGTGCAGTAGCCTTCAGGGTGTTTGTTGTGTTATTCAGTAACATGTAACAAGAACAGCATGTGAAAGTCACCATTTTGAGGGTTTTACCAACCTGCCTTTGAGAACATCCCAAAAAAGAAAAGGATGCTGGTTTCAGACAGGAATGAATTGCTGTGACCAGGTTTCTGAGCACACACTGGTGTCCAGTAGAATACGCACACCAAGATAGTTCTGACAGATTTATCTCCTGTCTCTGACACAGGGGCCCTCTGCTTCTAGTGCTACAAATCATCCAACATAATGTGGTAGAGATGAAAAGCCTGACCCTTGGCATTCTTCGGTGAACAAACTGGAAGAGCGTGTGCCCTTGACGATGGTCTGTCGCAGGGGTGCATGCTGGCTCCTCCATTCCTTCAGTGTCCACAGGGGTGATTTCTTCATTCATGGGCAGTTACAGCTCAAGAGCAAGGTTTCTGCATTGTTAGTGACATCCTCTTTGCTGATGTTTGAGTAACAGCAGCCCTGGAGGTGGAACAGACAGAAGCAAGGATGAGAAAACCCCAAAACTGGCAGAGCATGCAGGTGCTGCCTTCTACTCACCCTGAGCAGTGCTGAAATCACACAAGGGCAGGGCAAACACCCCATGCAACCCATCTGGGGACAGACACCTTGGTCCTGTGACTGAACACCGAAACCAGCACGCCTCCAGCTCCTGCTCATGCCTCCTTGCAGGGCTCCACAGCTGCACCCTGCTTGCACGTGACCCAGGGAAGAGTTAGAGGTAGATCTCTCCTTGCAGTACTGAACCTTCAAGCAATGCAAATGGTAGAAGGCTGCTGAACATTTAGATATCCAAGGCCTCCCCTCCAGCCCTCCAACACAATAAGAGAAAATATGCAGGGCTTTAAAATGTGCAGTTCTTGATTCACAAGCTGGATGTGGGGTCAAGGCTATGGGGACTCAGTGGGGCTATCGCAATGTGACATAACATACAGCAGCATGTAAAGGTCACTGTCATTCTATAGTGAAATCAATACACTCCCTCAAAAACCTATTAGGCAAAATATAGACTATGACAGGAAGTTTAGAAGACTACAATAGAGCACCCACCACTGTGCCTTAGATCTGAAGCACAGCAATGCATGTGGGAGAGCACTTTGCAGAGAGCAATCTCCATTTACACTACAAGCACAATTTCTCTCTCACTGACTGGAAGCTCAAGAATTAGCTAGAGCATCTCCAGGGTGCTTCTGAATCATTCTGAAATCAAAAGTGAGAATACACTTGGGCAACTCAAAGAAAAGGGAAAATACAGGAGGCAAAAGGACATGGAAACCTTCCTGAGTCAGCTCAGGCAGCTGAAGCCGCATTACAGCTTGCCAAAGCAATGCATCTTCCACGTACATTCACGTGTGCAAGATTCTTCTCATTTACGTGACTTTGTCACAACGACTTTCACTGAGGAGTCCTTTTCAGCCCTGCAGCCCCTTCAGACATATTTGCCAAAGACAATAAGATAGCAAAATGTGAATGGGTTAGCCCTGTAGCTGTACATCATTACACAGATGTGAAGAAAAGACAAGTACAAGATGGTTTTAGAAGAAAACTGAAATGAAAAAGGTAAATGTGTTGTGACCTTAGATCATGTGCCACTACTTTCTGAACTAATCTTTGCTGAACTCTTCTTTCCGGCATCTTGATTCCTGTTTTGCTAAAAGTTGTACGTGGCTCACCGCTCCTGCCTTCCTGAGCAGGCCGCTGGATGCAGCCCTTCCTCCCCAGCCTTGCATGTTCCCACCATTGCAGAGTGTACGTGCACTCCCGTGGGCTGTATCCTTGTCTGCAAGTATCACCGAGAAACAGGGACTAAACAAGAGCAACACGAACTTCCTCCTGACAATAGAAGGTCTTTTTCCTATTGCACTCACAGCATTAAGCTGCTCACTAGAATTTCAGAATTAAAACCATTATTATAAATCACCAAATGCCTTTTGTATTAGTATAACAAAATAATATAATCATCTCTTGTCCATGTACAGAGAGGAACTGCAGTACCAGAAGATCTGTTGAGCTTTGTGGTCCCCTCTTGCCTCTTTTTATTTTTCTGGAAAGGGAACAAGCTGAGACATCACAAAGAAAATCACCTACCTCTGGAGCTGCTATTGATACTGCACTGCACCTTAAATGTTGCTCGACCAGAAAATTCTTCTGACTTTTGCTAAGAATAGCCAGCACAAAGCTGGCATAGAGTATCATCATTATTTAATGGCTGTAAAATAATGGTCTGTTATAGGTATGCTTAAGCATTGCAAACCATCAGGAAAGATTGGAATTTTGACAATACGTTGGAGGTAAATGTCTGCTAAGCACCTGAGTGCATCTTATTCCGCAGAGGCTGAAAGTCAAGGAAAGATTCAAAGCAACTTCTCCTTCTTTAACACAGTTTATGTATGGTCTGCAAAGGGCATGTGCATTTCAGTTCTAGTTGAGATTTGTGTTAAAATGGCCCCCCAGGGGTATTCCTCGTTGGTTCTGCCTTCTTTGGCTTTTGTAATAGATCAAATTTCTCTTCACTGAACAGAAGGAAAAAGAAGTCATCAAACTTTCCTCCAGCTGAGGACACCTCACCATGTAAATGGTCAGGTTAACTCTGCTGTACTTCTTCCAGCCTCGGCTCGAGAGGGAGGTAGTCTTTTCGGAGATAACACCATCTTTAATATAGCTGTGATATTTCTGCGGATGGTACTATTCCTACCTTGGTTGCATGAAGCACTCCAAGTACTTTAAATACATACAAATTTTTAGGTATTTGTTGCTAGGGAATGTGCTCTGGGAGGCACTGGTGGGGAGAGCAGCCTGCAACCTCAGTGTGGCACAGGCACCCTGGCAGCCGCAGGACCCACGGAGCTCCCCAGCGCTGCATCGGCCCTGCATGGCACCAGGTTTCAGCAGCAGAGAGAGACATTGGGGTCCAGAGTTTTAAAGCAGCAATTTCCTGTCATTTTAAGACATAAATTGGAGATTGCAGATAGTATTCTGCTTAAATTGTGGATCAGCTCTAAAAAGTAGCATCATAAACCAGCACAGTGCAGCCCCATGTTTATTGAGTCTCAGTGGTTTACAAATAAAATAAAATCTGTTTATAAGCTTTTAAAAAACATCCTCTTGTAGCCACTGCAAACTCAGCTTAGAACCTGCAAATCAGGCTGAGCTCCTCCTGCCTTGTGCTTCAGCACCCATAATAAAAGTTAATGGTCCAGTTGTTGGCCTCCCCTCTACCTGCACGCTGTTTAAGCCAGCTGCAGAAATACAGGAGGTGTAACCAAGGACTGTCACTAGATTTGCAACTGAAACTTATTTCCTATTCATACTAACAATACCCTGATTACCAGAATAAAACCCTGATTACTCTCATGTAGTTGTATTGGTTCTGTAGCAGGAATAAATAATATTAAAACCTTAACTCTGCCATTAAAGTAAGCAAATAGAACTGGAATACAGGAAACGAGTCTGCAGAGTAAGTGCATGCTGCTTTGATCTACTGCTTTTAGGA
>JAVKLA010000090.1:18636462-18660906 GCA_034782735.1 Sagittarius serpentarius
GAGGGATGTCGCCGTACAGGGTCTCGCTCTGCGTGAGCACATGGGACAGGAGCTGCTCCCCTGGCTCGTGCGACCCCTCCACACTGCGGGAGCCCCTCCTTGGTGCCGCTCACAGCCAGGTCCCCATGGCGGGGACCATGTTCGCCCCCGGCTCCATGGAGGTCCCTCTGAATGCAGCAGCGCTCACAGCACTGTACGCCAGCCAGCTGCACTTGGCCTGTGCTCCTACTACCTAACTTTATCCTCATTAGTATTAATTTATATATATTTTTAAACAGCCTATTGTAAAGCCTGTCAAAACTCTGGCACCAGAATTATTTCAAATATTTTCATCTAGTCTTAAAAAAAAAAAGTTAATTTATTTAATTCCAGTGGAGCTTGCATCTTCACCCACACCTTCTCCTGCCACTGCATACACACAGGCTGCAGCCCCAGAGCCCCCGGCCAGCTCAGAGGCACCAACAGTGCCATGCCTAGCAAGAGCCTGGGCTGAGCTCGTCCTTGCAGGGCAGCCCCAAGCAGCCCCAGCCTTCCTTATGCGAAGGGAAGCACTGTATAAACTGACTTGGGGTGCATGAAAGAGAGGAGAAGAGGCAGATGGGTATCAGTATGGCACAGAAAAGGAGCCTGTGTCATTTATTCCCCTCCCAAATCACTCAGGTGAATAGGAAACCTCAGGAGGGGATGGAACCTGGGTAGGGTTTGTCTCCAAAGAGAAGGAGAAGACAGCGACATGACAGATGTGATGCTTTTGTGGCCAGTCAGGAGTACAATAAATTTTTCTTAAGTGCTTTCATTTTCTTTGCCCACAGCAGCTCTGCAGCCTGCCGGTGACCTACAGCCCCAGCCCGCCCAGGGCAAGGGGAGGGAGCTGGCAAGGCCCTTGGAGCAGTTGTCCTTCTCTCACTAGCGTCACGTCTGACCCACCTGTGGATATCCCATTCTTCACCAATCTACTGATCTCTATTAAATATTTAAACATTTTTAAGAGCAGCCCTTTTGCCAGTCATGGAACTTGCAGAGTTCAACAGCAGTGGCCTGCTAACTAGAAGGATGATTCATTGGATGCCTGAGCTTTAATGACTTTAAAACCAATACTTTTGATATCACAAATGTGTATAAATTTTCCCATTAGGAATAATTTATCTGGCTAAAGACTAACAACTGAATTGGAAACTTATGCTTGTATCTCACTTTTTTGGTAGTTTCTGAAATTACTGTTTCTTATCTAGCTAGTAAAATACAGGGGGGGAATTAGTGAAATATTAAATATCGCTTATCATGTATATTCAGTATGGCAGACAACACAAACTGCATAGGAAAAAAAAACAAAACAAACCTTTCTGAATCAGTGAGGAAATGCTTGTAACAAAATACTTGCTTCTGCCCCTGCCAGCAGTGGGAGCGTTATGTACAAACACATACCATTTTGCACTCTGGATCTAGCATAAAAAAAAGCTCAGTCCCACAAAAACTCCTCCCCTGAAGCAGCTGGGTTCCTCTACGTTATGCTCAGGTGAAAGCAGCCAGCTATGGTTTAGGAGTCTTTCTGTAGCCCTGAGGATGTGCCTTGTCACCCACCGCTGAGGCGGCGGTTCACATCTCCCGGCCGGGGCTCCGGGGTGGAGGCTGCTGCCCCTCGTTTGTTACTGCTCAGGTTTGCTGCCTGATTTCTTGCCTTATAAAATAGGATCAGTTTCTGTTTACATGTGAAGAAGAGTTATGTCTAGTGCAACACATGGATGTATTGCTAACAACATTTTAACTTTCTAAAACAAAGTCACTTGTGATCCCATCATCAACTGCGATGATTTCTATTTTGATTAAGTTCCCATTTGACTGAATATACTGTTAACACTATTTCTTAAGCAAAATATTTACTGAGGGAAGGCAGATACTGTATATATAAGTTTTATTTAATATTATTAGTTCCAGGTGGCAGTCTACTTATAATCTAAACATCACTTTTTTCGTTAGAGAAACTAGAGAGTATAAAGCATGGCATAATAATCTAATCTTCTAAATTGATGTTTCTCTTCTTTTTGCTTACAATAGCATGGATCATCTGAAACATTGCCTGCATAAATGTATCATTTGTCACAAGCTAAAAACTGTCATCATTAAGTTGATTAATTAAATGCTGTTCTAAAAGATGGATTGAAACACAAAATACTCAGCCTAGTGCCATATAATGAAGAGATTAATTTGAGGCACAAGACAACCAATTTAGTATAACTCTATGCTCATGCTTTATTTAGAAAGCCATCAATTAGTATATTTTTCCTTGATGTACTATTTCGTCTTTCTAAACAACAAGAAGCCGATTTGCTCCAAAGTCAATTTGCTTTTCTGTAAACAGAAAGGATTAGTTAGGCATCTTCTTGCTCTGCGATTCTATGAACTGCAACCTTGACTCAGAGTGCAAAAAGGAAATTAATGATGGGGTAGAATTTACACTGGAATTGCTCCTCTCAGGTTAGCACTAATTTCCTTTCTATAATGTAATTATAATTCTGGTAGCAGGAGTGACAGTAAGGAAAATCTCAAAAGTCTTTCATTCCTTCGTTGTCTTGGATCTCTCTCTCTCCCTCTCCCCCCAGGATTAATACGGCCCGTATGCAGACACAAGCCTCTGCCACAAACAAAGTTGAAAAGACACTTGATCAGCTTTTATTGTTGAGGAAAGTGAAAAAAGATTAAATGGTGTGTCAAGTTATCCTATCCTGGCCGTTAGTGAAAGTCACAGGGCTGTGATGGATTAAGAAGATACACAGTACCACTGCCTTCCTTTTGCAAACACTAGATATCTCAAGTGCTATTAAAAATCAGCACCCAGAAAAATACAATCATTTCATCCATCAAGTCATTCAACAGTGCTGGGATAGTACAATGGGTTGATGAGTCACGCCAGAGACCAAGTCTATCGCGTGGGCAAGCACGGAGGCCACCGAGGCCCCGGCCGCGCTCCGCCAGCTGCCCGCTGTGCCCCACTTTCTGCTGGCCAAAGCGCGAGGGGCCGCGAGCCACAGCACAACCAGGGGGCTGCCGCCGCCCCACGCTAACGCGATGGGCTAGAAGGCAGCACCCCCCCACCCCCCCACCCCCAAATCCAGATAACCAAAATAACTCACGGCAGCAGTATTTCATACGTGGTACTGGCCCCATGGATTCCTCATTACCCAGCCCTGGCAGCTCCCTCCGTGACAGATCACGAGCAGGACGCGGTGCCATTCCCCTGCCCGTGGGGAATGCTCACACACACAGACACACAGACACGAGTATGCGCATTCTCCTGGTTACGCTAAATAAGAATTTTTAAAATGTTAACTTATCAAAAATACACTAGAGGAAAAAGAAACAGCGTGGATGTTACCCCCTACTAATGAGGCACTAATGCATAATTATTATAATACACACGCTTCTCTCCACAGAGGAATATTTATAAACACTGAAACAGTTGAGTTTGCACTGGAGTCATATGTACAAATTGTTTTTCTCCTGCAGTTTGTGGGTTTGGGTTTTTTTTCCTCACTGTAGTAATATTTAATGTGTTTCATAAGACTATACGCAGTCATTTAAAATTTCAGAGAAACCTGGGCCTTTACTACTTGCTGCCCTAAATGAGAATATAAAGAGAAAACACTAACTACAACTACAGGCATAACTGTTACTGAAGTATTCATTTACCCCAGGTTTGGTTTCCAAGCACACGTGCTTTCGGAGGGAACAGCAATGGAGCTACCAGATCAAGACCGGACACAAGCCATGATGGAAAGGCAGACAGGAGTCCAAAAATTACACCGAAGTCTCCCGCTCCCTATTCTCTCTCTCCTGTGCCCAGAAGCTGCTCATGGCAGACACGAGTGAGAGCCCCGCACGCAGAACCCCACCAGAGGCACCTCCCACCGGCTAAAGCCCGCTCCCCAGGGAGGAGGATGGTCTCCACTCTCCTCCGCGAGGCAGGGGCGGCTGTGGCTGCCTGCCAGGGCATCCACACGCCTGTCCTTGCAGCACGGCCTCACTGCCCCCTTCCCTCCAGCGAGGTCGGCAGGTCTGGAAACCCTGCGGGTGGCAGGGGTCTCTGCTGCGGGTGGAGAAGCATCCCCCAAGGCCAGGCGGTGCAGGACAGCAGCAGGAGCAACCCGGGATGGTGCCCCGCAGCACACCGGCACCGCTGGCAAGCCTGCCAGCATCTGGATCGAGTTTGGGCCCAACTGCATGCCTAATTAAAAATAAATTGCCATGAATATTAAAATGTTGCTGAAAGATCCCAGCAGAGGACCCAAGTCCCTCCCAGGGCCAGAAGAGCAGAGCTAGCTAGGCGGAGAAGGCAGTGTTGCATGCCAATTAAAGCTGAATATCAATAAATTGCAGTATATTAAAGAGGAAGAGAGACGCCCATCCCACTTGCAGTGTAGCCATCCTCCAGACCTTAAATTTGTAATGGAGTTCACCGCACTAAAAACCAAACTCATTTGGCCGGGTTTAGCTTATGCATTACACTAAATAGTATTACCTGGGAAAACATAACAAAGGCGAGTGAAATTAGGGATATAAAAAGCCCTTCTGGAAATGTAAAACATTAAACTACTATATATTTTTCTGCTGCCTAGATGTGATGTACTTCAGGAAACATTCTCCATCACCTTGACAGCATGCTTCCTTTCTGTATACTGAAGTTTATTTACCTGAATTATTAATGCTGCTTTTGTTTGTAGCTATATCTTAATTTTCTTCTTTTCATTCACCTGTCATGATTGTTTTGATTCACATCCCAGGATGATGCACAAAATATTTCCTTTGGAAACACTGTAGTGTCACCAATATTTTTGCTCTGTTAACAGATTATTCTGTCTTCACAGTAAAACCAGATCATTTCATTTTTTTCATGAAAACTGTCAATCACTGAGATTATGCTTTAAATGTATCGAGCAGATACAAGACAGAATTTAAACTACATATCATATGTCAGCAGAGAGCACGGAGTGCCCTGCAAATAGAGAAAGCAAGCAAGTCCTCCTCCTTCTAAATGAAAAATATACCCACAGCAGCAAACCAGGTATCCTCAAACAATTAGTAACGTTCATGACAAAATTCTTTCGCATATGATCGGAGTAACGCGGCTCTGCTAGTGTATTTATTATTTGTGGAAAGAAGCAGAAATAAGCCCTGTGGGTTTTATTACGCATTCAGTCTTATTTGTTGTTTCTTCTGCCTAGGCTAAGATTCTGGAAAGCGGAAAGATATATTTATGTTTAAATTGTGTTGTTTTATACAATGAGAGCTGATAAAAATGAAGGTGAAGGACTGCAGTAATTAAAGAAATGGCAAATGAATGTCCACAAATTTTATAGTATGGTGAGAGGAAAGAGAATGGAAAGTTTTGGTGATACTTCTTTTAAAATATGTTTTAAAGTTTCTCTTTGGGGAGCAGAGTAGAAAGAGTACTCTACTTACCTAGAAGTTACCTGGAACTCCCCCCCCCCCTTTTTTTTTTTTTAAGTATAATGTCTACCCAACTTGTATACAAAATTCAAAAAGATTCTCCTGAACACACAATATAGAGAGACCATATGTACAAACAGCACACAATTTCAAACAGACTAGGCTCATTGGAAAAAAAACTTTTTTTTTTTATTTGCCTTTGATTTCTTTCAGAAGGATAAAATGAAAGGGACAGTGATACATATTTTAAGCCCTGTGAATTCACAATGGGGCTTTAGAATAAAGAGGTAAAAACCTTTGAACTAAACAAAGGTCCATCACGGTGCACTTCTTTTTCACAAGCACCTTATAAAGGAAATTATGCCAGAGAGAGGGCCCAGCTGGCTTTTGCCACTACACCTCTCCTCCACAACACCCCAGCATCCTTCCCAGCCCGTATCAATCTCCTGTATGCCATGTCATTGACTCCTCTTGGACCTGATCTCTTATCTCATAGAGCTGTTTTTTAGTCGAATGCCCTGTGAAAGTATCCACTCATGAGCTTACATCTGAGTGTCTCTTTGTACTAAGCAAAGCCTGTAGTCTAGCAGGCTGCATTAACTTGATTAAAGTGGGACCATAGACAGTTACTTAGGCTCTTACTTTGCTCTTAGATTAAAGACAAGAAAGCCTCTTTCTCTCAAGGTTTTTTTTGCAAAACTGCAACTTTCAAAAGGGTCAGCAAAAGACAAAGGCTCTTATAACAGAAGGAGAGAGGCTTTTATAACAAATGATTTCTAATTGCTCCTTTGTTCCAAAAAGACAGCAGTTATACCAGCTGAAACATAACAAGCCATCAACATTTCTTGATGGAAAGCTTGTACGCAGGGCTGCAAAGAAAGAGCTTCCTCTAAGTTCCAATAATTTCAAAAACATTATTTCCTTGTAAATAACACCTTATTTAATCCACTTAAATCCAGAAGAGAAGCATGTATGACTGGCTGTGCTTAATAGTCTATTTTCACTAGCAGACTGCAGAGCTGCTTGTGAATTCCTTCTGTTTCATCTCTAAGGAGCAGGATGGGAAAAGTGCTTGGCCATGGTTTTTGCCCCCACGTTTGACATTTCATATTCCTTACCAAATAAATTCTAATGAGGGAATCAGTGGGCTAGATTCTGATGTAATGCCATAGGCCAGATTATTTCAGTTTTACAGATGTGCAAGGGATATAAACAAATGCAATAACCAGGCTCACATTTGTGGCAGCTAACCGTTAAAAACACTACCGGCTTTGAAAAAGCAATCACTTTTCACGCTTAGCTGCTAGCTTCGGCAACACTTCTGCAGAATGGAGTTACATACTTTTTGGACACAGTCTACTCATTAGCAAAGAGTAATCTTCGATTTTCTGTAACCCCCAGTGTGCAAGCACGTATCCATATCTGCATGCACGAACATGCACAAATGAAGCTGCTTATTTCTAGGCGAGGCCCAAAGTTCATTCAACCACCCCTGCGGCTGTGCCAGGCACCCGGCTCCTGCTCAGCTCTGGTTATGAGCTGGGCTTTGCAAGCGCTTCGCTCTTACTGCCGCTGCGAGCAGCAGCCACGAGTCCAAAGCTACAGCTACAAAGCTGGGGAACAGTTTCAGATCCCAGCCTGATGTGTTAAGCTGTATGTGGATAATATGGACAGGAGAGAAAGAAGGGTGTCTGGGTGGTGCACGGCCCGGGATCCACAGAGGGAGGGAAAGCACGTCACCAGTGCCATGCTCACCAGGAAGGGGCCGCACCTCACGGCTTTTAGTTGAGGCTCTCAGGAGATGGGGGTTCAATTCTCACATGTTCTTATCTACAGCATCAGCAGATTTCAAAAGGTACGTGGGTGCGTGAGGACGTAGAAACCCTGATGTGTTTTGAAGACCCCAAGTACCTGGCGCTTAAAGATGCATAGCTGTCCGCCAGTGCCCGAAGGTGCTACCACAATGCCAGAGTCCCCCTCCTTCAAGAGGAAGGAATAATCCTCATTACTCAGTCACTCTTCCTGCCCTGCTCCACCTGGAAGAGCCACTGGCATCCCTGCCCTCTGCTTAGCCAGCACAGCAGCCTCCCTCCTTCCTTCCCTCCCGAAATAGGGAAGGTGACTTTCTGGGGCAGGAGCTATGTGGCTCCTCTGTAAAGTGCTGCAGCCACTTTGTTACAATAGGAATGATAATTACCAACAGAATATAACATTAACAATGAAGCAGTGAAAGAGCTAATGGCATTTCTTTGGGGGAAAAAAAAAAAGGCAAACAGAGAACTATTTTCCCCTTGGAAAAAAACCAGAACATTGATTACTCTTAAAGGGACCCTCTCAACTTCCCTTTGAGGACTCCCATTGATCTCAGGTCTGTTTTCCCTTACAGGCAAAAAAGATAAGTATTCTCTTGACATTCTCCTTTCTTCAGCAGACTGGGCTAACAGGGAGATTTTTATTTCAAATATACATGTAGCTATGATGTACTCTGGACTTGACTTATGCCCCTCCACACATGTACAATGGCACTTTAAGCAACAGCCTTTATTTCTGTCAAGGTACGCAGAGAGAATGGTGATGGCAGTGTCCCCTTTGCTACTCATAGGGCTTCTGCATGTGCCCAAGAGCCCACGTACACTCAGAGAGAGTGCAAAAGCAAAACTGATGTGGGGAAATTAGTTCAAATGGTGTCTACTCTTTGGGGATCTCTACAGTTGAGGGTAACAAGGATGCAGGCTAAGATCCAACTTGCCAATGACACACACATAGACATCACAGTATTCTTAAATTCAGAGTCTTATTTGACAGAAAAGAAAATACAGGAACATGAATGTACACACTTACATAATTTGTTATAGGGTTCTTTAAAAAGAGCTGCTGGTAAAACAACAACAGTCTTTTGTTTAATTTAGCAACTCCCAGTTCATCAAGCAGGGACTGTGTCCCCAGGAGCTCCTCTGATGAAGGGGCCCCACATTATTGGGATGATTATCCACTTACAACTTAAAGAAACTTACAGCAGTGGTGACTGACTAAAGACAGACACCTCTGAGAGCACCAGGAAAAGAGAAAGAAAGTCTGAGAGAATGTGTGAAAGAAAGAGAATAAATATGAGTAAAGGGAGGACAATATGAGTACAGGGAGGACAATATGAGTAAAGGGAGGACAGTTAGACCTGGCAGTTTTGTGGTGAGTGGAGTCGAGGTCACTGGTGCCAGGCTTGAACGTGCTTGTTTTCCATCCTTTCTTTCCTTCTACTTCTCTCTTTTGCTATGTGTAGACCCCATAGTTTTATTGAAGACGTACACTGATCGTTATGGAGTCTTTTTAGGTGTACATGTGCTAACAAAAAAGAGCTCTTATCTAAGAGCACTGTTTGGGGCAGTACAGGCAGAAAATAAAAGATTGCTGTTAATGCTGGGCTGAGCCAGGGGAGCAGTAGATAGCTTCTCCCACAAACACAAGGGAGGTGCCTGAGAGCCATTACCTTGGAAATCCCACCCAGAGAAGGATTATCAAGAGCTACCAGCTCTTTGCAGCTTTCTGGTGTTGTCCACAGAGGGAGACTGTATGATCATACCTAGAAGGCCAATTGCATGATGGTGCATTCCCATCCTGCACCCATTACAGGCATCACGATCCCTGATGTGGCAAAAGAAAGTAGCAGGTTGATACAGGAGCGTTTAAGAGTGACTGCTGACCAAGCCCATTTATCTTCTTTAATTGCTAACAGTTCCCACCTGGCTTTACCCAAGGCACACTGGGACAACCTTACTGTTTAACCCTGGCAGCTTCACATCAGACCTTCTGCTCCAGCGGTATGGCTGTGAGTCAGTGGGTTGCCTGGGTGCAAGCAGGAAGCCCTGCGTTACACCTTTCCCACGAGGAGAGCTGAAATGGGGCTCCTGGGCTGGTGGCACAGTGTGGGCGGGAACATTAAAGCCTGTTGGTGCCCCCAGGGCCCTGACGTGAGCCTGCCTTGGTTTAAGGGTCCCGCTCTTGTCAGCTTACTGGCCCTCCCAGTGAGGGTTGTGGAGGTCCAGCTCCCTAAGTCTCTCTCCCCATCTTCTCCAAAGCCTCCAACTTAGCGCCTGGGGCAAATCACATTTGCACATGCACCCGCACAAATGCACCGGCCAGGGTCTTTCTCCAGACACCTGAAGTCCCTGATCAAGAATGAGTTGGTGGCTGCAAGGACCTCCAGCCTTTCTCCTCGCAGACCTGCCATCTCAGGCCAGCCTGCCCACCATGTCCAGGAGGCGCGGCCAGCCCCTCCGCTGGGTCACCCCACCACGCGCCTGGGAACAACCACCAACATCCAAGAGCTCGAGCAACACCCTGGAGCTGGGGGAGAGGATCCTTCAGCCAAGGGGCCCCCAGGGAGGCTGTGCACAGAGCCAGAGGATGATTTGGGCTGGGAAGTGCCACTGGAGATCATCTGGCCCAATCCCACCCCACTCAGAGCCAGGGCCAGCCCAGGTCCTGCTACACCTCTGCAGGATTTCTCCTAATCCTGCTGCCACTGAAGCTCAGCCAGACCGAGGCACTTCACATAGGGGAAAAAAAAAAAAAAACACCTTTTCATAGCTGCATAATTCACCTATTTATTTTGGCTTTCACACCTTCCCGCCTAAATTTGCTGTGAAGGCGGCAGAGCTGGTACACAGCCTTTTAGTGAACTGGGTGCCCAGGTTTTATTTTAGTCTGAAAGCAAAGTGATGATATACACATATGTGTAATGTAGCACAAAGATATGTTTACTGAAGCATGCCACCACGATGCTCCAGTTAAAAAAAATAACAAGCAACAAATCTGTTTCATCCCCAGCCATACATTAGAAACCATATCTAGCTGCTATTTAGATCATGACCAGAGCAGCACTTTTGGGTAAATACAGATTTGCATTAAAGTCCTCTAGTGTGTCTCCACAGCACTGGATGGCCAGCGATTAAAAACTGTGTGTGCGCACGTGTGTTTAGATGTACATTATGTGTGTGTGTGTATGTGTGTGTGTGAGCATGCTCAGTACAAGCTTTAAATACTATTTTCTAACAATTCTTTAAAATTGCTCTGATTTACTGTCACTGAGAATGAGGTTTCAGAAGCAAGCGTTGAGAGGGAAGCGGTTCCTCAACAGACACTCCTGTAAATATGTTACTTTAAAAAGAAAAAAACCCCAACCCCTTCCATCTCTACCAGTGAAATGGCTACAAATGGGCTGCCATTAACTTTTGTTACTTGAGTAGGTGCCTGTAAAGGGCCAGGTGGTGTTTATGCAGATGAATGAGCATGTTACAATGTGTTCTTCCTTTTGGATAAAACATTAGCGTATCAGATGTGACAAATCAGATGTTCATCTTCCGCACTTCTGCATTATTTTACATTGAGAATTAGATAATGTGCTGGCTTGGCTTTTTACTTTGGGGTTTTTTTTTCCCCCTTCTTCTTCTTGAGAATAATTTTATACATAAAGTTCTCCCAACACTCTGCATAATCATAGTCTCACCGTATGTCTAACCAGCAAGGTATTATGGTAATTGTGTATTTCCAGGTAGCAGGCTTTGCATTAGATGGAAGTATACATTGTTTAACACGCTGCATAATTATTGTGAAATGGAAATAATGGACCTACATGTTCAGGTTTTTTTAATTCTGTTTCCCTACCAGAGCAGCAGCTAATTCTTGTGTCTCCAGCAGCAGCGGCGGCAAGATAAATATTAGAATGTCTTACAACCGGAGGTATGCAAATAATTGAATCCTCAGTTCGGTTGCTAAACTGGAAAAATAACCTTTCATTTTGAGCTGACATGAAAAAAAGGTATTTGGGTTTCATAACAAGAAGAAATAAATAATACTTTGTGCTTGTGATTGGTTTAGTTGTATTTAGCCACATTTGGTGTCAAAACATGACCCTTTGATTTAAAAACTCAGAACTTTTAACTTTAAAAAAAATCCAAAGGCTGTTTTATCATTTCATTTTGTCTATTTTTGAAGATTTCAGTTTCAACCATCAGAAAGTGGCATTTTTAATGAGCAGATTATGTGCCTGAGATATTTCACTTCACTCCAATTCAAATGTTCAACGTTAATTTCGAGTCTCTCTGACAACTGGACCACAACTGTCCTTCCATTTTTATGTTATTTCTTTACACTGTCAAATCAGGGCAGTATTCCACTTTGAGGAGGTTGAATATATTCAGCAAATGACATAGTCATGGCCCATATGCCCTGTATATTTTGCCATTAATTGCCCTCAAAGTATTAATCTCTGCACAGTTACTTTGAACAGGTCTTAAGCCCTGTGTAGGCCTAATTCCTTTCTTTACCAGAAATACAGGCCACCCTAGGAGGAAAACTAGGGATCCACATTTCCTTGTACTGGAGAAGGACCCTAGCAGTGCCCAGCACAGGCAAAATCCAGGTACATCCCAGGTGTGGGGCTAAATCCATCCCACAGGAATTCAGTTGGTGGGAATAATTTGGCCATTATTTTTATAGAACCAACAAATTGGCGGGAGATTGTATTAAAATCACAAATTGTGAGTACGAGACCAAGCGTCTAAGGGCTCAGCAGGCCCCACGGTTGCAGAAAGGCTTTGCTGCGCGCGGGTTTCCGGAGCGCTGCCTGCGGGAGATGGGCACCGATGGGACGTCACAGGGAGAGCCGTGCGGCAGAGCCAGCCGTGTGGGATTTGCTGGGAAAAGACAGACGGGGCTCTCCTTGCACTGCAGGACGGCTTCCCTTGGCAGAGAGCTGAGCCCCTCCAGGGGCTGAGAGTGCCTCAACTTGCCCAGGGTCTGGCTTAACCTCAGTGCAAGCAAATCACGGGACTGGAAAAACTCTATCAGGATGAGGTACTTATTTTTCACTATTAGATGACTTTATAGCTTGCTGAGCTTCACTTTACTTGAGTGACATCAACAGAATACACAACTGCTCCAGTTAAATGCACAGCTCATTTCTGTCTACATCTTGTAGGCAACATGTTCAAATGTATTCAAAATCAAGGCTGCAAAAGAATTTCTCATCATCAAAGACAGCAGCTTTGGTTCCCATAATTGTGGTGTTTTGTCCAAGGCTGAAACGATAAAACAATGCTGCTGGGGGACAGCAGTCGCAGTACCTGTGTGGTCTCACTGTCATGTGTCACGCAGCCATCTCGGCATGAGCACTGCATGAGGCCCCATAAGGATAAGGGTAGCCTAAATTTACCTTCTGGTTGCAGAAGAGCGGCAACATGCCTGCGGGGAGCATTTGTTCCCATCACCCTGAAGGCTACAAGCTATTAGCTGGTCCCTGGTTCGGTCACCCCAGCCTCAGGAGCTGGTATTGGCCAGTCTGCGCCTCTTACCAGCTCCAGAGTGACCTACCAAGTGTTTATTTCAGCTCCCTGCTGAAATCACAGGAAAAAACTCTAGGCGAACGGTTGCTAATATGGCAGCCTAAAAGATGATCAGTATTTCCACAAACTGAAGCTCTGGACTCCAGTTTGGGGGTGCTTTTCATTAGGAGCTACAGATTTTCAACCGAGTGAGGATGTCAGTCCAGATCTCCAAGTCTCTCCAACACAGAGAGCGCAGGAGGTGCGTGCCGAGCTCTGGGATGGGGGTAAGCGCAGGGGTGTCTGCGCAGCAGCAGGCTGGGGGACGTACCGGCCCTGGCTCTGCCTCTCGCATCAGCAGGACTCTGCACGGGCCGGCACCTGGGACGTCTTGGTTCTCTCCGAAGGGAGCCTTCACATCCCGAGGGCCCTGGAGAAGGAGTTATCGCTGCTTGACTTCCAAGCACGTTGATGGGGCAAGGCCAGGAGAACCACCCTTGGGTGGACATTTCTTCCACAGCCTCACTCTGTCTGGGCTGCACGTTTGCTTGCTGCCTACTTTCTCCTGGGGTTAGTAAGAGAAGGCTTCGGAGGTCCTCTGCTTCCTGACCTAGCCCTGCCCCCATACCCAGCTAGAATAAACACAAGAGGAAAAGCCCATTCAATGTCTCTCACCTGAAGAAGACCCTCCCTCCAAGTACCTCGGTACTCCACAGATAAGATTCCCCTTGAGGAAGGAAGCGACCGTGTTCTGCAAGAGGTTCATCAGTACCAGTGACCTCTTCATCTCTATGAACGTATCCAGAACATACCCCAGGACAAGCATGTTCTCACCCCACACCCAAAACCAACCCTGTTTCCGGCAAAGCACAGCCTCTCCAACACAGACGTTATTTGCTGTTTCGGGAATCTTACTGTGAAAGATTAATAGTTGTTTTACTCTTCACACAAAATTGCCACAATGTGGGCAAGGAGCTTTTTTTCCCTATTTCATGTGACCCTGGCAGCGGCACTGTTTTCAACTTACCTAAGAAAAGTGCTGCTGGGGAAAATATAGCTAATGAAACAGCCATCGTTTTATCTTCCTGTACATCATCCTGTTGGTTTTATTAAAAAATGAAATAAAAGAAATCAAACAATAAGAGTTATCAATCCCCCTCCACAACTTACTCAGATTTGGTTTAACACTGCAGGTCTCAGCATGTATAACTCTGATTTCTGCTAACTGGTCTCAGCCTAGTATTTTCACACCTTTTTTGTACTAAATGCTTACAACTGGTCACTCCACTAGAAACTGTCACCATGACACCTTATTTAGAATTTCAACAACACAAAAAGCACCAGAAATGAATCTCAATATAATAATCTTTTATTGTTTGCATTGCAATAAATTCCTGCAAATGCATCCCATTATGTTTTTATACAATTAAACACATAATGCCTAACTGTTAAGGTATCAGCCCAGCTGGGTACAGATGCAGTCCGCTGCCAGTCTGAACAGACCTCGGCTGTCTTTTAATAATTACCCGAATAAAAGAAAAATAATGAAGTGCTGTAGATTGCTCATCCAAACTGGTAAAAAGCTGTTTGCAAAGGATAACTACAAGGGGAGCGAGACACTGGGCTTTGCTAATAAATAATTCTCAGAAATATCAGCTCTCAATTTACTACTTGTACACAATGGGCCAGTCAAAACTTGCAGGATGAGCCAATTTGCCACAGCTCTTGTTTTGAGTCTTTGTGAAGCTGCTGCGTGAGCACAGTGGGGGCTGCTTGCAACTATCCCTGGAGTCAATCAGTGGGCCTTTGTTTCCCGCTGGTCAAAAATATCAGGTGGCTTTGAGAGTCTAATTATCAATGAAAAATTAAATTCAGTACAGGAACATAGCCAGGAGTTGCCCCCTGCCTTCTGCCCTCATTCATGGGGTGTGAGTATCAGGATATTTGTTATAATTCAGAATGTATTCAAGCCAAATTGGGAACTTCAGGGGTGGGAAAGACAGAAACCTAAACGTGAAAACGGGAATTGAGAGCCTCACTGGCAGATCAGCAAATTTCTCCTTCCGCTCCCTTAGCAAATGGGGTGTGCAGCCCTAATTGTGCAAAGTGCTTCCTCGTAAGCGCTGCCCATCAGGGGTTTCTCATTAGGAATATGTTAAGCCAAGTTTATACCTATGTGGTTCCACAGTTTCCTGGCTTTGGGGAAGTTTGTAAGTTGAATAAGCTACCAAAATCAGGGTCTAGCTCTTGCAGGAATGGAACAGGCAGAAGCGGAGACATCTGTCAGGGCACAGAGATGAAAACCCTCAGAAGAGGCAGGTCAGAAGACAGGGGAGAGAGCACCGCACCGCCAGTCACCAGCGACCCTTGCTTAGAGACACCCTTTCAGCATCGCAGATCACAGAAACCAGAAGAAGCTGATATAAAGAGTCTCTGGCTGAGACATTACAACTACAAAGCCGCTAGAAATAGTGCACAATGACCAGGTAAGCGTGTAATGTCCATCCACCTCCCATTCAACATGTGGAGACAAACCAGGCATCTCAAATGCTTGCCATGGAGCAGGTCTGAGCTCCTGCTTACATTGGCCTTTCAGCCCAGAGTTGTAAGACAATCCAGAAAAAGACAGCCTGCAACACGGCAGACTGTATTTCTTTACTTGTTGATCATTTTCTGGCTATCAACACTCATGATTTCTCACAAGCGGTGAATCCGCTTCCCAACAGGACAATAACCTCTGAAGCAGAGAGGGAAGAGCGACACAGACGTGCGGTAGCTAATGGAAGGCAGCGGCTCTGCTTCTTCACTTCCCCATCACTGTCTTTGCTTTTGAACACGTGTATGAAATTCAGCCACCTCCCCAGGTCACGGGTGAGAAATCATCTGGGCAGCTGTCCTCGCCCACAGACTCGAGCAGCTGCGCACAGCCCGGAGGAGAACCCCTCCAAAGCCACTTCCACCAACATCCTTGCACTGAACTTGAGCCCCTCCCTTCGCAGTTATTCTTGGCAAATGTTGTGTTCTACCCAAAGAACTGAGCAGGTGCGATTCACAGGCGAGTAAGTGCTTCTGTCTGTGTACGTATGGTATGTCCCCCATCCTTTTGATTACAAGGTGTGTGGTTTTGCTTAAGGAAACTGTTGTATCAGGAGTGAAGGATCCTGGGACAGAAAGACTTACAAGAGAAAACAGTAGAAGAAACAGAAACACGCTGCTAGCGAACACCGGTACAAGCATGGCTGTACCGAAGCCTCGTAACTCTTGAGGCTCTTAAGCTGCATTTGCAGCAGCACAGCAAGAAACTCTGCCAGGGACCTGCAGGTAGCTAAAAACCTTCTCTGTCAGAGTGATTTCTGCCCCCAAAGTGCATGGTAAGAGAGATCATAACTGTTCCTCAATCAAAGAGAAGGAGATGTATCTGCACCACTCACTGCGTATACAAATACGCTAAATAAGTCCTGATTAGCTCTCCTCAGTGTCTGGGCACTGGACGTCCTTGTCACCTCTGTGCCCGGGAGGACTTCCCTTTTCTGCAAGAAAATTTCTTAAGTGTTTAGTTAAACCGCCTTCAATCTTGCAAGCCTTTGTAGTTATGCACCTGGAAATCCCTTCCAGCTCCTCCATCCCTGATGCACAGGATGAAATATGGCAACTGCTCACAGCTGTCTGTCCTGAGAGCTTTTCTGAAAGGAACTAACCAAAAGGAGATCATTGGTCACCCAGGCACCGAGCAGAGCAACCACCTCCAGACCAGACTTTCGTCTAGCAGAATACTCTGCATTCGTATTATTTTTGGCTGGCTGCGTGGTTTGGACACTAGTTTTTGTTCTAGCATAAAGCCCTTGGAGACTGCACAATAAACACACAGCCGATCAGAGCCATGAAAGGGTAGAAGTGGATGGATAGAGGGTGCTTTGTCATTCCAGGTTTAATTACACTTCCCAGTTGCCTCTCTTCTCACTGGGAGCTCAGTGGCAAACGTGAAAGGCCTTCTGCAACACATGAAAACCCAGTCCTGTAGGCTTTACTCACACACTGCTGTCACAGGGGCTGTTCCACAATTAAAGGGTATCCACCCGAGTAAGGGATGGTAAGCGTACGGATGCATTTGTGGCACCAGCTCCAAAGTTGGCTCCTGCCCCGGCAGGGTCTGCTGACAGCTCATCCCCCTGCGCCTCTTCGCCACGCCGGCTGCTCTGCTCAGGAATCGCAGCCTTGGACTTCACCAGCCAAACTCGGCCAGATAAGTACAGATAAAGTTGTCCTTACAGCAGGCAAAAAGCTATTAGAAAAATGTTTTAAACAAATGCGTTTTAAGATTTTTGTCCTTTCTGCCATAATGACTGGAACACCTCAAGATAGTTTTAAACGCTGTTTAAGGTTGCATCATACATTTTATACCATAAATTATTAAATGACTTAATGGACAATGCATTAGAAGGAAAACAGGCAAATTACAGAATAATTTAACTGTTGCAAAGAAACAGAGCAACTTGCAGGACGTAAAACACTCTATTTTGACACAGAATGCCTGAAGCTAAAGCAATTAAGGCTGCAAAATATTGCCGGCTGACATGATGTGTATGTAAATTTGTCATTCATTGGCAAGGGTTTGTAACAATCACAAGTAATGTGCACAATAAAACAACCATGTGGTATAAAATGCTTTCTGCTAAGAGTACTTGGAAAATGGTGGTTATGTATCATTTAAGCATATCATTATTACACATACAGTAGTTGTTTATGACAAAAGATACCTCTCCAATACCGGCAGCTCAAAAAAAGATAGCCCTTCAAAATATTATTTACCATTATTTGTGTGCAGGATCATGAAGGAAATATTTTTTAAGTTCCTTTTAAGAGCTACTGCAAGCCTTTCCGCCAGAGATTCAAATTCCAGTGAATCGGCCCCTCCAGGCTAGTTTAAAAAAGCTCACAAACTCCCTGCACTTTGCCAGGAGAGCTAGCAAAGAAAGAGATGCCTGAAAGATGCCAATACTTATATGGTTGAGTCAGTTATTTTATGTAAAACTGAGAGCAATAAAAGAGGCAATGAGACCTTTTGAGCCCCCATCAAAAAGCAGTAGATTTAACTATTGATCTTTCCAGTCTGTACATCTGTGCAAGCTGCCTGACTCAAGAGCAAGGGAAGGCCTGCGGTGCTGAGGGTGAGCCCAATTTTTGAGTGCCTGCGCTCCTCCCCGGAGGTGGTGGGACGCAAGAGCTGCTCGTTCACCGAGGTCTTTGTAATGAGGCAGGCAACACCTTCCACCCAGGTATTACACCTACTGCTATAGCCTCTACAGAACAAAAGAATTTAAAAATGCAGTCCTGGGGAGTCTGGGCTCAATCTCAAACCCTTTATTACATGAACAAGGGAAAAAAAATCCAAAGAGAAGACAGTGGAGGAGGCTCAGATCCCCTCAGCCAGCCCTCAGCCAGATCTCCCATGTCCCAGAGGTGCTGCTGCTACTTTCCAGCCCTCCCCACTGTGGGGCCCAGACTCACAGCCGGCCCCAGGGAGGGCACAAGCTCCCGAGCTGCCTCGGACATGCTTGCACACTCCATCCCATGGTGGGGAGACTGGTCGGTATGGGCAACCAGTAGGTTAAAACCACAGGACAGAGACATAGACAAAACCAAAGAAGCCGCCCAACGTCCGGAGCCCTGGCTTTCTGTACAGGGGTCCCTGGAGGTGGCAGGGTCCCCTGTTTCAGCTCGTTTGGCCCTGGCGTGCAGAGCACGGCCTGCCAGTGCAGTCAGCTCTGCGAGCCCAGCTTGATCTCCCGGCTAGACCAGGGCTTCTCAGTGACAGGAGGCTGCCAAAAGCAAACCCTTCTTCAGCCAAACCTCCCTACGCATCTCTGCAAAGCTGCCCCAGATGACATCCTTCCTCCCAGCATTTAGGTGCTCCATCCTGTCATCTCTGCCCCAAAAGAACCTCTTCACGAAAAGAGAGGACAAAATTGGTTTTCCTGTAAGTCCCTTGTCCCAGGCTGGTTTATTTCAACAGCTGAAGGGTGAAATTACTGACCAGCAACGGTCCTTGACACGGGAGGACGATGAGCGAGGTCTTGTCAGAAACGCTAGGAGCTCGCAAGGCCACAGGCAGCTCAGTTCCCAGTGATGCCTTGGCCTCCACCAGCATCCCCCAGCCCACACAAAGAAATTCCCCAAACTGCCACACACCACCTCTAGACCTTCAGCAGCTTCTGGTTTTCCCCGTGATTTTGCTGATGAGGTGAATTAAGCTGTCTCCACTTTTTAGACTTGATTTAGGAGACATTTTTCCATAGGAAGAGAAAAAGTTCATGTTTTGAATTTCTGCTTTAGGCCATATTTCAGGAAACCATCCAAAAGTATACAATAAGCCTTCACTGGAGAGAAACATGAGATTTCCCCGAGACAAGACTTTAACATCACATCTGTTGTCTTTAAACACCCCATTTGTGGGGTATAGAAAAGGAGCGGATACCCCAAAGTGTCCTATTTCGTGACAGGCATAGCAAGGTGAGCATCCGCCTGGGATGCCCCTCTTTCCCTGCACCGCATCCCGACAAACGCATCCTGCTAACAATGGTGGCGACACAACAACATCACAGAAGGAATTCGGGGCAACAGAATTCCCCTGCGGTGGCTGCAAGCAGAGACTGAAGTCAGCATCTCCTGCATTCCCACCAAAACACCAAGTTCAGCCAACAAAAAAAACCTACAGTGCACCCACTCAGGACTGACCTCTTCCTCTGGGGCTCTGGGCAGCTGTCACTGGAAAATCAGCATTTCCAATTGCTGTGCCAGCACCAAGGCAGCTCCTGGCAAAGGGCAATGCTGTAGCGGTACCTCGACACCTTGTCTGGTTTTCACCCGATGTCCTCGCTCATTTTTTTCAAGTCCCTCTCTTGCAGGTTAATGCCAAAGGGTAGGGGAAGAGGGTGAGGGAAGAGGGTGAGTTTTAAACCATCTCTCCATATAAATAGAATAGGTTATGCATGCCTCTCTGAAGTACGGTATTAATCCCAATTGTGCCATAAAATATATATGACTCACTTGAGCCTTGTTCTCTGGTGAATTATGAACTATTATATCACTCATGGGATAAGTATTATGTCTCTTAAGAGACTATCACCTTTCCTCTATTTTGTAATATAAAACTTCATTGAAACCTGCCATGCCTGATATAAGCAACTTCTCGTGATGCACATTAAATCTTTTCCTTTTACAGCTTCCTTCATTTAGCTGATATTCATGTCAGGGTGAGTTCTTTCAGATGTAGCGTAAGCATAAATTAGTATGTAAGAGAAGTAGTCGTTTAGCAGAATTTTTTCTTTAATAAATCTGGTGATATTTATATTTCATCACAGAGCAGAAAGATTTTTTTACACATTTAAAGATTTATTCCTGTAGTAAGTATCCAATTAATAGGGGTTTAGCATGCAGACAGGATTCGTATTTATGCTGAAGAAAATGTGTTCTCATTATACTTTTATTCTCATGTTAGATTTATTGTGGGTTCCATTATAATTTATTTTAGTAGCTCCATTTTCTAATTCTTTATATTTACATGTCTTTTCCAACAAAAATAATAATACATAAATAATACCTGACAACACTTTGCAGATTTTCTCTATTTGTATGCTTTAATTCTCCAAGCATCCTGGAATGGAAATGCTGTGAACTACAAAGGAAATCTCTACGTGATCTCTATTACATGAAAAATTACCATTTTTATATCCTCTTCACTCTGCCAAGTTCTTTCCAAGTTCCAGTTTGCAGTGCACGAAAGTAGGCAAGAAATGGTAGCAAAACCAAGTAGGAATACTTACTACATACACTTTTACGTTTTCAATGCATCGCTGCAATTAGCGGTGTCAGAGGACAGCCTGCTGCATTGCAGCAGAGAGCTCTTTCCTATTTACTGTCACATGTATTTTTCCATAGGCTTTCTGGCTTGCTGGCGTGGGGTTTAGGATAACACAATCCCACCACTGCTGTTCTGCAAACTGCTGCTGAGAACCGTGTTCGGTCAGTAACGCCTTGCCCAGTCCTTAACCCAGCCTGCTCGGCTTTCCGCTGGTGTGCGGCGGGACGGGGGTTTGAAGCTACGGTGAGACTGGCCTCGCCAGTCACCAGACGTCGTTTCAAACACGAGAAGATCTTCTGCTGAGCAAGCGTTTCCACGCACGCTGCATCTCCTACCAGAAGGGTTCCTACAGGGTGCTATACAGTAGCTTTCCTGGGCCTGCGTGGTGTAAGACAGCTTTCTCGTGCGGCCCATGCCAGAGCTTTAGCCTCTGCGCTAATCCCAGCGGGTCAGACGCCGCCGGCAGTCGGGCAGGGCACAGCCAGCACATGCCTGGAGAAGCCAGCGGAGTTACACCACGGACATAACGCTATATGTAAGAGCCAGATCTGGCCAAATGCTGTTGCAGTAGATGTTGCTTTCATTTTGTAGTGTACCCTCTGCTGGGAAAAAAAAAATGACTTTGTGTTAGATATCACATCTAATTATTCCTGTTGGGCTGGCCCAGAGAAATGTCAACAGTGCATTGTAAGTGCTAATTGGGGTGTCCATGCTCTGCAGTAGATTTGGGATACAACACCCAAGACTGGAGAGGTTAAGCATGTTTTAGAATACTGTACTGTAATGAGCTTAGTCTCCATGGAAGAGGCACAGCTTTGCTGCACACGCTTCGTGCTGCATTGCCCAAACCGCGCACCAGCGTGCTGGTTAAGGCAGGCTGCTTGTGGCCACCACCAGCCACCAGGAAAGGCGAGCAGTCTTCCCAGGGCATGCTGCCGAGTGCTCGGCAAAACACAGGGGTGAAGAGAGAAGGAAAGGAAAGGGAAAGAGGGAATGGAGAAAGGGGGAAAAAAAATAGAAGACTGCTAGAGAGTGAAATAAATGAGAAGTTGCCAGCGTGCTTACCTGGCATCCCTCTGTTTTAGGCAGAAAACCTTGCTGATCTATTAAGCTTATGTGAGGTAATATGGGTTGCAGCTGTCAGTGCCTATACTGGGGCTCCATCGCAGACACATGCTTTGCTGCTTTTTCCCACAGACCCCTCTACACTTCTGATGAAATATTAATCCAGCCTTATTTCACAACTTCTAAAGCAGAAAAACTAGATTATTTTAATATAGGGACTGTGATGGTACTTGAACCCACAGGATCCAGCCAAATTACTAGCGGCAAATCCCCAAAACAGGCTTTTTTGATAATCTTCATTTTCCAAATTGCTCTGTCCTGCTTTAGAGCACCCGTTCAAGGGAAGCTGCCCATTTCTTTCGCAGTGCTGGGGTAGCAGAGGGTCGGCCGTGGCATCCCATCTTTCCATGCGCTCAAACACTGAACCACCACTTTCACCTGGCAGCCCTTAAAACTCTCAGCAATTCTTCCTGTTAGATCTCCACACAGTGAAAACACAGTATTTAAAGCTACAACATGCCTGCTAGTCTATCAGGCTATAAATCCGACAGGGAGCTACTCCATGCCCTTTTGTGTCATGGGGGACCTCTTGTGCCCCTCAGTGCATTTTTGCCACTCGCATGGGCAGTGTTGCACCGGGTCAGCATCCTGCTTTAAACAAACCCGTGCATATCGCAGAGGCCTTTTCATCTCCCAGAGGAGAAAGACAACCCTGCAACAGGTTGTTACTCAATGGAAACAGGGTTCAAGCCCAAAATGCTGTATTTGCTCGGATGTTGAGGCAAGAATATGAAAAGGAAATCTGAAAGACTATTGTAAGGACAAAGATGAGGCCTCAGATGTGTTCTCTGTTTCACACAATCCTGCCATCATTATTAGCCTGTATGCTAATGCAGAAGAGGTAGGCAATTATTCCCGAGCTTGCTTCACATTACTCGTTCTTCCTGACCTCAGATTCAAACGTACCAGTGCCAGACTCCACAGAAAATACAGGGCAAAACCTCACAGACAGGCTCTCAGCAAAGGGTTGTGCTGGCTCTGGGGACAAGGTCTGGGGAGGGCACTGCAGGAGAGGTGCTGGCTCAGAAAGCCCTTCGAGCCATGGCCTGTATCCTTCCAGAGGGGGAGGCGTACAAGAAGCTGCCCTTCTACTGTGTGTGTTCAAACAGGGAGATGGAGGTGCTCTCTGAGAGAGAGATAACTCACTAAGTCCAGGATTTGCTAAACTGTTCTCAGCGGTGGCGTCCTGAGGTTAGCCACCCAGGGAATCCCCTTTCTTAGGACAGTATCCTGAGGGAGCAGCTCCAGTTCCTTTTCCTCACTACGTATTCATAAAGACCAGTGCAGCCGCACAATTGAATCATAAATTCTGGTAATAGGTGTTTTACCCTGACCATGTTTGAAACAAGTGATAAGATGTCGGCTAAGCTGCCCACCCACCCTCGATGCCTGGACGTACCCCCACGCTGCTGTGCAGAAGTCGAAGGCAGATGTCGTCCTGCACGTTTTTAGAATGATACCGCCCACGTGGACACCTGTGCTTGGTATGGAAGGAAGCAAGAGGTATTTGTACACGCATGTCAAGCTGAAGAAAAGACCACTTGAATTTACATGGGGTCATAACAGTGTACAAACCACTGCATGCCTGCATCAAGGTCTAGAAGAGAGATACACATTGAACAGCTGAAAACCTGTCTAGAAACCATGTGCACACCGCCTGGATCTAGATATCTCTGTCAAATATTTTACATAGCAGATGTATACGCTGCACTGCCACACAGAAACGCCTGCTTCACGTATACTGCAGAAAGTCAGGATGGCAAAGGAAATATTGCTTTCATTCTGCACATCTTCTTCACTGTAGATCCACTAGTTGTATTTTTGTTTGCGTTCTGAAATAACAGAAAATTTGGCGGGGGGCGGGGACGACGACAACACAAAAAGCTAAATAAATATTTAATGTATCAGCACCTGTCATATAGTTTCTGTGCACCACCACTATCGATTTCCTGGTAGTTCTCCATCCCTACCCAACTTCATTAAAGAATAAAAGTAAAGTAATAAGTCATTTCACACTCTGTCTGACCATTATACAATAATAGCAAGAATTCATGCAAGGGTACAACATTATGCCCATCTGCAATCACAGTCTCTTTGCAAAAATCTCAATTCACACTTCACATGCAGCTAACCTTGTTACCATTCCTTTCCTAAATCCATCAGTCTTGCAGCTGCACGTCTTCACAGCCCAACATCTTAAAATTCATCACTTTGACACCCTCGCATCCCTACAGGTCAAGCTAAAGAAGCCAACCAAGAATAATTAAGGGGTACCCCAGATGTTTAGTTTACTTCTAGCCAACCTTTCCCGGAACCGGGTACAGTTCTCTCTTTGTACGCTAAAGATCCCTGTAAGGTGCTTGTTTTAAGGGGACGAGACCTCCAACAAATTTCAGAGCTCTCCCCCCCCACCTCTTTTTTTTTTTTTTTTTTACAAGTATAGCTCTTTGTAGTTGGAATTTGAACAAGAAGCGTGATAATGAGTAGGTTCAGGGAAGGAAAGGTGTTATCTCATTAAGGTAATTACTAAGACATCCCCACCATTACCTCGGTTTGAAAATGTGGCAATTAAAGCGCCCTACATGGGCTCCCAGAGACAAGGGAACACGACAGCCTCGGACAACTTTTGCGTGCCCGGGCCAGGAGGGAGAGGAGCGGGGCTGCCGCCCCCCGACCCCCGCCAGAGCGCCGGCC
>JAVKLA010000090.1:18676502-18721502 GCA_034782735.1 Sagittarius serpentarius
GTCGTGTGTGTGGGTGGGGGTGTGCGTGTGTGTGGAGGGGGGACACACGCTGCCCCGCGGCGGCTCCCGGTCCCGCTTGTGTTGATTCCTCCGGCGTCAAGCGGCGTCGTCGTCGGAGATAATATTGATGAGCGCGTTGCCTGAGACTGACATCAAATTAGTGGCCTCCGTGTAGGAAGGCTGGGGAGGAATGTCTAACACGGCGGGAGCTGGTGGGAGGCGAGGGGGCCGCCGCCGCCGCCGCCGCTCCTCCTCCTCCTCCTCCTCCTCCTCCTCCTTCTCGTCCTCCTCCGCAACGGAGCCGCGCTCGGCGGGCGCAGGCAGCGGTGGTAGGAGCGGAAGCGCTCTCATTACGCGGCCTTCCTGAAGGGGACACGGAGCCCCCTGTACTTCCCTCATCAATACAGCGGAGCTTTTTGTCAGTAATTTGCAGTAAGTGTCTGCGGCCCTTCCGCGGGGCCCCGCCGTCATTATCGGCGGCAGATCCGCGCGCCTCCTAATTGGAAGCGTTGGGCCTTATCAGCGGCGGATTTTCCAGGACCTTTGACAGATACCAATACTAAAATCATTGTTCACTTGTCAATTTAAAAGACCATTAAAGCAGCTTATTTTGGTTTTAATTGGCGCCTCATCGCCCCTCCCCGACCGGCGAAAAACACGAGGGAGCGTCTCTATTAGCACCCGCCTCGCAGCGCGATGTAGGTCAGCGCGGGGGGAGGGGGGGGGACACGACGACGACCTACACAAACAAACAAACAAACAAACAAGCAAGCAAAGGGGGCGGCAGTGCCAGGGAGCCGCACCCGGCCCACGCCTAGGCGGGGGCGGCGGGCCGGGACCGGGGCCCGCTGGGCCCCGGCCCCGCTCGCCCCGTCGCGGCGGGACGGCGGGCTCCCCCACTCCCCCCGTCGCGGCGGGACGGCGGGCTCCCCCACTCCAGCTAGCGCTGCCAGATGCAGCAAAACTAGTATGTAAACGCTTCAGAGCCATCATCCGATCCGATCGCCGCGACGCTTCCGTCGCGCCCCGACGACAGCAGCCCAGGCGGCGGCACCCCCGCCGGGACCCGGCCCGCCCACCCACCGCGAGGTGGGGGGGGCTCGCTCTGTGATTTCTTTTTTAATTTCATTTTTGCCAATCACACTATGTTCTGATTTTCCGGCCAATTTTAAGTAGCTGATGTTTTGTTTGGCTGCTGTTTTATTTGCTGTCAAAAAGAATTTGATGCAGAAACCATTTAAGCATGTATACAACCCATGGAGGGATTCATTTGACCTCATTATACTGCAATAAAGAAGAAATCCAGTTTGTTAAATATCACCGAACCGCATGCATTTCACATCAGATCATAAGAGTTATGCTTCAAAAGATTATTCCAGAAAGTGCTTGGGAAGACGGAACGGGTTAACTTTGCTTGCCAGAAGGTGTTCTGACAAACACAGGAAAAAAGAGAGAGATGCAGCCCCCTTTAAGAGCAGAGCAACTGAAGAAAAAAGAGATTTATGCTTTTAATTAATGGCAATTAAACCATGCCTGTTGGCTTGGCCTATGGCAATTGTTCCCTGCAAAAAGGAGGCCGAGCTGGTGACAAGCATTTGAATCCGCTAAGTTCTGTCAAGGGAGCTGACTCTGCAGGCATCAAAACCAAACTAAATCAATAAAAGAATTAAACTTTTATAAATTGCATTTTGACAAGTATCAGATACCGTTAAGCTTTGATATTATGAATTCCTCGGAGGAGATGCAAACAAGAAGGGCCGCAGTTAGAGATCCAAACAATCAAAGAGGCTTGTTAACATGCGCTGTCAAATGCATCAGTGCTATTAATTACTACAAATTAATGTGACTCTCTCTTCCTCTGGTGATTGGAATAATAATCAGCTGGATTCATGGAATGAGCACAGAGAACATATGCAACCCTGCCAAAAATAATAAGTTAAGAAACCAGGAGACATTTGCAATCTTTATGCTTACAGGCTTGATAATTTGCTTGTTGCTAGTGTGTCCCACTTTACCCCATCCTTCTGATTGCTGGGAACAGTCTCATCTGCATCCCAAATGGACACACTCTCACTCCCTGGCTGCAGCCGCACTTGTCCTGACGACAAAATCTTGCAAAGGGCCTAGCAGAGCTCTGAGCATCTCTCACTCTGCTCTTCTGGTTTTACCACTGCCACAAGATACAATGCTATCTTCCCATAGACTCTGCACTTAGGAAGGACCCTAGTAGCTATGGCGGACTTTAGAGAAGTCCTGTGTTTTTCCCCTACCCGTACAACCAGAAAAACCACAGAGTTGGACACAGGGCTTTTGGGGACGAGGGAATCTGAGGTTCTGTGGCTTCGTGGTGAGTGATCGCTCCAAACATACGGTGCCTTTACTCAGGCCCAACTCTCTGCCGTGCCAAAACCCACAGAGCAGTATGTGGTAGCCATAGAAAGCAGAGTTTTCAGGCACCCTGGCATCAGGAGTCCAGGTTTCCTGGGGAGGTGCTTGGCACAGAAGCCTCGCGTGCTGCTGGTTGCTGCTTCTTTTCTCCCCACCAGCAGGACCCTTGTTCGCGGGGGCCTCATCTCCCCTTTCCGCACCAAAGGGCTGGGGGCTGTAACCCAGCTTGCAGGAGGAGCCGAGGCAGCCAGCAAAAATGCACATCAGAAGGGAGGAAACCCTGATCTGGGGTCACCCTCACCCCGCTGCCTCGGGAGCCTGCCTGCTGCTGGGGGGCTCAAACGCTGTGCTTGAAGCCAGAGCTGAAGGCAGGGCTCGGGAAGCAGAGCAGATGGGCGAGGAAGAGAGGAGAAGCATAAAATTGACGGATGTCATTTTGTGTTCCCTTGAACACTGTAAACTAAAACATATCCCAACCTTTGCCCAGGGGACGACAGGGAGAGGCAGGGTGGCACGCTCCTTACAGCCCTGAAATGGAAACGAGAGCAGAGGAAAAGAGCAGGCCGGTTGTGCCAGCTCTGTGCCATGCGCGGGAGAGCTTCATGGCCCTTTGCACCAACACGCCAGGGTCGAAGTCTTCATCCTCAAATGCCTTTTTCTACAGGCCAAATCCCATTCCCTGGACCAGGTGGGTAGAACAGCAGGTTTCTTAATCAAGTAAGAGCTAACGAGGCCCCAAATCTCACCACCCAATCTCCATTCTGCAGGACGCTGCTTTTTAAGAAGGGCTGTGTCTCAGAGCCGTATGTGCAGCAAAGACCTCCTATAGCCACATGCCTCAGAAATGCAACACATCCATCTGGTAAAGCAGGAAGCAAAGGCCGAGCAGGGCTCCTACCTCTCTGCGAAAGGAGGGTCTCCGAGACAGGCACCCTCTAGTACAGGATAGCAGGCACCGTGATGGAGCTAAAAGACAGTTTCTGAGTACAGTGAGATGAATTAACTTGACACCATCTGGTAGCAGTTTTTCATTTCTGACAACATTTAAAACTTGATTTGAGCGCAGGCAGTGATAAATAGGTCTCAGATCTCACCTGGCTTTGGTAACCTCTTGACCTAGGCATATCAAGCCATTTGTCTGATGCTGTAGATCCCAGTATTTTATCACTATGTCTAATGTAAATGGACTGCTGGACACTGCCCTTATTGCACCCTGGTAATCCTGGATTGATCCTGCTGAAGCAAGAGGGGAGCAATGACATCTATGTCTGTCTTTCAGCAAATACGATGGAAGTTGATCATGTTTAAGCATGTTCTCCCAGCTGGAATCTGTAACAGATGATAGCCATGAAGCATTAGTGTTCCCAAACATCTAATGGCGGGGGGGGCATTTATTATTACTACGACAATTATTTCTTTTAAAATCTGACTTAGTTTTAATTTTGTCACTCTAAATACTGCTTATGAGGGCTCTAGCATGTGTATATCTGTCTATGCATGTATGTACACACACAGATACTTGAGTCTCTGTATAAATAAATAATCCCTTTAGACAGAACAGCATGACAGCAAAAGCTTTCAGATGAAAACATGGTGTGAAAATGTAGCATGTCTCTCCTCTTTGTGTTCTATAGCAAATGCAGAGGAAATTTATCGTTTCAAATACATGCAATCATTTTTATCTGATTACCTGTAGATGCTCTATAAGGCTCTGTGCAAGAGACGGTATATTCTGTGTCTCCTGCAGAGATTCCAGTTATTACAAGCACACTTCCATTCTTTCACATGTCTTTATGAATTTGAAGGAGCTGCTTAGAATTTGTCACTTATTTTTAACAATATAATTTTCTTTGGAAGGAACATTCTTGCTAAGCTTGACATGTGATATTTAATCACATATTGACCACTCAGTATTACTTTAATGCTTCCTGTCAGCTCCAGTACAGCAGGCAGAGTTCAAGCAACACATTTGCCTGGAGTTCAGTATTCATTTAAATCAAATTTGTCAGCTTTCAATTTTTTTAAATGTAATATTTTATTTTTATTAAACGCAAGTTAATAATGCCTTGTCAGGCCAAGGGCATGTTTTAATGTGAACAACTCAGATGTTAAGTGAAATTGGAACCATAACACCCTGCTAATAGAGTCATATAATTATCTTAACGCCAGTGTCTCAACCTAACACAAACACGCGCTGGCTTTGTGTTCAGTTGTCTCAGGGAGCCTTTTCAGATATATAAAGCATACCTGCGCAAACACACATACACACACAGATACATATGCTTTTAAAAGCATGTGCTCCTGGGTGCGAGAGCCTACAATGCTTGTTTACATTACTTACGTATTTCCAGGTGCTCTTTTTCCTCTTCAGAAGGCATCTTACTTGACTGGTGACATAACAGCCTGGGTTATTAATGCCGTCTATTCTAAAGCTTCATCTTTAATTTTCCATGATGCTATCTATAGTGACTTGATATTTTTTTCCCGACACTATTTATGCACACAAGCATACACATATGAACACAGCTTTTCTACAGGGAGGTGCAGACATAGCAAGCGTGTGTCTACCTAAATACGTGCAACTGCGTGTGTGTGTCTGGGTGTGTTAATATTAGACACACACATGCACACATGTATATAAAACATTTGCGCTTCGCAAGCATGTGGAAGAGTTCATCTGTGCACACTGCACATTGTATGATACGCACGCACAAATGACAGGTGATCCTCTGCAGTATTTATCTTCACTCAAGCTAAGAGTTATCCCTCTTCTCGTTCACAAAGACAAATGTCACAGCAATGAGCAGCTGTTGCACGTTGGAGGGTAGGAGATGGATGGAGACTGATCTAGCCTTCTAAATATGTCGTAAACTACAGCACTGTAAAGGAACATAGCATCTCAGAGGGTGATGAAGCACCGCATCTTCACCAAACATTTCCCAGCAGCGGGAGAAACCCAGGACCCAGGTCCCCACATTGCAACTGTGGGCGCTGGAGCCATTCAGCGGCTGTGCCGCGCCGGGGGTGGGTAACGGCACATTACGTCGTTCACGTCTTAAATCACTGGCTCCGAAGGGGCGCAGGTCAGCAGTGGCAGAGCCGTCCGTATCTGACGGCCGTGCCGTGGTGGCGAGGCGGTGGCCTGCATTGCCTGGGCACGCAGGTGTCCCCGTCACCAGCTACCCGCGCAACCGACACTAACTGGCACCCTTGACGGCAGATTTGGTGGAGAGGCCGAGGAGCGAGCGGGTGCGGAGTTGCGTGCGCTCCTCTCACCCGAGCGCCAGCTTCCCGGTTCGGGGCTGGAGGCCATTATCCCGCACGCCGGCAGCAGCCCACACCCTGCCTCCCAGGAAAGCCGCGCTCCCGCGCTTCCCACAGCCACTATGCAATTATGGCCCAGGGTAATAATGGCAAAGGGAGGGAGGGAGACGCACAGAGGTTAAGCAATGTTTTCCGGTGACATATAAGAGGAGACGATGTACCGCCGCTGTGGAGAGAGATGGCAAGGCTGCTGGGAGGGTCAGGGCCAGGGAAGAGGCAGTTTTCATGCTGGAAGCGCCCAGAGCATGTTGCAAGGCAGATCCAGGCACCCAAGGCACTTGCACCCAAGGCTGGTGAGAGCAAGGACTGGCCTCATGGGCGGAAGAGGGAACCAAGATGGTTTTAACAACAAAGAATTGGGTTTCTCCCCAGCTTTGCATCAACCTCTGAGCCTGCCTCCGCTGCCGCTGGTCAGGGAGATAGCAGAGGCCCAGGCCCAGCGTGATTTCCCCAGGTGACTGTGGCGATCTGACCGCAGTTTTTAACCTGTCCCTGGTGGAAAGTGTGAGGGAGGAGAAGGAGCAGTAACACTCATTTTCTCCCATGAGAAAGGTCCCCCCCCCGGGGCCCCAGGAGCCCCTCAGCGCAGAGCAGCACCGCTCGCCCTTCACCACTCCCCGCTGAGCACAGGAGGGCAAAGCAGCCCTGGTTCCAAGGGTGAGGAAGGGGCACATCAAGCATATTTGAAACGGGGACATTTGCTTTTCGTGTGCTCACCACCACCATGCAAGCAGACAGCAGCAAGCAGAGGTATCGAGCTTTCCTTCCCAGCTTTCTCTCCTCTGCCAGGGGCAGCAGCACAGGTGCTCCTGGCAGGTGCTTGGGTGCCTCACGTCCGTGCAGGAATGGGTGCGCTTACGCTTTCCACAGGCTTTTCTGGCAGCCAGGGGCATAGGCAAAGCCCCCTCCAGAGATGAGCCCAGCTAGCTGGGATTTAAAGGCCACACGATGCATCTTTGGCACCCATCTCCTTACACTTTACCTTTAATCATGTCTATTTTAAAAATTCCACGTAGGGCATGCCGAAAACCTGCAATTCCCCGGCACGGCAATAGCCAACCTTCAGCGTGAGCCCAGCCCACCTCCACGGCCCTGGCTTTCCCTGGTTTAGGGCTGCTTCAGTTGTCATTGCTTCCACCACCCAGGGTTTGCTCCTCCTAGGCCAACCTTTAACCTTCCCACCCAGGGCCGCGCCCAGCGCAGGGTGAACAGACGCCTCTGCCAGGCTCTAACATCCTTCAGCGGGTTTTCCAGCAGGTACCTTTCTGATCTCCAGGGTGGTGTGAGGAGCCCTTGTCCAAGCCCACGTCCATCGTGGCCAGTGCCTGGGAGTTGCTGGCTGGATCCTGGTCACTGCTGATGGCGGGACAGGGATGGGCGAACGCAGAGCCCAGCTCAGGACCTGCTCAGAGATGGAGCTCAGCATCTTGCATCCTCCACAGGGAAAGGATGTTGAAAAAGTGTGTCGGGGTACAAAGTTTTCATTCTGCCTTTTGCTCGGTACCCAAGAACAGCAATGGACTGGGCAGACCTGGATCGGCCTGTGGGCTCCAGGGCAGTGGGGCTATGGGGCTTCTGTGGCTGATGCTGCCCGCCGGGGCTGTGCTCAGGCACAAGGCTGGGTAATGGTTTCTCAGGCTTCACTGCTGTCTGGAAGCCAAAACGAGAGCCTTTTGCAGGGTGAAGAAGCAGCTGCACCTCTTATCACACAGCTCAGCCCCACCTACCACCAGGGAAAACACTTTCTGCCATGTCTTTCCATGGAGAGAGGGGGTGAAAAAAAACCTCTAGAAGACTCTTGTGTGTTTATTGGCCACTGTGCTCCCTCTGGAGATCAGCAAGATTTTTCTAAGGGAGACGCTGCAACTGCCTTTCTAGGCCTTGCCTGCATCTCCTTGCCGTACATCCTGCAGTCCTGGAGCAGCGCTTCCCGTCGCCAAACACCAGACATCTCCTGCCCCACTCCGATGCCCCCGATTTATCTCAGTGCAATGCAATCAGAGCTAATGCAGTAACATCATCATAAAACTGGTGTAACAGAAAATCAGCCCGAAGAGGTTCACATCCATTTACGTGTTCATTCAGACTGTCCAGACATAATAAGGCTGTCCAGATTCTAATGATCAAAAATGCACATAGTTGGCAATAAGGCATATATATTAATTATAACTGTGCAGTTCAAACATGAGCTAGTTTACATAAAAGTAATTAGAATCACAATTGACCTTTCGTAGAAACATAGGGCTATCCTTAATTCTAGCCAACGGCATTCAAAACATTTATTTAAATAGTATTCCTACTTCCTAACTCATAATTATATATTTTTTGAAAATCATTTTACAGCAAACCAGTAACGACTTATGTCCTGCGTGATCAGGGAAGAGAAAGCTCTGTTCTTTATATCAACACACTCAAATGCACAGGAAAATGGTCTAATATGCAAAAGTAGAGTAAAAAAACATTTATTTTAAAACTACATGAATTGCCACCAGGAAAGCAGTTATATTTACCCTTTATCTAAGAATGATCAAATAACATCCAGTCATGCGAGACTCCCGCCTATTTACTTCTCTGTTCTTCCATACTATTTATTATTTCTTGTACCAGTTAGAGAAATCCCTTTCCTTAATGAAGAACACATATTTAAAGCAATGTGGCATCACTGCCTTCCACGATTCCTGGCACCCTGGGCCGGAGCCTTCTCCCCAGCGCCCGCCTCGGGGGTCAGGGAGAGGCAACAAAAGCAGCAGCTAGAATTACCTCTGCAGGAGGAAAATGAGGAAAAGTCCCCCTTAATTTTAGCTGCTATGGGTTATTTTGCAAGTTGTTCTCCATGCCAGGATGTCTGGCAAGAAAACTGCAGGGATTTTGAGGGGATGGTTCAGAGGGGCCTGACGGAGAGCAGGAATGTTTCGCATGAGCGGGGACAGCTGGGGCAAGCCCACCCTTTGCAAACGTGCCTGTGGTTATGCTTTCAATAGGTGGCACTTATGAATAATAATATGCATAATCTATCTTGTGCCCAGGCAGGAAAGAAAACATAAGTGGACAAGCCTGAAGGCATGGGCGTCTATTAAGGGTTGCTTGGGAATTCTCCGCAGAGTTAGGGCAAAACTGTGCTGCTAAACATGGCTAGGGGATTTGCATGTTTAAGAAAACAGGCCTAATTGAAAATCCCTCTCTTCTGGATGAGTGATTTACATTTCTTACAGATCAAATTACAGAGGGTGAAATACAGTTTTGCCCTTTTGTTGTTTATTTGATTGTGAGCTTTCATTGCTAACTTTCCTTTTTATTAAAGAGCTGCAACACAGACCATCAGAAAAAGCCCAAATCCCCAGGCCATGCTATGCACCTGAAGTCTAAACCCTGCAGAAATACACAGCCCTGCTTTGTTCTGTGGCCGTTTGTAGACACCTTGAATTAAGTACCCAGGGCTCAGGATCTCAGTAATTAAATAGAGAAACAATTAGGAAATTGCAAAAAAAACCCAACCCACTCTCTCCCAGCTATCATTGCAAATGTAATCTGGGTCTATTCCCTCACCAGCGGTGAGGACAGTACATCATAAAGGAAAGATGCGTTGGATTTTAAAGTAGTCCAAGAAGTAACAAGGTAAGCATCTTGGGCTGTTCCCAGAGAAATACCCATCAGACTCCCCCTTATTTTCTGTCTTTTTATATAATGCCCTAGTTGCTTTCTTTTAAAAGAAAGAAAAATTGGTGTTATTTTAAAAGAATAAGTACATGTTTAACTCAGGTGAATACACTTTGCGTTGCTAACCAGGGAGCAACCCCTGTCCAGATCCCCAAGGCACCGTGAGAAGTGACCTCCGCCCCCAGGGAGGACACCCAGCCCAGGACACCACTCCCACCAGCTCCAAAACAGGCCTGGTACAGAGCTGAGGAAGGAGGCTCCGAAAATCTGGCATTTACCTGCAAGCCAGCAGGGAGGAGCAGATGAGAAGGAGCTCTTCCATGAGACATCAAGGTGCCTTCAGCAGGAGAACATAGCTGGGGACACCACAAACGCAATGCTCATTAGAAACGAGATGCCAAGGTACTTACCGCAGTAAGCAATTTCTAGATTGTGGCTCAGCTGATGGCTAACTCCAGCAGTGACAGCCACCTCAGAGAGCAATAGGGACCCAAACCACCGCTTGGGCAAGAGACCCCCACCACCACTTATTTATCACACCTCAGACAACCCAGCTGCAGAAGATTATCAGAGTGCTGGTGTTTTAATTGCAAATGGCTGTATGAGGAGCAGAAAACCTCATTGCCTTAGTATTAATAACAGGTGCGTGGAGGCGGGACGGGCAGAATTTAACACTGCAAATCACAGCTGGAGGTTTTATAAGCCCATGTGCACAAAAGGCAGAGTGCGATGAGAACTGGAGAAAGCAACACTCAGGGATACAGCATCAAATGTTTCGACTTTAGTACTGCTGTTGGCCAAGCAAAGAATCTGTTGGCATGGGAAGAAAACACATCTCCAGATCTTGACAAAGCTATGGGAGGTTATTTGGAGGATGAATTCCCTGGGGCAGTTAAAAGTGGTTGTGCTCTGCTGAAATGTATTCCATCCTGGGCGTTAGCACAGCAAGCTCTCTAAAGATGCCGTGGTGGATGAGCTGCCATCCCGGGGTTTTCCCACACTCTACCTGTGGGTGTTCCAGGAAAGCAAAATTAAGTGCTGAGAAGAAGAAGGGGGAACACAAGAGGAATCCAATATCAGGCTTTCAGCCGCCTTCGCCGCTGCTAATCGTCTCTGTACATGTGAACTGGGTGTAAAGATTTCCCACATCAGAGCTGTAGCTGTGCATAGGTGTAAATTACTACACAAGGTTCAAGGCAATGCTTAGCCATGCCCAAGCTGCCTAATTAGCAGTTGTTAGTGTGGCAGAGCTATAAAGTGCTAATATTCAAATGTTATGACTGTGCTGCCTTTTGCCAAAATCCATAAAGTGTTTGGAAGCTGGCTGGTGTTACTGACTAAACTCTGTCTTCCCTCGCAAGCAGAGGATCAAAGGCAGCCATGCTAATTAACCCCTCTTTTTAGCGTATCCGCGGTGAAAATGTAATGTTGCACCAGGACTGCTACTGCAGCAGTGCCCAGCCCCGGCAAAGCCCCGGCAGGAGATGCCGCAGGGCTGCGATAGCAGGTCTCTTGCTTTCTGTCTCAGGTGAGGCAGCCCCCTAATTTGGGAGCTGCAGTTCTGGGTGGTGAATATGAAAAATCAAATATTTTTTTTTGTAGGACTATTATTTTAAACCTAAGCCCTTTGACTCACACAGTCAACCTCTAAAACAAGGCCTACAGGACTGGAGAAAAGCAGTCGTGTAATATATAGTACTTGACATTGCCCGTGGCTAAATATGGGGAACAAGATGTTCTCTGTGGCCATACCAGGCTTCCTTAGTCATATACGCTTTAATCTAAGCCCTGCTACGGGGAGAGATCCCCAGCCCCAGTCTCCCTTCTGAGCAACAACAGCAGGGCGAGTAAAATGGGCATCCGCTGAAGCATGGCCAACGCGACACTAAGGCTTGGCTCTGCGCAGATCAACCCAGTCAGGCAGGAGCATGCCCTTGGTGCAGTTAATTTCAGAGTTATTTTCTATGGTTAGCATCAAAGACGTTTCCTACTCCTGCATGCTGTTTACGTCTCACTAATTTCATAAATGGCAGCGCGTGTCTGGCCCACTTCTCCCCCCCGTTACAGTCATCCCCAAAATCCCCCGGAAAGCTCTGCGTTGTACCCAGCTAGCGCGGCCCGTGGTGCGGAGCCACCCCTACCCCGGCCACCTTTGGGAGGAGAGGGCCACAGGCAAGGGGCTGCTCAGGGTCCCTCCCTCGCCAAGGGTCCGTCTTCCCGAGGGATGGGAGTCTCAGGCACCCAGCTGCGGCACGTGAATCCACAGGGATTCAGTCCAGCCTACCTGCACCGATGTCGGCACCCGAATGCCCCGAGCTTGCAGCCCCCCGCAGCTCTACAGAAGAGATCGGCCGCATGATCCCCGCTTTGCAGATGGAAAAGGGACCTGCCAGAGACAGCGTGGCTTTCCCCGGGCTCGGCAGCAGCACACCTAGGCAAAGCAGCTCAATTTCTTCAGTCGGTGGGACCACACCACCTCCCTCAGCCAGCCAGACTTCTCAAGAGAGGAGGTCCTCATTTTATATCATCTTTACGACACTTTTCAAATAGCTCATAAATCCCCAAAGACTAATGCTCGAAATATGTACAGTTAGTTGACTAAGAGACCTGGGTTTGCCAACACAGCTTGATCCGAGTCCACCAAAAATGAGAATCCCCACTGAACTCAGGCTTTAGCTTCACGTGAGGACGGGTCGAGGCTGCGGTGGGGAGAAGGGCTTTCCTCGCCCAGCACAGCCCTCCGGCCGCGGCAGCCGGGGGGTCTCTGACACCGGGCTCGGCAGGGGCGGGCATGGGGAGAGCTGGATGGGGCTGGAAACCCCCTGCGACTCTTTGAAAATGTATCCCATTAAAAAGTGACTTCCCAGCATCCTACAGTTAAAACAAAAAAAATTAAATCTCATCAAAAGCAGCAGAGTCTCTCAGCAAGAGAGGCATCGGCCGAGCTGGGCTCAATCACACAGCGCGGGAGGGGAAGTCCCTGTGACTGAGAAGCGAATGGGTGTCTGCAGCACAGCATAAATTAGTACAGCAGCTGCTGCTTTTGCAGGGAAATCAAACCCCAGCCATTCCCTTTCACAAACAGTAACTTCACAGATGCACTATAGGATATTTCATTACTAAGTATTTTGAATTTTCAACATGAAAAATATTCCCTAGCGTTAGTTGCATTATTTGTTTCATAGGGAGGGGATTAACATTCCTGGGGCTCAGAAAAGAGGCACATGCCACTGAAGCAAGCAAATATGATTATTTCTTTGTTTTCACAGGTCCTCGTGCAGGCGACTGCAGGTCTCGGAGATACACTTCAGGCCTGTGTCAAAGTACGGCACTCCTTCATTAGCACTTCAAGGGCTCTGAATCTGGGGAGGGGAAGGACTCCAGCCTCAGAGGCAGATTCTTCACCAGTTTACACCACGTAAGCACGGGGCTACTCCTCATTTACGCCGGCATGGCTGGAAGTAGCACCTGTTCCCTTGTGTTTATGTCTTCTATAAAAGATTTAAAATTAAAATAGGGAGACAGATTATTTTCTCATTCACACCGGCATAACTCTGGAATAACAAAACCGACTCCAGATAGTCAGAATGTCTTGGGGAAGCGATCTGGCCCAGTGGCTTTATTTCTGGAGCTCTGCTCCACCTCCGAATTTTAAAAATGATATGTTCATGCTCCGAGGCAAACCTCATTTTCCAGCTCAAACATTTTATGCAATATTTTAGTAGGCTGTTTTATACTGCTGTACAGTCTCCAATTTTAAGTATTATCAATAATGTATTCTTCCATGTAACCTCTTTAACACTCACAATAGAATAAAATAAAAAACACATCAACAAAAAAATTGTCTCCGCTTGGCAATGCTGTGTGAATGTTAAATTTCCCATTTCACAATGCAGCCATCGCTATAAAACTCTGAGGGCGGATTAACGCTCTTCTGGTACTTCACTGTATCAGAACACGGATTTGCAGACAACAGCTGCAGCAAATTCCCTTGACTGAGAAGAATTACAAGTATTATCACCTAGATCATTAAACTGGGTTCATAGATTGCAGAATGTCTTCAATCAATTCATCTAAGATAACTTGAAGCCAGCTGGACCCCCTCAGTGAGAACTTGACTTAATTGGCCAATAAGTGGCTGGAAAAGGTGCATGCGATTTGATAAAATTACAGACTGCAGAAGTGATTACAGTTTGGAGAACCGCAGAGGGTAGCCTCCGGGTCAGCCCTTTTGGAGAGGGCTAAGTTAATGTCCACTATTAAGTGCTGCTGTGAAAAATGTTGGCCCACTTGGTGCTCAGATGTAAAGTGTATCCAGGTCATTCCTCAGCTGATGGAGGGAGAGATGGGCACATTTATCACTGCTCTGGCCTCATTTCTGCCTTGGTAATAGTCGTACACTAACAACTGCTGGCAGTTTCATGGTTTTCTGGGTACCCTTCATTTTATTGGCATAACTAAAATATTATCTGAGCAAAGCAATCCATCTGCTGAAGAAAAACACTTTCCTTCAATTATGTCCCCCGAGCCTTTTCTTAAGAAAGGTTAAAGCACCAGGAAGTTGAAAAATATACATTAGTTTGTTTTTATTCTTTCCAATCTACTGCAAATATGCTTGCTTGTTACTGGATAAGCGGTAGGTCTACATATTTACCACCACAAAATGTTAGGGAATATGCCTAGCTTTAGGAAAAGTGTAAATTCACAACATCAGATTAGTGCTTAAGTACAAATCATTATTTAAAAACAATTGCCTATATTCCTCACCCCCCCCCAAAAAAAAAGAAGACATTGCATAAGCAATTTCTCTACGATTTTATATTTAATAATGGAATAGATTAGGTCATTTGCAGAAAAGCAACATTTTTAAAAATGGGGCTACAAAGAGTGCAAAGAAACCATGGCGTTACCCGATTGTGTTAAACATCATGGAAAAACAGAGCTTGATCCTGCTTGTGCTCAGCAGGCAGGGCTCCCATTGACCTTGGCGGGGGGCTACCACACGTGGGTGCCTCCCAGGCATTAACCCTTTTGTCAGAGCCCACCCCAAGACAGGGCTTGCAATCACTTCTGCACCGATAGAGTGTATCTGCTGTGATTCCGTGTTGCTGAGGCTGCATATTTTTCATGGATTGGATAATTTTCACGGGTTTTGTTTTGTTATTTTTAAATCCCTACCTTTTACAGAGCTAGCTCCAAGACTCAGATATCTGATGCAGATATTCAGAAGTAGCTTGGGCTCATTTTGAGGATTTTTTTGCTGATGGCTAAGTTGTTGTAACAGTAAATGGTGTAACACATAGCCAAAAGCCTAGGGGTTGCATAGTTAGCTAGATGTGCACAAAACACGAATTAATGAAGAGTGGAAGGACAAGTTAACACATTTTACCATCAAAACAGGGAAAGATGGGGCTCTGACAAAATGATTTTAGGCTGCAGGTATTAGGTCAGAAAATAATTCTGCTTAAAAATAAGGTACAAAATGCCTACTTTCTTAAAGTGCTTTCCTTTCACATGTTGGAACTACTGCCAGAATCCAGTTTTATTTCACCCACAGATAGAAATTAGGTTGCCATTTGGTTGCTGGATCTCCTACCATGTAAGAGAACATATGTTTCTTCCCAAATAACCACACGAGTCCCGTCCCACCCAGCCATAAAGCACAGTCACCCAAGGCAGAGGATGAGGTAGGCTCTGCGGAGAACCAGTCTGCAGTTTTTGAATGAAACATCCATTCACGGGAGCTCTCTTAGAAAAGGAGATGTCAGGTTTAGTTTTTCCCTTACTGTGGGGAGAGGATGCCCTTTTCCAAACGTTTCTGGTGAAAGCAATCCATTTTGGTCATGTAAAAACGGCCCTTCATTTTGAAATGTAATGTAGAGACTGAGAAAAAAATAGTAAAAAAAGGTCAAAACAAAGTGGGATGGCTCCAGATTATCAATATGACCATGCAGTAGTCCCTCCACCCCCACCCCAATTTTTGGTCACCCCAGAATTTTGTGGCATAGACTGATTTTAGCCTGCAGTTCTCTGGGACTTGTGACCCTGTCCTGGCCATGGGAAAGTGTCACTTGGTGGGACTGAGCTGCGTGGCTGGGACAGGGACTGTCCCCAGCTTCTCCTGGTCTCTGGGATGTCCTTTCCCCACAACGAGTTTTGTCTTTTGCCCTGCCTCTGCAGATGTGCTTATTGCCTTCTGCATTCCAGATACTCATCCCAACCATCTGCGTGAAAACAACAGTGCCCGTCACAGGCACAGAGAGATTGCGGATGTTTCAATCCCTCGTCCTGCCACTCCAGTCAGGTATTTCAGTTAAATGGGTAACACGCTGTTCTGATGTCTGTAACGCTAGAAAACAGGATCATCTTTCTTGCTGTCTTACGTGGGAGAGTACAAGGGCTTTAGCTGCACTGGGTGTTCACACCCTCAGTCCATGCACTAGCACAGGCAAAGCATTTTCCCCACTCAGCTCCTTAGTGTTGCCTTGCTGGCTAAGCCCGGATTTGAAAAGCCCTTTCTAGGCAAATTCTGGCATTTTAAGCATTGCCCTCACTTGGCACAAGGATGCCACCTGCCAAGACTTACCTTTCAGTGCAGGATGGATGCCCGGTGTGCTGCTTGTCCTCTGCTCCCAGTTCTGCAAGAACGGCCCCGCATGGCCGGGGTCAAACTGGAACCGCGTGGCTTCATTGCCACCGCGCACTCAGTGTGACCTTGGACACGACGGCTCCATCCACCAGCCTGTGACCAGCCAGGTCTGCCACCTACCATGGGAGGAAAAGGGAAACTAATTGAGTTGTACACAATTTAATCCCATTGGCCTCCCTAGTGCTGCCACTTTCCATGTCCCCACCAGCTCACGCCACGTTTGCAGTTACTGGTGCTCCCGCACACCCCGAGGCACCGGGTTTCAGACACACGCCAAACTGTCGCTTGCAAATTTAGAAATCTATTTTTAAAGCAAACTAAGCAAACAACGGTGCTTTCTCTGCCTGTCATAAAGATCATTAAAGGAACAGTTGCTGGCAGGGATTTTGGTGGCAAACAGGCCAGGCTTGGCAGGGCAGGACCTTTGCTCCAGCTCACTGCTTTGCACTGAACTGAAGCAACAGCCCTCAATAGCCCACCGTGCCACCGGCCTTTCATCAGGAAGCTCCAACCAGCAGACAGGCAGGGGCTGATCCGGCAATCCCAAGAAAAGCTGTATGAGAGCTTTCACCTTTGAAGGGAAGAGCCCTCCAGGTCAGTCCTACCTCCCTAGGAAGAGAGGGTGAAACCATCACCCACCATGGTGTTTTGGTACAGCCCTGTGACCACCTTGGTCTTTCCTTGGCCTGGAGCCCCGGTAGCCTCGCTGCACTCGCTGCCGCAGCACTGGCATCGTGCTGCAGATGTTGGAGGATTCGTCATTTTCCTGAAGCAGCTCTGGCCCCCAGATCTGCTTAATCGCACGGGAATGGCAGCCCCACTCTGAAGAGCACGTGTTTTCCTTGTCCTTGTGGTCATGAGCAAAAATTCAAGAGCCAGCACTAGAAAAGGAACACAAACACATTTCAGACTTATTTTCTGCATTTCAGATGTATTTTCTTTAAGATCTTCAAGGCCATCTCACATCTCTGCTCCAGGCTTTCAGTGATTAAGGACTGCAACGCTGACTACCCATTGCCTACAGCTACAGCATCACCCGTTTCTACTCAGGCTGAACTGGGGGGTGCTGCGGGTCCCCCCATTTCGGGTGCCTCCGCAGCTCAGTGCGGAGCCCTCAGCCCAGAGGTGCTGGAAGCCAGGGCAGCAGGACCACCGCCGGCTCCCGCACAAGGGGCTGCGGCAGAAGGGTTTGAAGCCAGGCAGGGACCACGAAGGCGGGGAGCCCTTCCTGGCACCGCAGAGGGTGGCTGGAGGAGGGGGACAGAGAGGAGCCCACAGCTGCGTGGGTGTTGCATTCTCTCTCCTGCAGGCAGGTTGCTGGAGCTGCTCTAGCCACCCAGCCCAATATTTTCCATTTGGCTACAGCAGTCACCGCAGTGTTGGGGCCAGTAGAGAGGACCCGCTGCTGAGATCCCTGTGCTGAGCTAGAGGATGGAGTGGGAACTGTCAGATCCTATGGCTGAGCTATAGGCAAGGCACTACTTAGTGTACCCTGCAGGTAAGGACCAGACCCACATGCTTTACTCAAGCAAACAACGGAAATATCTGGATCCACTTCAGCATGTTCCAAACACGCTGCACTGCATCAGCATCTTTGGGGGGATCTGTTATTTTTTAATTACCATTAGACACAGAAGTAACTCAGATAACCTTTCTTTCCTTTTGTCTTTCAGGACCGAGAAGGTGGTGTAGAGAAGAGGCTATTTGTACAGTGAGGAGAAAAAGTCTATTTTCTGTTTACTTTGAAAAAGCCTAGTATTGACTTCCATTTATCTTCCAATAAGTCCTTGTCCAATGCGACTCGGAACTTAATCTGTTCCAAGGGCAGGTGCTCCTTAATGAGAGATCTGAAATCTCTTTTTTTTTTTCACTCCATTCATTAAAAGGGAAAGAGAGGGAGGGGAAAAAAAAGGAAGAGAGTTAGAAAATGGCATGAAAGCATATTATCAGTAAATTGTTTCCACTGTGTTTGTGACTGTTCTTAATGTTTTATGAATATGCTAAAAAATTTGCTCAGGCATTTTTCCTTGGGCACTCTAGTTAATTACTTATTCAGAGAGCTTCTACTCTGTTCCTTGCAAAATGTGTTGTGCATTAATTCTGATTATGTACAAAAACCCACCTGCAAGGAAAAACTCTGAATCAGTAATGCTGATAAAATGAGCAGCTCTCCTGGGGCTTTACTGAGAAACAGGATACTGGACAGAATTAGAATCTTGTAGCTAAGGCTATTCATAATGTCATTAACATAAAGGCAATTAAATGAGTTTTTAACCTACAACCCTTTATTGTTATTAATGAACATTAGAAAAACACAGGAGATAAAATCAGTAATTATCTCTGCACCGAGCTATGCAATAATGTGTTTAAATATAAAAACAAAACAAATGATTATTGTTAGTATTTTCAGTAGCAGAAGCCCCAAGGAGCAGCTCAGTCACATTTAATCACATGGTACTACACCAAGAGGGTTAATTAAACGAGGGCTTTACCTTCAGCACACTTGGTTATTCTGTTTAATATGGAATCAACAAACAGAAACGCCAGTCTGCAAAATATTCCAGGCGGTGCCTTTTCCTTCAGGTAAGCCACCTTTACAAAAACCGAGAGGGGTTTTGTTCCCTCCAGGACAAGTAGTTGCAGTCCTGTAATCAAGTTTTTATTGTAGCGTGCTTTCAAAACCAATTCCAGAAACAACTGTATAAATCCCGGCTCATAACCTAAGCTTACTGTTCTGTAAAAAAGAATTTGGGAATTTGAAAGAGACAGACATTTTACAGTAGATAGTAAATGTGGTTGCAGCACCACAGCACAGTGAAAGAGCCTCCAGTTCCATTTTTTTATGCAAACTATTGTATCCTCTACTTAAGCAGTCATAAATTACAGAGCATCTTCTAAAGGGGAAATACATTAAAGCTCGGTGAAATAGCCTGTATCTAGATTTGAACTTATTAATTCGATTAAAGTTTTATGATTTAAATCTCCAGAATGGCTTTAGCATCTATCTTTTTTAATAGTATTTTTAATGTATTTACATTGTTTTGGGGGTTCAGAAATCTGTTTTCTGGGCAATATGTAGCTTAACAAATGACAGTTAATACATTTTTTCTTCCACCTCGGTAGACAAAGCTTTCCTAAGGAAGGTGTCCCTTAACATGCCCAGATACAGCCTGCAGAAGGGAGGAGCTGAAGCCGCCTAAAGACAGCGCAGGACCCAGCACTGGTTTCACCGAGCAGCACGTGTTACTGCTGCGAGACCCCCGTGGTCAGACGCTGCGGGGAGCTGCCCTGTCCTGCATCCCCGTGCGCCCCGCGTTTCGTGGGGAGGGGTCGGTGAAGGACCGTTGCCAGCAGCAGAGGGGAGGATGCCGTCTGGGAGTAGAGGGGAAACAAAAGAAGGAAAATTCAAAGGGCAGTTGGCTGATGTGCTGAACGTAGGGATGACCGAGGACACCACACCAGCAAGGGCTGAATGCAGGGGTGCAAAGGAGGCCCGACTGAGACCAGGTATACAGCTACTTTTTCCCTGGAAGCTATCCTTTCTGGGACTGCTAAAGAGAAGTGAGAAAGAGTAAAGGATTTAGTCGAGAGGAAAAATAACCAAGGTCCTTTCTTTCTATTTGGGAATTCTGCCTAGCGAGACAGCAGAGGAAGCATTAAGAAATGACAAATATGTAAAGGATGAACAATTAGAAGCACAGTTTACAACAGCAGATACTGTCAGACCAACCAGCTGCTTCTTTTGACAGACAGCCAGCAAGGAAGAAGATCACCTGACCACCCAGTCATCTGAAAGAGCTTGCAAAAAACTACTTGTTACACCCAAAACCAAATGTTTCGTAAATGCAAGTACCTACATTTCACCCTTACCCTCAGAGATGGATCTCACAAGAGGTGAAATCGCCTACTTGGCTTAAACAGGACTCAAGTCTAAGGAAAAAGCCCGGTGCACTGAGAAGGCAGGAGACGGGGGGAGATGTGGGAGGAAGCATCAGCAGAAATGTTAAGTATAAAAATCAGGTGGGACCTATCAAGGGTTGATGGCTGGAAGGGTACAGAGCCCAGAGCTGGAGGGAAAAAAATGCTTTATGGGGTGAGGCAACTGGAACAGGGCAGAGACACCCACAGGTATTTTTGATATTGCTGTTCAGCTGCTCTCAAGCCCTTTTTAAACACGCACAGCCTTCTCCACCACCACCTGCATTGCCAGCAACGCGTGGGATCACTGGCACCGACATGCTGTGCTGTTAAAGAGCAAGTCATGGACAACTGTGGTATTATAACCAATAACTCCTTCAGATAACTTAACAGCTCTAAATACCCGAAAGGTTTTCCCCAACAGCTACAGATTTCTCTTCCTCCTGATGTAGAAGCTGATTTCACTTGCTTGTGTAAGCCTGCTATTCACTGGTGTAATAAGAAAAGGCCCAGGCTATTCAAGTGCTGTGTAGATGCAGAAATGATGTGCATACTAACCAGCTTCTCCAAGTAAAATGAGTATAGCTGGTTTAGCTTCTTTTGAACTGGAGGATGTTGTAGGAAGCCATTAAGCTAGGTGAACTGTGGCAGAGGAGCTGTGGTGGAGGTGAGATGGCCTCCAGCGCTTTGTGTGCGGCAGCGACGTGCGGCGGCACTGGGGAGAAGCGCGGCATCACTGCTGTCCCTGAGGCACCGCGCGGGCAATGCTGCAAACACGCAGCCCCGCATCTTACACGTCCCATCGCTCGGCAGCCTGCGAGCGTAGAGGCACGGGCCACCACACTGGAGGTGGTCTCTCTCTACCCAGGCAGTTGCCTTTGGGTGCTCTTTGCTTTTAAGTTCACTTTGAGTTTTTGTGGGAAAAACAGAATAGAGACACACAGCTAAGCAGAAGCACACGGTGTACGCTGGCTTTTGGGCATCCTTTTCTAGTCTTTTAATTTTAGATCACCAGTTCATGACTTACCTCTAAATTTTACTTTCTTCCCTTCGCCAAGGCAAGAAGCACAATGATCTTTCCATGCCCTGACCAAGCAGATGCTCATTTTCATTGAAAGCTGCTTGGGACAGGGCCAGGCTGTGCCATCCTGCTCCAGCCCCACGGCTCTGTGCACCGCTGCGCTGGGAGGAGGCAGCGTTGGTCCGCACACCCAGGTGTGGCACACAGCAGATGGGCAGAACTACCACCCCTCGCTTATATCGAAAAAAAAACCCCAAATAAACTCACACCAACACCCAAAACACAGTGGCAAATGAAATTTGGTGAGGGCGAGAACAACGTAATGCCCATTAGAAGAAAAATTTCATTACACATACCTCAGGAGAGTTTAAAATTTCTGCAGCCACTCATCGTTTTGGACAGCTTCATCCAAGACAGCCACGCGACACAGCAGCGATCCAAAAATGCAGTGACGTCCCAAGGAGGAGAGGAGTGCTGAGAAGTGTCCCCCAGTTTCTGACATCAGCAACACCCAGGTCAGTACAAACATTCCTACTGTGCTCAGCTGAAACCCATGAACCTGGGAATAACCCACTGTTGGTGGGGATCAGCTCGCTGGAACCATCCATGGAGGTGTCTTGTCGCAGCTGCCACAGTGAGGGGAGCACACGAGAAATCAGTCTATTCTAGCATGACAAATCCTATCTTCTTTATAAGCTTAGGCATGAAAGAACTACCAAGACTATATTTTATTTATAGTATTTTAGTGGATAAATGACACTCTTGTTCCTTTTTTTTTTTTTCCCCCCAGCTATTAAGTGTTTACAGTGACAACAGCCTGTTGTCTGTCATTCAGAGGGCTGGCACCTGCCTGGATAATAGCATGACTCAATATTCCTGAAGTACTAGATTTCTCTAAGAGAAGAAAAATCAATAACTCTGACAGGCGCTATCCATCAGAGCCCGAGAGCAGAGAGCAAACGATTACACAGTGTCATTTGTTTAATGTAACAAGACTGTAAATGAAAACCTTAGAATTGAGTTTTGGGGGATAAAACATCCTTTCAAAGGCAAGATGACCACGGACTAGATCTACTTGACTTGCCAGGGCCAAGATGGTCAACATCACCTGAAGCTCATGGTTCCCATCCTGCCAGGTGATGGTCCCTCTTGAGATCAACAGATCCCCTACACACAGATCAGGGCAACAGAAGCCATCAGCATCAGCTCCCCGTCCCAGGGCGGAGGCAGAAATGCCTTTTTCCCACACAGCTCTGCTTTTTCTTCACCACGCTTCCCAGAGCAGAGCAATATATGCATGCAAAATATGTTATATGTATTGAAATCCCTATTTCAACATTTATAGCATATGCTTATACTCTACATAACAGTGTTTCTAAGCATTCAGTGAATATGGTCAGTGGGAGAATATTAAATTTGGCTGGTTTCAGGAGCATGGCCATCCTCCGTTCTCCAGCTACCTTCCCAGCTCTGGTCTCCTTCATTGTTTGGCTTTATGGCCTTATGCCACTTGGTCTGATGTTTCTCTTCTAAATGGCATTTCAGCTTTGGCCTCCCTTGCTGCCCAGTACCCTCTCCCGGATTAGCTCTTGGGTGCCATATGGTACAAATGGCCTGCCACACACTCACGCAGTCAGTACTTAAAAACCTGCCAAACTGCTGCCTCCCTTGGCAGCCTGCCTGGTGGCTCCGTGGGCTGCGAAGGGAGCGCGACGCTGCCTGGAAATAATTGAGATGGGGCTCTGCCAGGTCGCGAGCAGCAGCCCTGGGAGCAGCAGTCCCCTTTCCCCTCCTCTCCCCCACGGCACGGTCAGACATTCCTGCACACGCACCCCCTTTGCCGCTGCGCCGCTTCCCTAACTGCCTTGTTTATGCAATAAAAAAACGGCACTTGTTTGTCTCAGCCGTTTTTTGCTTCATTCGGGGTACGCGCCAGGGAGAGAAGAGCGCGGGTCCCCGGGCTGCTCCCCGCACGGCGCCGCAGGGAGCCGTCCCCAGCTCTTGGCCACAGCAGGGCACCCAGCCGTGCGAGGCCGGCTCCCGGCCGCCGTGCGGGGGAAAGGCAGGGCGGCAGGACCACTGGGAACTCGTTGAGGTTTCCTCACCTTGCCATAGGGGTCCTTTCCTAAAACGTACGTATTCCTCCTCTCGCGACGGCACGTGCACATCCTTAGCCGATTGCAGGAGGGCTGACCAGTTCAAGAGCATCACCCCTGAAGACTCGGTCTGGAGAAAGAGAAGTGAGCCCTGCAGGAAGTCAGTAGAAGTTCGGCCACTGGTCTCAGAGGAGACAAAAATCGCATGAAAAAAATATCAGCTACAGCAGCAGACTTCTTCCAGTATCTCTCAGATAACACAGCTCTTTTTCCCCTCTTCTCTCACCCTCCCGCAGCCTGACCTAGCCTCTGCTTTCCCCTGTCTCACAGCAGTTCCAGCTCCACTTTCTCCTCTACCAGTCTGGACTGATACTTTTGCTTGATTTTTTTTTACCTCCATGGAAGTAAATTTTCCGTCTTCTGGTTATTCTAGAGGCAGATACGTTCAAATGTCTGGGTCATCTCGTATCAAACATCACCTTTTGGCTTTGATCCCTTTTAGCTCTTTATCAGATTTCATTTCCAGGTTTTGTCTGAGAGCTTCTCTGGGGCGTCTCCAGCCACAGGGCTTCTCCCTAGCAGGGGTCCGCTCCTGGTTCCAAGTCCTGCGGCTAGTGCTGTGAAATTGTTTTCATCCGAAGCCGTTTCATGAAAAATGCAGACTAGGTTCCTGGTCTGCCTAAGCGTCCCCCTCCGGTGGACATGACCTACCACCCCTCCCCGGTGTCAGGAGCTGCGCGGTGGCCGTGGCACAGACAGGCAGCGTGCTAGAGGCTGGTGGCGAGGCTCACGGGAGGACCACTTGGAGCACATCGGGGCCACTGAGGCCCTGGACCCACCAGCTCCCTGAGGCCATGGCAGCTGTGGACGTGCTCGGTGGCACCTGGGAAAGATCCTGCCTGGAAACCCTGGCATTGGCAAGAGGTGACGTTTTCCAAACCACTCACCTAAAATCCAGTCATCCGTCTCCTTGGAGCTGCCTGTGAAATGAGGTGCCTCAAGCATCTGCAAACAGCTGGTAACACAGGGTCAGCTCTCCAGCTTCACTTATGGCTGAAGAGGAGGGGAAAACTTGCAACTTCTCTGTCACTTGCTGTTGGGCAAATAGGTCAGCAGTTTCTAATACGATGCTGCTCCTTAGAAGACATCATTTTGTACTGGTAGCTCGCCAACTCCAGGTAACCTCCAGCAGAGCATCAAACTTGCAGGAGCCTTCATTCTTCCTAGATGGGACTTCAAAGCTGTAACATTACCTATATGTATTTGTGTGTCATTTAGCTCTTGTTAGACTAAGCTTTGCTCTTCAGTCGCAGTGGGGGAGTGGGTAGAAGAAAGGCAATATTAGAATAAAAAAAAAAGTATAAAAGGAAACCCAGGATGAAAACCTCTCTGACAGAGACTGGTGGCTACGTTGGTAGTTCCCGTGCAGCGGTGAAGAAAGCAGCAGCGCTGCAGTTCTGATGTATTCTGGTGAAATATTTGTACGATGTGCCTACACAAAACTTCAGATGAAACAGTCTCTTTATAAGCTTTTGATAGCAAGGAGAGAAGTGGCTTTGCCATTACTTCTGTTTGTGAAATGAAAGCGATACTGAGTCTTGGTGTTCCTGGATGGAGCCGCTGATCATCACAGTGACAGCCAAACTAGCTTTGCTTGTTTGTTGTTTACCTTATGCTAAGGGGAAGGAACCTCTTTGCTGTCATTGTATCGTGTGATGTGGTAAAACACAATCCATGCCCAATGTGCACAGAATTTTCAAGCCAGCAATATTTATTACCCACGCATATACAGTACGTATTTCTGCTTTGCTGCCAGGGCTGCTTGCGGTGCTTTAGTGAAAATAAAAGGGCATTTGTATCTACAGTGCCACAATATGCTTTGACAACACGGGCATTGCAAGGGCTGTAATACGGTCTGCTGAAGTACCCCATGCACACGGGTGAGAAGGAAGGCTGTATCACGAATGCCTGGGAAGACTTACGGTACATGAAAGGAACCCCTACAAGTGACATTTGTAACCTCTTGCTGTATGAGCGCTGCCCTGGGCATTCCCGCTGTTGGCAGCAAGGAGCAGCAGCTCCTGGGAAGCTTCGCTGCCTGCACAGGTGGCTGGGGTGTATTTGGGGTGGAATTTGGCTGGGACATCATGCTCACTGATAAACATCAGTTGATCAAAAGCAGTGAGGCCCTGACTAGTCATCTGATCCAGGAGCCTGGTATTTTACATGCTGGACAACATTTTAACTGGATAAAGACACCCATGCATAAGGATCCTAGGTGAACAGCACTGCCTGCAACAGTCCGAGCAGATTAAAACACTTCAGAAGCAATCAGCTCTACCATGAACCCTAGCAGGTTCCTAGGGTCTGTTATATACAGTATGGCACAAGATCCTCCATTTTCCCCAAATAATCCAAGAAATAAACAACATGCAGCCACCGGACCAGACGCACACATGGGGCTCCGGAGAACAGCAGAGAAGCCGAAGCATTGCTCTCTCTCATTAGAAGTGCATAGCTAAGCCATTCATCCAAAATTTCTAAGAAACAAGACCTATACTGCTTGTAGGACATGGTGGCTGTCACAGCATCCCTTCCAGACAACTAAATACAAATCAGTATTTGGAAATGCAGTGGATAAGGAAGTTCATGTTTAGCTTATATCATTAAACACGTTCTCCTCTCCAGACTCTGCTCCCAAGACCTCTGCTGGGACATGATATGTGACATGGGGCAGGTGGTCAGTCCCCTCCCTATCTCCTGGGCTCCAGCCTTCCCTGGGAACCTGCTCTCCCGTCCCATAACCATCTGGATCACATCCAATAACAGTGGTGATTCCCACCTCCCATGCACATGCAATGCCAGCTCTCGTGTATCTCCAGCTACAACAAGATCTATGCACACGGACTCACACCAAGGCCAAAATCAAATCTCAAAGACAGAGAAAAACCAACTTACACAGAAAGGGGGGTCCTGCGCAGATAGACAGGCACCTTCTCCTTTGGAAAGGGTAAATTTCCTTACCCATAAATTCTACTTAAACATAAGAAAATCTTTTTTACTTTAAGAGTGGTCAGCCTCTGGAACAAAGGGGTTCTGTGACTCTTCTTTGACTCTTATGATTTTACAAGTGGGTTTGAACAAAAGACAAGACAGAGACCAGAGCGTTTAGGATTACAGAACCACAGACTTGCTTGGGGCATATATGCTCATGCTCTAATGGTAATATTGAAGGAACAGAGGTGAACAAATGTGTTGGGCGGATACAACAGGCCATGAAGAAATCCTTATAAAAGGAGACTCGTCACAAGCACTCAGTGTCAGTCATGCTTGAAATCTCTGGACTAATCATATAAAATTGCATTTGTGTGCAACATTATTAAACCAAATATTTTATTAAAAATGCCACAAAACCTTCCAGACCAGGCTTAAGGAGAAACCAAGCAGCTGTAAGAACCCCACAGGTTCACTGCCGTTTCCTGGGCTTTAATGGGTGACTTGTCTACCAAATACTTTTCCAGCTCACAGAGCTCAAAATGCATGAAATTCCCCACCAAACTCAGTTGTTTTAAAACTGGTCCAATGTTCACAGACAGAACTTGCAAAGAAAGAAAAAAAAAAACCAACTACCTGACATGTTTCTTCCTTCTTTAGCCTCTGATCTTGAACCTGAGGAAGCTGTGAGCACTAATGCCCTTAGGAAGAAGTCTCAGGCAAGGCTAGGGAAAGCATTTGTGTCTTAATATTACATGATGTTACTCTCATCGCAACCTACATGTCGAAGCCACCTCCCCTACACGTGGCTGGCACCAGGGGATGGCTACCTGCTCTGCTCCCTGAAATCACAGAGCTCCACAAGTCCGAGGGATGCTTAGAAGGAAAATGCAGCAGCAGCCCGACCATGCTGGCAGCTAGCAGCTACCCGGGGAGCAGCTGCAGGTTCCCAAACTCTCCGGGGTTCACCACCAAGTTTGGGGCTTCCCCCCACCCCCCCCAACATTAGCATTTTCATCTCTGCAGTGGGGCAGGGTGCTGGTGTGCATAAGCAACAGAAAATTCTCTGAAGCTGGCACTGCCTGTCTTTCATTCCCAAGGCTGCAGTTCTGCAGCCCCTGCCCATGAGAGGCAGGTAAGCTGACAGTTACCTTTAAGCCCCCACTCAGCACCTTGACTTCATTACTTCTTCAAAAGTTGTAAAACATCCTCTTGCAGGTCCTTTTGCTGGCAGGCTTGGAGGGAAGGGAATTTGGAGCAGAGCTGTCTCCTTCCACAGATCAGTCATCAGAGCTCCAGCCACTTGAAAAGTGAGAAGAAAAGGGATTCACACTTAAAAAGACTAAGTCTCCTCAGCTGCTACTAGTCTATTGTTTCCCAGAGACATTAAGGAACTGGGACGTACTGGGATCAGGCAGCACACGACGCCCTGTGCTCTCTAAAGCAAACCAAGAGCTGTTTTCTGTGTTACAGCTGATGCAGCAGCTGTCACTAGCTTTGCACTTTCTTGACTTGTGCTACCTTGAGAAGAAAAGCACTATTTTCCTTCCTCTGCAAGCCCGTCTGTTAATTGGCGACAAGCACAATCAGCCCCCCCAGGAACCCCTCCGAGGTGTGGGGCTGTCACGAAATGGAGTGGTTTGGACCACTTAAAGAATCATCTCCAATGGTATTAGTAAAAAAAGATTTAATAGGAATTTATACAAAAGCGCAACTTCACAGAATTGGATGGCAAGGTTCACTCTATTACTTCATACAGGGATGAAATGCACAAAGGAAAATTAAGTTAGAATCAAACTAAAATTATGTATACAGAGACCAAAGACGCAATAGGTAAAAGAGAAACATACAAAGGAAAAATCAAGTTAGAATTGATTTCTTGTGATCTTGTGATCAAGAATGTGAAAAAGTAGGGGAGACCCTCCCATTGAGTCACGAGGTTCAGAGAAGACCCCCTTGCTTTCTAAACTCCTGTCGGAGTCTAGGTGCAGCTGGATCAATTCCTAGTCTCAGACTTGGGCAACAGTTTATATCTAAAGGGATTATGAGTATAATAGCAGCCTGAGATTCCTTCACAGTTAAATAAAGTTAATGACAGTAATCTAAGTATAGATTTGAAAAGCAGTAACTTGTAATATACTTGCTATAGAATATTCAGGTTAGTACACACACATGCATAAGGACACTAAGAGATATACATAAGCAAGTAAAAGAGGCATACCCGTTAAAAATTCCCCTCAAGTTCAGCAAAAATAGTCGCGTCGAATGTTTCGGCATCTTTCTCAACGGGAGAAGTGTCAAGCCTCAAGAAGAGGAGAATATTAGCCCAAGTCTTGTCGGCTTTCAGTGACAGACCTCTGATCTTTGCAAACTGAAGAGTTTGTGAGCTCCGAGAGGTGTCCTACTCAGAGGGAGATGCTGGTCACAGCCTGCTGCGGTCCAGGAGAGCTCAAAGAGGCTCCCTTAGTACCGCTGTTTATAGGTTCAGGAGATGACCGGCTTTAGTCATCAGCAAATTACTGGAATTCCAGCTGCACTGGTACCATTTCATATGAGTCATGATTCAGATAAGGAAGGCTCCAAGGCTGTCGGAGAACGATTTAAGATTCAGATACAGGATGCTCCAAGGTTGTCAGGGGAGGACCGGGATACGTCTCAAGGCTGTTACGAGAGAGAACTAGTTATCTGTACTCCCGTCCCCTGCCTCCGCCGGGCAGCAGGCGTCCCTGAGACGGTCAGCATGACTCCCCATCTTAGCCACGTTAGCGTTCCTGGTATGGTGAAGGGTCGCTTAACTGCCCAACTCATTACACTCACGCTAAGGCCTAGCGAGACTTCCCAAGCTCGTAGATCAGCCCAGAGAGGGAGAAGAAATGCACTCCCCCAGGGGCGCAGCGCTGCTCCCGCCGGTGCTCTTACCCTGGGAGTCAGCCCCATCGGGAAGTATAAACCCGCACCAAGGAAACCTGCTACTGGTAAAGCAGATTTTTCCTGCCTGGTTTTATTCCAGCTACAGGGCACTACAGAAGGACAGGCCTCTATACGGCAACTAGCTTTTAGACTGCTTCCTTCACACTGACTATGTTCTGCAGAGCTGTTCTTTGCAGTCAAAAACTGTGTGTGTTACAGACAAATATGTATTAGAACGAGACTATTTGATTGGACTTTGATGAGGCTGGAACTAGAAAACACCACTGTAATAGCTGAGATCCCTGCACTGAAAGGACATACTGTTAACTGAAGTAAATATGTTGCTATGAATTTCTGACTTAATTGACAGAACATTTTATAGTGTGAACTTCAGAATCTCATTAGGAATGAATGAGGCTGAGGCGGTGTGCCTGTAACATTTTTAATACCATCATATAGTCAGGCCTGCTTGGGGTTGATATCATTTCTTGATCAAGCAGCTGAAAGAGTCCAATGTAGTTTAATGCAATCAATTATAATTCTTCATGCCAATATGTAAAACTGAATTGGATTAAAAGAAATACCATCTCCAAATTGTGGCCTGACAGACAAATCCCAGCATTTTCAGCAGCTCTTGGTTCACATTCGTCCCTGACGTGCCTAAGCTAAAGGAATAAAGGCATTTTCCTACAAACGTCAGAGTCGCGAGGCGCCCAGGAGGCCAGCCGGGCAGCACGGGGTGATCTCGCCGTGATTAAAGGGCTCCATCGGTAACTCCTTCTCCCCTGTGAGGTGGAAAAAGCTACATTTTGGCACTTGACTACATTACCCCCGTCGTACTCACTCTTATTATGGAAGTACGACTTAATTCTCAACAGCTTCAGTGGTAATATTACAAGATGAAGCATAATGAAAAGATCCTCCAGAAATTCAAGGCCTGCCTCTTCCCGCTCAGTGCGTGGCCGTACACTGCTGACACGGCAGCACCCATAAACGCCCCAGCCGAGGTGCACAGCCCACCCTGCGCACATAAGGTATGGCTGCTGCCGGCTGTGCCCCTAACTCACACCTCTGCTCGTTGCCCCGGCAAAGGCAGGTCGGGCTGTTGAGATGCACAGCCACGTCAGCCGGCTGGGGAGTGTGCTTTACAGCCAGACCAGCCTGTTCTCCTTGGGAAAGGGTGGTCTCCTCAAGTTTGGAAAGAGCCAGTTTGGATGGATTACATTTTAAAAAGTCAGTTAACGAGGAATACCTAGCACAGATAGATACTCTCATTTGACAATGAGCTACTAGCTGTTAGAATAATATGACTGATGAGTGTGCAGCAATTTTTTGGTGAGAGATTTAGGGGGTAAAAAAATCCCGTCATATATGGTTGGTTACCCCTTTTAGCAAAAGAGCTGTCTAAACAAATCAATGAATTATTTGAAACAAACCCAAACCGTCCACCAGCATCTCGGGCCCTGTGCTTTGCTAATTTATTACATTTGGACATCTGACCTTTTGCTGCTCGGGGACGTGTGGGCTGGCATGGTGGTCTCCCTGCTGCAGCACCCCAGGGAAAGCAGGGCTGGGGGAGGCAGCGGGGCTGGGTGATGCACCCAGCCCCTGCCCGCACCCCTGCTGGCAGCGGCACCCCGGCCGCCCCTGCTTTCCCTGTGCCAGGCTGGAGGCTTCGCAGGACATGCAACAGCCCTGGCCAGATCTCACAGTGAACCCCAAAAGCTGAAGACACAGAAATCTCCATTCGTATTGCTGGATTATTCATTCACTGTTTCCTTCCGAGTTAAAGGGATGCCTGGGAGCTGGGGCAATCCTGTAATATCTGCTTAGTCCACCAGTACACAAATTAAAATATCTGACAGATTGCTAATGAGCTGATGTTGGAATGACTGGATAGTCTGTTATCGTTTGGCCATTCACAGTTTCTTCAGCAGCCCATCTGTGTGCCAGGCACAGCTACCAGGGAACAGCCTGGGACGGTTCCTCCATTTACACCTTTTGCCATTATCGGCCTTTGGGAAAGGCCTTTAGCAATTAAAGTTTTATCAAACATATTGTCATCTTTCCCACCCTGTTACTAACCCCTCTGAGCTGCTACAAAAGGTCTGCTTAACAGCAGGCTGGAGGCGTAGCTATTCTGTACACGTTTCTGTACCTGAGCCCCATGTTTGTGCTCCAGCCTGGCAGCTTAGATCACGTACCACGTCGGATGCACAACGCTGCGCGGGCAGCTCACGGCTTTCTTCCCGAGCAAAACCCACCAAATTAAATCCTCACACATACTGGCCAGTTTCTGATAGACTTGCTTGCATTAGCCAGTGTTTACATGTACTTACACATTTGATTTGAGGTCAAAAAAAGAGAAAACCATGCTGGAAATCCCACATGATGATCGACTTGGGCTATCGGAATGGAGGCGCCCTGTCTGCAGGCAGTGCAGCGCCGGGCCCAAAGGACCGAGATTGCTGGGGAGACAGATGCAGACTAAGGACAAATGCGGGATTCTCCTACTGACTCCGCCGAAGGGCTGAGACCCCGCGGAGAGCTGCTGCTGGTGTTGGACTGAGCCAGCCAGCACACCAGCGTATCTGCAGGGCAGAGCTTCTGCAAAGGCACCTGTGCCATTTCAACAGACTTTGTGCGCAGACATCAGCTGGGAGGTAAAACCCTCTGTCAGTGAGGGATAACTGGGAAAACACAGAGCAAAGAAATGAAGTTTTGAAGGAAAAAAAAAAAAAAAAGCAGCTCCTAAAACCTGTTGCTTCAGAAAAGTCACAGAGCAGCCAGGCACAGCTGACACAAGCTGTGTCTGACCTCAGAGGGAGCCCTGGGAGCATCCCCTCAGCAGAAGCAAACCCACAGCCAGGGTCCTGCCTTCAGTAACTGGACGGAGCCCCTTGCTGCTGCACACGCTATCCAAACTGCTTCAGTGAACAAAGGTTTGCAGGATCAGGCCCACACACTCAGCAAAGGCTTCTGCCTAGTGCTACCTAATGCCAGTGCAAATATGAGAAATGAGAGATTCCTGCAGGAGTCCTGGTTTCATGCCATATGATGGAGAATTAATTTTTTTTCATTGGCAGCATCCTTTATAGGCAGAAAGTGAAGACAGGAATTATATTAGCATACAGTGACAAAAACTGCTCCCTAGGGAAAAGGAATGAGGAATGCTTGTTTCTCCAGAAGACCAGAGGTAGGTTTGCTGGCTTGGGCCCAGTGCCTTCAACCAGTTATATCTTAAAAATTCCCAGTACTGCAGACCTCAGGGTCACAATTCTGTCCACCTAAATTAAGATGAAAGCAGGAAAGTAAATAGATTAAGAGGAGATTGGGTGTGTGTGTTACATGGCAGCTCTGTACAGGGCAACTTGCTTGGCTGCTTTGACAAATGACTTCAGTCACTCACACTGGAAATCTGAAACACAACTGAGAACATCAGCACAAGGAAAGAGAGCCAAAACAGGGCAAACAAAGCAGAAAAACAAGAGGTCAAGCCCTGATGAACAAATTCCCTTTTTTCCTTCAACTTGGAAAACTCTTGACGTAGCAGTGGAAGGTGCTTCCAGGCAGCTTGAACCTGCATAAGAGGCAGAGAAGCGCAGGCATCCCGGACCTTGCTTGGCAGTATTACAAGAGGTCGTATTTTCAGATGGATGATCTGATCTCGAGATGTCCTCCAGTGTAACGAGCACAAACAAGCTTTTCTCCTGTGTCTGCCTCAGCCACGTATTTCTTTGCTTTCTCTGGTTTTTAATGCAAGGAACAGCCTTGTGAGAACTGCAGAAAGCAGAAGGAAGCTGAGCAGCGTACCACCTCTGCAGCGATGGGTCACCAGTCGCTGGACTGAAACCACTCAAACCAAAGCGCTCTGCTCAGCCAAGGAGCGCAGAAGCTCCACTGCCAGCTTTTCTATGCTGCTTCATCTGGCTGGCCAGCCCAGCAAGGGGCAGGCATAGCCCTGGTCAGAGAGAAGGGGCTGCACATTGCTCTGACCTGGGAACGCGCACGCTGCGGCCAGCACAGCTGATTGAGGGAGATGATAGGGTAAATTTGCTCCGACGTTATCACAAAGGGCTCCTTCCAGGGCCAAAGCAAGATTCAGTATTGCTCCAGCATCTCCTCTAGCTCACCCAGTAGCCCGAGTACCACACAGCGTGCCCACGGAGGGTGCCAGAGCTGCCAGCGCAGTGCCGCTGCGTGCAGCACGGCAGGCGGGCTAGCGGCCCTGCTGGTGACCAGCACCGTCCTGCCAGCAGCCGGGCTCTGCCGGGCAGCAGCAGCGCTGCCGGTGAGGCAAAAGCAGCCGGTCACACCGGCCTGGCCAAGCTACACAGTGGGGCAGCACCGGGCATGGCGTTGGCGAGAGGTTGGGACCCCCAGCAGGGGTGGGCCGTCTTCACCCACCCAACGCCTGTGCCTCCGCTGTGCCCACCCCAGGGGCACAGAGCATCTGCTCCACGCCTCAGCATCCCCAAACCGAGACATCTCACCAGCCTTCGAGGGCTGTTGCCTTCAACAGAGCTGAGGGAAGCGGCTTGGCGAGCAGCTGGGACAGGCAGACCAGCGAGGCGGTGATCCACAGTACCTCCTGGAAATACACTTTGTGTCCTCAGCACTCAACGGCGAAACCTCAACGAGCACAAAACATTCATCCCTAATAAGAACACACTGCAGTAATCACTCTCCCTGTGATAAACAGATGATAGGGGTTTTTTTTCCCCTGCCTTTCCCCCACCCCCACATAATCATTTAACCAGTTCTCAAATCACAAGTTATCAAGATTCCATTTGAATGCTGCAGTTTTCATGTTATGAATCCTGGGTTAAGCAATTCTTTCTCAAATAAATACTCCTTTTTCAGTTGGCACTGAAGCTTTTGTTGTTCACAGTAATCAAGCTCCCAGTTGGCTAACCTCTCACCTAATACAACATCTTCGTCTTTCATTTGAAAGAAATTTATCATCCATAAGCAAAGACAGAAAATGTGTGAATGTCTTAAGCTTATGTAAATTAAGAGGCTACGCACACCAGTCCTAAAAATAGTAGATAATAACAAGCATTTCTTCAGCATGCTATAATTATGGGCCTGCTGTCATGTCTTCCATTCTCTATAAGGTCACAGTTGTATTATACAAAATTTACAGTATATTATCAGTTAAAAACACAATAATTAGCAAGCACGCATCTTCCATCTTCAGCACCAGTGATGAATGTTCACAGTCAAGGCAAAAAAAAAAAAAGTACATTGTTTTCTTTATGTGGACAATACACACTTAAATTTAATCATCAGCTTCTGCTATCCAGCGGGCAATAGTCTTTTGCTATTATAAGGCTATTTGCCAAGATCAGAGTGCACCCTTGGGGTGAATTCATCCTTAATGAAGAGACAAGGAGCCAAATCTCTCACCATCACATCACTGACATACACTTAAACATATTCCTTTACATTTCATAATTTTGTATGACTTATTCTAGGATAATGTCTGGGTGAAGATCTCGTGCATTTTTTGAGCACTATAATAAACATTTGCACTTAACATTCCAAATTTTTAACTCACAAAATTATGTGTATTGAGAGAGTCTCTCCCATAACGTGTCGTTTTTTGGCTTTCTTGCATGCTGGAAGTTGCAAAAAGACAAGGGGGACTGCACCCAGACCAATAGTCCCACAACTTCTGGCAAGGCCCCCTCAGAGGTTACTCAGCCACCACATTGTCCCACTCCATCTGGCCACTTTAGATTTCCCAGGTTATAATGGCCAACTGGCAGGTGTAGCTGTTGCACCCTCACCAGCCACCATGTCACCTGTGGTCATTCACAAAACAGGTCACCTAAAAAAAAAAAACAAACTTAACAAGAGATCAATACAGGTGGCCTTTACTGTTTGATGACCAGATCAAGGATTAAAAAAAAAAATTGAAAAAGTTTGACATTTTCTCAATGAAACAAAGAAAAGAAGACAGAAAGATTTCTATTGAAAACATGAGCAAATAAAGCATTTCCAGACTGCGTATCTTTTGACCGCATTTAAGTAAAACTAAAAAGGAAACATCAGTATGTTTCATTTCAACTTTTTCAGCAAACAAATAAAGCCTAGAAAATCCACAGTCATGAACTCGGCAAAACACTATCCAGGTTGATTAAGAATTTTGCCACGGATGGAGGAATTCGCTAATTCCACTCACATCCTTTGCCCTGAACTCCTCTGCAGCCGCAGCGGCGGCGATCGCCGGTGCTGTGGAGAGCCGGCAGCCGCCAGGAGAGCCACAGGAGGCCAGGCTCCAGCAGGCACCAGCACCGTCTTTAATGTTGTGCCAGTGAACCCAAGGCCCAGCTTGTAACAATTCTGCCTCTGATTTCTAGGCCTGTCCTAAATTGCCTTTCTCCTGCCATATGTCACTCTCCCCAGGTTGTGCTCTGCTGTGCTGAGCAGTACTTGAGCTAGCAGCCAAGCAGACAGCAGAGCCCAGCACCAGCACAGGATGGGAGAGGACCCCTGCAAAGCCCGGGGGGCTGGGTACCAGCCGACAGCACGCTCACGTCCCAAATATGACAAACCACATCTCGGGCTACATTAGGAGGAGTGCAGTCAATGAGACCTAAACCAGCGAAAATCAGCGAGTGGGCAGAAGCCTGTAAAAAGGAAAGGTTTTGCAAGACTCGCCAGCAAGACTGGAAATGAAGGCAGCACCCAACAGCCCACAGAAGCGGGACGTGACGTGGACCAGTCAGGCAGCATCACATCGTCGGTGTTTAGAAAGCATGCACCCTGCGTACACTCTGGGCTGGCACTGAGGTGCAGAGCAATACTCAAGGACAGAGTAGGTCGTGCATAGGAAGCTCAGTCAAAATTGGCTTAAGCCTCAGAAATAGGAATAGCCTTCACACAAGGAGTATCTTATTAGAGAAAAAAAAAACCAGACCGGACAGGAAAATGCATAGTCTTAAGATTTCTTTCAGAACACCCCCAGTTGCGTAGGTCCTGTGTGAGAAACTACTTAAAGGGCAAGTCTGTGCAGCTTTTGGTGCTTCAGGTGGCAGAGCCTGCGTGCAGAGCCCAGGCTGAGCGGCCAGAGCACCTCCCTGCGCTTCTCCCGCATCCAGCCCTGCCACAAGCACTTGCTCGGGAAGGACCAGGCTCCGTGAGCAGAAGTGCACACCGCCTCTGCCTCCTGGGACCCCACCAACACCAGGGAGAGCCTGCTTTGGTGCAGCCGCGGACAGATGGAGCCAAATGCTTGTGTAAGTTCCACCATCTCGCTCATTTTTTCCACTAAATTGACAGTGCCATCCCCAAGAGCTTGGCTTCTTCTCCTGCCTGCGCTGGCACTCTGGACACGCTCAGCCAACACGTGGACATGTGGATTTGTGCAGCTGATACCACAAGCAGTTCCCACCACGAGCAACAGGCACCAGCACACCTACTCTAAACCTTATTAGTGTTGCAGTATATGGTACGTGCCAACCCCAAAGACGAGCTCTCCCTGCCCCTCCCACGTGCCAGGTAGTGCGTGACCAGAGAGGTACAGACCACAGGATTCAAAGGTGTGGGTGATCCTCCAGGCTCTGCCCGTGTTGCTCCTTCAGTCCTCATGTTTTCACGGGCTGGGATTATTCCTGCTCAGGTGGGGAGGCTCTGCCAGATGTGGTCCCCACCACAGTCCCCAAAAGAGTTTGCTGGCTTCTTGCTGACAAAGGCGCTTGTGAAATAGCTGCATCAATCTGAAAGCTGGTGATAGTGAATACACAGGGGGGAAATGAATCATCCAAAGAGCAGTACAAAACTGAAAAAAAAAAGAGTCTCATTGGTGGTTTTATAGCCAGAGCCCAGACCCATACCCCTCAAAACCAAGTAGATTTGTGCTACTCTGCTCCATGAAAGCCAGGTGCTGTTCTTAATGATTGAGTGACTTTTTAAAACTTACATTTGAACGTATGTCAAAGGAATAGTAGGAGTAGTAATGACTGCCACTGCTGTACATCATTACCATCAGTTTCTTAAAGCAAGGGTTGAAAAATACGTCATTTGACTCCTTTATACATTGGTAGTGGTCTCCACGCAAAAGCATAAACCGCTATATGGACCAAGGACAGACACAAAGTCACAGAGAACCGTGACCACAAGGGAGAGGGACGCTCCCGAGCCCTTCAATGCCACCCAGTAGCACGGGGAGAGAAGCCTAGCCGTAACGGCTGCCTTTCTGCTGAGAGGCACCGGAGGTGGAGGGCAGGGGATCCTACCTGCATGGATGCCCAGGTTTTAAACCAACCGCATAGCACAGGAGGAAAAAGCCTTAATACGCCTCATGACTAGAAGGGGAGAGGAAGAATGTCTTCAGCGGCGTCCCACTTGCACACCCCCCTCAGCTGCCGCAGGGTGCTGACACACGGTGTGCCCTGTAACAGCAAGGCCAAGGGCTTTCCTTTCCCCGCGCCTGCCTCGCTCAGCCTGGAGCTGCCAAAAAGGAAAGGGCATGAGCAACCACACGCCCAGGTCCCTTCAGCAAGCCCAGGGCCAGCCCCCACACCCAGGGCAGCCCTGCAGCTGTGTTTGGGACACACCACCCACTCCCCGGCTCACCGGGCGGCCCCAGCCCAGCCAGAAGGCACCCGCGGGGCACGCGGGGACCCCCCGCCTGCGGTTTGGGCCCTGTGCAACGCAGGCACGGGCAGGGACTCGCACGCACAGAGGTGAGGTGGCGGGAAGCCGGGGATCCTGCCCACCTCTCCCCAGGGGCGAGCCCTCCACAGCCCTGCAGCCTCACCGGAGAGCCGCACGCAAGTTTGGGAGAGCAGGCTTTTCACTTTGGGTGCTTTGGTGCAGGAGGCACGATGGCTTTTGTGGGAAGCCTCAAGTTCAGGGCAGCGTGGAAATATGAAATAATATCCACAAATGCTTGCTTTGTTGTTGCTGTCCCACAGAAACTTTGGCCTGCCTAGGTTCGCACGAAAAGAAAAACAGAAGGCTCTGCTCTACACAGGGGTTTCAAAGCCAAACTTTGAGGGCACAGTGCTGGGCACTATGAACCTCCTGACATCAGCATTGCCATCTCCTCCAGCCCAGGTTCCCCTTTCCTCTGACGGGACCGTGCAGCCTGGCCTCAGCCCAAGCGAGTACCAGACCCCAAGGTGTTACCTGGAGCCAGGACAGGGTGTCTGACGAGCGATGCTTCAGAAGCGAGCGCCGTCCAAGCGCACCGCCGGAGGAGAGTCAAACGAGCGTGCCGTGCCCGTGTCAGCTGCTGGCTGGTGATCCCTCTCTGACACCCTTCCCCGGAGGACTGCATAGAAAAACACCCTCTATTTGAACAAGACCAATGACAGCAAAATTGCTTGCTTGCCTCTAAAAAGACTCTAATAATGTGCATCAAGGGAGAGACCCATGGTTTGACAGACTTCTTTTTCCCCCAGAGTGAAACATAAAAATACATTTCAGTAGCAAGGAGGACACAGTTTGAAGTGCATCCCCAGTTAATTATATCCAAAAGAGTAATAATAAAATAAACTATTAAATTTTAGAACTCCCTCTTTAAAGTACTAAGCATTTCGTTACTGTGGTGCAGTTAAACCACACACTGAACAACGCTTTGAATTGCTTTATAGGAAAGTGACGTAGGAGTCGTCATGAAATAAGGTGTTCTAGACAAATCCCATTCCATACAGGCCTCTAATATTGAACAAAGAACACAATCCATTGCTTAGCTTTAGCACAGCATTTGTTTTAAAAATCTAACGTTTACAGCCAACACTCGTGTGTGAATAGAAAGCACCGCCGGTCGGCAGCTGCTGAGGAAGGTCTCGGAGCTCACTGCAGCCTGTTTATGAAATTGGAAATTAAGATGTGAAGGTGGCCTGCTGGCGCCTCGCGGACCACGGGAGAGTGAGGAACCAACCGCTGCTTTTAAGAACAGTGGTTCAATTCCTGGCACAAACACTGAGGCTAGTTTAAAAACTCCAGTGGCTGACAAGATGCTGGATTACGGGATGCGCCGTAGCCCAGAGCCATGGGGGGAGCCTGCTTTGATGCAGCTCTGGTAAACAGCAATCAAAGGCCAAGCGGGAAGGATGTAAGGAAAAATGGAGTAGAAAAGAGGTGAACGAAGGTTATTACTAAGCACTTGTCAGCCCTTTTCATTTGGGTAATTTAAATATTTGTCTAACGTTTCAAATTAACAAGACTTTAAGTTTGAATACAGGAACACTATAAAATCCCCTTTCCCACCTAGCACTCCACCGCACTACAGATGCTGGACACCAAGGCGTGTAACTCACCCCGGGACCGAGGGCCAGAGACTCCCCAGGGAACCATCACAGGAGGCGAGGGGTCTCGGTGCCGTGGTCCCCGTGGCAGGCAGCCCTCTCCCCCCACAGACCCTCAGGCGCCTGCGGTACCCCTGCGAGTGCCGGGGCCGGCAGGCTCCACGGGGCCGTGGCACAGCCCCTCACAGCTGCCCTGCCTGCGCGGGCTGGTGGGGAGGAGGAGTCGACCCCTCTGCCGTGGGACCCAAGGGGTTCTGCTCCGATCCCAGCCACCACGTCCTCCTCAACACTCACTCCATTCCACAGGCTCAACATTTCTCATCCCACGTGCTTTTGCTCTCTCTATCACTTATTCTCGTGTTTACAAAACCAAACAGAAATGGAGCAAACTGCAGCAAACACAAAGCAGACAGCAGAGATGTCTGAATTCCAAGAACAGCTCACCTTTTCCTCTCGTTTTCAGTCAGTTTGCACACCCTCACACACCCCCCACACAGCACCATTCCCCCGACACCACCAACCTGCTCAAGACCCCAGCGTGCCCAGCACGGAGCCTGGATGATCTCACCTGGCTGCACTTGCAGGCCGGACACCGAGGTCACCCAGGCACCTTTAACCACCAGCGAGGCAAACTGGCTCTTGTGGAACAGTCTCATGATCTCAGTAAGAAACCCCAGGCGGGTCGGAGTAACCGTGCTAGTGCCCATTTCTCTCCAGTACAGAGAGCCTAGAAAGCAAGTCTGGATGCAGCTGGGCACAGCTGAGATTAATCCCATCCTTTACCTAAGGACTTGTCTGGACAAGTTCGTGGACATCCAGTGGCTCTATAACAATATCCAAGACCAGCAAGTGTTGATCCATCCCTGTAGGAGACAAGGGGTGTCAGACTGGAGGATGGTGAGTCTTAGCAGCTCTGTCATCCACGGAGCACAACAGGAACTTCAGCACCTTCACCTTTTGGCGCAGAGATGCTAAGAGGAGGACGCGTAAAGAAAAAGGAAAGATGGATTTCATTCCTCAAACAAGTTGCCTGTTCTGGGACGTTTGCCAGTTTCCCTTAAGAAAGCTGCTGTCATCTGAGCTGTTATTTCCAAAGTTCATTCAACCTCTGGATTTACTGCCAACACCTGAGTTACGCTAATGAGCAACTACGACTTACCAAACGTAGTGACCCTGCCATGCCCAGAGCTTCCAGGCACTCAGAGAAGAGACTCAGCTCACCCTCCCACTAGAGAGGCACTCGGCACTGCACGTGCACAGTGGCCAGCCCGAGCAGGGCTTCAGCAGCTGTGCGACCCCTCGGGACATCTCCCACCTTCCCTGCACAGTGTGTTGAACCGGACCTCCTCAAAGCATACGAAGCCTAGACAACGGACAGAGTTACGTTCAAAAGGACAAGTGCATCAGGCGACAGTAGTAACAACTAGACTTCAAACCTGATGTGCTGGGGTGTGAAACTCTCTTGAACTTCCTATGACACAAAAAAATAGACATGTGATCGAAGACTGCATTGACTGGTAATCTCAATAGCACAAGAGTGGTCAAATTACTGTGAGCAAATCAGGCTTGGACTCTCACTTACATGACTGCTCTGCAGCCCTGACCAAAGGCTTGGGGCAGCAGTGGCTGCCCCTTATTCTGGGGTCTGGCCCAGCTTGATGCTGACAAGATGCAGCCAAGCCAGGAGACCACAGCAGTTTGCCTCCCTGGTGTACCGGGGCCACACACCCAAACTCCTTTTCCCTTCCCTGCTGCAGCCACAATGGTTCCCTTGTATCCAAAACTCTCTGCAACTCTTAACCAGGATTTGTCCATCCTTGGAAATGCAAGTTATTTCAAACAGTGGGGCCCAAGCCCCACCTGCTCCTGAAAGCCCTAAGTCACCAAGCTGTGATTAAAAATATCCAGAGGTGCATTTGTGGACTATATGACCCAGCAGGTCTTTCACATCTAGAAAACAGAAATATTTTCTGTAGTTTAACAAGTTACTGAAAAGTCAGTCCAGAAAGTATCAGGTAATAAAAGTATTCATACATTTCTATTTCATCTCCTCTAGTAAGGGTAGTGTAGCTCAGCAGGCAGAGACTTACCTCAGGCTATAGCTCACCCTACAAGGGCTCACCCCTGGCTCTCTCTTCTTATTTATGTACCACACTGAGCAACACCAGCTTAGGTGATTTAGAAATAGAAGTTTAAAATAATATCAAGTCCCCTTTAGATGTGGGATGGAAGAGCGCATCCCACACTCCCTAACATTCAAGTGATAGATGAAGAACTCTCCATCAGCCATGCTTTACAGCTGAAATGAGTAGACTGTCCATAGGGGAGGGGAAATCATCTTACTTTGTAGCTTAACATCATGCAGAGACAAGAGGCAATACCCTCTAAAACACCCTCGCTCCGTACGCCCAGCACGGTCCCATCCCCGAACACTAACAGAGCTGGTGGTGGTGACACTATCATTTCAGTACAGGCATATGCCAGTCACAGCATCTTTCCACCGCATCTGCCATCAGTACTACACATTAATTCATGTCAGGAAATAACAGTTACCTGGGAAAAAAGGCAAAACAGGACTCCTCTAACACAAAACTAGCAATAGAGGCATGCAGAAACTCCACAATGTCAGAGTAACTGGGTTTCTTGCACACTTCTTGTCCCACTCCCTTTTATTCTCCCCTGCCCAGTAGTCCTGCTGGTTTTGAAGATGCTGGCACCTGAATCCTACGTAGTTGGTCACCTAAGCAAGACGAGCAGCATTTGATTCCTCACCAGAACAGTTCCACGGCCTCCAAAGAGTTACAAATAAACAGACCACCTATGAAACCCAGATTCTTTCACTAAATAATCCAGGTTCCTTTTGAATTGGCCTTCATTTATTTTGATCCTCCTCTCTTCTGTGAGGAAAGGCACTGCATTCCGGACCTTGAATGGTGTCCACAGCAGAGGTTATGGTGGCCCTTCCAAATATCAGCACAACCCAGAATTTAAAAATCTGCTCACATGAGGGAAAGAAGCTGTGGGGGAAATATCACAGCCAGCAGAATTCTGGCAGAAGCCGGTACAAAGACACCAAATGGCTTCCAGGGGTGTCAAAGCAAGCCCCCAACACCTCACAGGTGGAAGGCATGCCTTTCCTGGCAAACCCACGGGAGCGAGCACAGCTCGGCGAGTCCCACCGACCCCCGCCAAGATTAGTGGGGCAAGCGGTGCTGCAGGATTGGGCCGATGATCTCCAGCAGAGTAAACGTAGCCGTTTCTGACTCCTTTCCAAGTCAGTGTTTGTTGGGAAACATCAAAGCCAGTGGAATAGTAGGTGTCCCAAAATGTCTTAATTCAGAGAATTAGTGTTAACCGAGTCTGATTAGCTCCATTTATCTCTAATTAATTACCTTTACCTAATTAGACACCCTGTTTCCAGTAGACATGGAGTCAAGTAGACTAGATTATTAGTGTAGTCATTGTGCCTTTACAAAATCCTGAAATTAATGAAACGTGCAAAAGAATCTGCGGCTTTAATTGCACAGGTGTTGCCTTATGGCAAAGCTTTATCATCTGATTACACCAAGGGATTATTAGTGACTTTTTATATAGAGGATGAGCCTGTGAAATGTACCTTAGCAACAGCTCATTAGTTTAGGGTTGTTACTGTATTATTTATTACATTCAGCCTTCCCCATTATCTAGATTGATTCATGGACCTATATTTTCCTCCCCTCTGTGCAGGAAATAAATAAATAAGTGAAGGCTGGCTATTGCCGTCCAGCTGCAGTATGAGGGGAAGGCAGAGCGTATTCTCCAGCTACCAATATCCACCCTTTAAAATAAAGCTTTAAAGTTGATTTAAATAAAACACTTTTTTTTTTCCCTCCCTCAGCAAAGTAATCAATTCAAGCTTCTGTCAAACTGGAATGCTTTCTACATGCCATCCAAACAGTTTGGGCCATCTTAAATCTTTTCACATAAATAAAAATACATTACTGGGTTGAAGAATGAAGTACAGTATATTTACATCCAAAATATTTTTTTCTGCTATAACTCATCCTTTATGAAATCTATCAGAAATATTTTATTTTGATATTTCTTTTAACTGTTTGGTTGTTGGCCACCTCTTCAGGTTTGGAGGAGTTTGCCAGACAGAAAAACTGCCTGAATAATAGAACCAGGACAAACAAAGCAAAGCAACAACCTCTGCGTTAAGAACCACTTTCCCCACAGAGAAGCTACTTGTAGTCAAGGTTGTGAAGGCTTGACCTTACCTTCCTGCATCCTCCTCAGCAACATCCCACTGGACTTGCTAAGCATCACTGGTACAACAGCCCCAGTGCTGCCCCAAGCAGAGGAGGCTTCGCTGAACAACCAGCAATTCCTAAGCAGCCAGTAAACAAAATTATGAGGAACTGTTTTCCAAAATTATTGTCCCCTTCTTTCCAGAAGACTGGATTCTTTGAATGTTATGTAAAACCTTGCTGTCCACCTACTGCTAAATTTAAAAAAGTGGAAAAATAATTGGTAACAGTTATTATGTAAGGTATGACAACTAATTTGAGCAGCAATAATGACTATCTAATAACAAACGTGAGTATGTAACTTCTCGTCTGCATTACAGAAAATGTGAATTTTCATCTCAAACCCATGGCTTTAACAGACAGACTTGGTATATTATTTTGGAGTGTGTTCATATGGTTTCATGTGGCACATGTATAAATGGTCTCATCCTGCAATAAAGGCACTGGCAATGGCTTAGGGCTGCTCTGCCAAATAGAGATGACTTGCATGGACAGAACCTAGCTATATAAAACAAATGCGACACCCACCTGCTACAGGTCATTTGGGATTGCTGCTCTTTCAAGACTCCCCCCTCAAAACCATAGGCCACCGTGGTTTCTATATGGACCAAAACCTCTTGCTGTAAGATCTTCGTACGGGACCTCCAAGCACACATGCACACTCCACAGGAGCAAAGCCGCTGCGGGGCCTCCGATTGACAAAAGACGTGACATCGGCAAAGGTGTGATGTCCTTTTGCAGCCCAAAACTGCTCCCCGACACAACAGACGGTCTCTTTATCAATCTAAATCTTTTCTTTAGTGCTATATCCCAGCAAAGCCCTTGCCTTGATGGGCATGAAGAGACTCCATCCCTTCCTGCCTCCCCAGTGCCCCCCAACAGGACATAAAGTATCTCTCGCCCTTGGTCCTTGGGGACTTTGACCCAGCTGCCCTCCTCCGAGCAGGCAGCATTGGACCATAAAATGCATCTGCATCCACCTGCTCACCCACTGTGAAATCCCTTGGATCTGCACTTACCTGGAGAGCGGGACGTGCAGGGTTAACCCCTTTCTTTAAAACTCCAGCAGCACAAGTGATGAAGGCGGTGGGGGGAGAGTCTCCTAGATCCTCCTTGAAGGTTTCAAGGTGGAAGGTGGAAACCTTGAAGGAAGGTCTAGGAGACTCTCCCCACGGCCCTCCATCCCCCTTGCTGCTGGGCAGCAAGTTATCCAAGAGCGGGCAGGTAGGAAAGCCCAAGCACAAGAGAACAGGAGACCCAACATCACCGAGGACCTTTGACAACTTACATTAGACGCTATCAGAGACAACACTGGAGGAGTGCTGGAAGCCCCAGATCCTCTTTCACATGCTCTCAGCAGCGTTGGAGCTAACTAGTTGGACAAGGCATGGGGTCAAAGCCTGCTCTCCTGCTTGCAGTGTGCTGTGTCCATGTACCTCAGAAGTATTAACTGGCTGTGGAAAAAATAAAAATTACTTGTGAGGCGTTTGTA
>JAVKLA010000090.1:18737704-18752997 GCA_034782735.1 Sagittarius serpentarius
CCGGGCACGGCGCCGGGACCGGCTCGGCTCGGCTCGGCTCGGCTCGGCCCGGCTCGGCCCGGCTCTGCACGCGCCGGGAGCCGCCCGCTCCCCCCGCCCCGCATCTGGAATCCGCAATCAAGAGCCCAATTTTGTCATTTGGAAACACTAATTATCTAATCACGCCACGCTGCAGAGCGTACTTGTCTGCCCAATTAGCTAGGACAATTATTAAAATTCGGAGGCCTAATTATGTCTCAATTTAATGCTGGCAAACTCGCGTATAGAGCAGTAATTAAAATCCTCTCCTTGCCTCTGCCTTCAGGGCAGCGGTTGATTAGGACCTGTCAGGGGCTGCGCTGCACCGAACCAGCCAAGCGGATTGTGCAACATGACCCCGCATTGTTAAGTGTGTCAACATATTAACCTGAATTCCCTTCAGCCCCCGTAATCACATTTGGTAGGAGGAAGAAAAGGGGCTAAAACACGAAGCATTTTATTAAAAAAACATAAATTCTTTTTAATTAATGCTGTAAGAGATCTGACGCGGCTTGAGCTACCAAATGCTGCGAGTCATATGAGGCTGGTGCTTCTAATTACCAGTAAAGGAAGGTTTGCTCTTCTCTGTTAAAAAGACTTCCCTCTCCTCTCATTTAAAGAAAATGATCTTTCTTTTGGGTAGTGTATTTTTTAAAACCCAGCTAGTTGGCTTCCAGTGATAAAGTTGATTACCAGGTTTTTGTTTGATGATGGAACACAAGTGAATATTGACTTCTGCGAGAATCAAACAGACGACCAGAGGCGTAAATAAAACGGTCAGGATTTAACACTTGAAAGAAGTTAATAAAGTTGAAAATTAAAAATCATAATATTGGGATAATTTCTAAATATTTATTTTTACTCAGCTCTCAAGTTTGATAGGAAGTCAGTGTTAAAACACAGACCGACAAGGACTGGAGTTAAGCCTCTTGCGTTCCTGCCCGGCGTAGCAGGGTCTCCGGCCACGGACGAGGAGCCCCCGAGCCCAGCATCCCCCAGCAACGGCCACCGCAGAAAGAGGACTGGTCCTGCTGGCCTCGCTGGCCAAAGCATTCCCCTTTAGCACGTCCCTCTTTGGCTGGAAAAACACAGCGCTGAGGAAGGTGGTTCCTTCATCCCCAGTTAGGGAGTTCTCTGGGGTTTGGGACTACGGAAGCAAACCTTAATTCCCCGGGGCAGGGAAGGCCTGCCTGCTGCGCCGGAGGGAGGGGGGAAGGTGGGGGGGGGTTCTTCTCCCACTGTGCGTGCCCTACATCTTGGAAATGGCCCCACTCCCAGCCGCCTCGGATGGCAAAGCGAAGTGCAAATCTGTGTTCTGGCTTGTTCCAGTGGCTGTCAGCGTGTTTTCCTCTTGTCAGCAGCAATTGACTGGTCAGGTTCACCCTTGTACAGCGATTGTAACAGCTCATTGACAGACCAGTGACCCAGCCGGACCCGATAATGGAAAACTATTGATTTCTGTGGGCTCAGCAGATCTAAAATGAATGCCCAATATAATGTCATCAGCTGTCTTGGACTCTAATAAAGAGACAAAGTATCAAAGATGCGCTGCCTATCCTGGCAATTTGCTTGCAAAAAAACACTGGATGCAAACAACAAAGCGGCCTTTCTCAGTTTTTCCCCTAATAAGCAATGAGCAATCAATGCCTGGGTAAATGCTAAGAAACCGCAGCCCAGATGTGCTTCATCTGGGGCCTCCAGCTGCCCCTTTGCCCGAGGAGGCCCGTCACAGCCCCTCCAGGTTTTAAGCACTTGCCACAGAAGAACAAGCGCGTACGTCAGTCCACACTGAACTCCACACCCCGCCACCAGCCTCCGGAGAGCGAGTAACCCAAGAGGCAGGAAGGCTGCCGGGAGGTGTAACCCAACAGGGGCCATGGTCACCTCCTACCTGCAGGGAAGCGGAGCAGCTCGAACAAGCCCGTCACGCTTGAGCTAATCACACACCCCTCCTGCGTCACAACAAATGCTCTAGGCGGAGGAGGATGTTGAGTAATAATGGAAAACCCTAGTTAATAGAAATCCGATAACGCAAGGTGAAATTTTAAATTTGTACAGCATCCCCCGTACAGTAGAGGTGTTCATGGATAAAAAAGTAGTGCCAGTCCAACTGAAGTGTTTGGAGGGGGGGAGATTTAAGGATTCGCAGAATTGTATGGGCTGTTTGCCATAAGCAATGCCGTGTATTAGTCTGAACAGGAAGAGACACGAGTGTGGCGGCCGTCTTGGAAAATGTTTAACCTCGGGGGAAAAAGCAGTAGCTCAAAGATTGACTGGTTTGGTCTTAGGGAGCCAAAGCGTGGCCTGTCCTTCCTGAGTAGATCATTCCACCCGGATAAAGCAGCCATCGCTTTCCATGTCCCTGTGCCTGACTGACGGAGCTCAAACCTCACTGACACTTAGGCACGTGAGGAACTCGGTGGGACGTTTACCAGAGCAAGGTCTATGGGAGCCGGGCTCAGACAGACGCTGGCTTTCTGTGGGATATCAAGGGCTCACAGGAGATGTTTCGCTGCTCCCCAAACCTCTTCTGTAGGGCTTGGAGCCTTCCAGAACTTGACTCCTTCCAGATTAACCAAGTTTCCTGTGAGGGGTGGGAGGAGAGAACAGGGATACTTACCCTGGCAGATGCCAGCACACATTTAATTCAAGATCCAGTACCAGTGAAGATAAGAACAGCCTTGTGATTCTGGTGAAAAAAAATTCAAGTGACCTTGGGGAAACATTGCTTTTAATTATGAACAACCGGTCAGTTTTATCACAAAAGCACCATCCTTTTGGAATGTATTTTCATCTTCTGTAGCCTTCTGCTCAGTGGCTTCTCCCCATACATGCCTCGTACCCCTCACATCGTTGTTCTGTCCATGACATGCACACATATATGTATTGCCTTTACCTTCCCCTGACAACAGGCCCAGCTCTGTGATGTGCTACATACGCTCGTCAGGAAGAAATGACTGCACAGATTATGTTAACGTGACGGCAGCTGAATACATTTCGTTTTCTACATACTTTCATTTTCTACACGCTTCCCACTGCATAGCCTTGGCTCCCCCTCCTGCAGACGGCTCCTGAACCCACCCACCTCCACTCGAGCTTTTACTTCGTGTTCAATTTCCATACGTTGCTTTCAAGGATTTCTCTTCTTGGCGTCCCCCCAGGGCCTGATCCTTTGAGAGTAAGGGTGCCGCACCTAAGAAGCGTTAAGCAAGGCTGTGCAAATTGCTGACTACGCTTTGGGCTTTGCTTTTTAAATTATCATTTTGAATTAAATGAAATGTAAACTCTTGCATCTTTTTGTTTTGTTTATCCAAAACAAAACCCCTGAACGTTTTCCATTAGCTAGAACGAGGAGTTGAAATTCCTCCTATCCATCTCGCAGAAGAGTTTTTCACAGCACCAGAACCTCGTGGGCGATGCTCAAACCCAGATGTCTTGTCTCTGGAGAGGCTCGGTTCAGTTCTCAGCTCCTCTTCCTGCCCATTTCTCGGAACCCCAAATCTCATGTTAAGCCGAGCGCAGATAACGTCTCCGCACTACTCCCTCCTGAAGTATGATGAACATGTTCAGGCCTTTGGATAGCAAGCTCCTGAGGCAGGGATTATGCTCTGTAGTATTAATGTTGTCATATTTTCCCTGTTGTAATGTTCCATGTACATTTATGTCATTTATGAAATACGATTAACAGACATATTGGAATCCACAATGGCCCAAAGAAGGGAATAACAGAAGTAGAGTAACCATGTACATTTGCTTCCTACAACTATGCTGGCTGTGGTGACCCGCTCCCAACCAGCAGATGAGTAGTAAAAAGGAAACACAATCCTGAATATTTAAAAAGTGTGGCAAAGCTGTTCATAGTTCCCTTTCACTTAGCAGAGACTTCACAGCGGGGTTCAGCTTCTCTCTGCCTGAAGACACTGACCCCCTCACAGCACACCTCGCCTCCTTCCAGTGAGTACCAACAACTAAGGCTTAGTACTGTTACGACCTGCCGGCTCGTCCAGCCACCAAGGAAGCATCCAAACACGGTCATCCAAAATGAGCCACTGGAAGGCACGCACCAAGGCGGTATCCTTCCCCGAGAAAGACCACTCTGACTTGTACCTAACTGCACTGCTCAAAGACACCCACTACAGGACCAGCTGCCCCTTGTTTTCAATGAAACGTGTCAATGGGATATGGACCTTTTACTAAAGTTTCTAAATCAGTGTAAATATGTATTTTATAGGGTTCAATATTTCAGTAGTGTGTACACATACCTGTCTGCTCTCAGGCCCGAACCTATAGTACCCCCTCAGTGAGCTCTGCTGCACTGGGAGTTATTTTCACTGGGAGGATCGCAGCCCACCAGTATGGGCTGGGATTTTGTAGGCAACTCTCCTCCAACAAAGCCTAAACTGTGGTTTTTAACATTTATAAATAGGTCTGTGCAAGTGATTGATTCTGCTGTAAAGCAATGGAATGAAATTAAAATGAGAAAAAACCCACTTTCAGATGAATCTGAAATAATATTTTCTGGTTTTCTTTGCTGAAACAAAACAAACCCCATAGACCTTGCAGTGAGGCAAGTGCTTTGTTTCATCCAAAATACTTCGTTTTGGGCACTTGCAACAGGGAAAAAAAAAAAAACCACAAAGGAAATAAGAGGTCGGATTCACCACAGCTGCTGTCATTCCCTTTTTATCCACTAACCCAGTAATTAGGGCAGTGACCCAGGATGTGGAAGATCCGTGTTCAATCCCTTCTCTGCCTGAAGGGATTTGAACCTCCATCTCTCACCTCCGAGGAGAGCGTTAGAGCCGCGGTGCCGGAGGGGGCCCTTCTCTGCCGTCTCCTTTCGGCTCGGTCCCTCCTGGGCAGGTGCTTCGCGTCGGCCGGACACCGCCTGCGGCTCGGGTGCCCCATCTCACCCAGGCACAGCCCAACTCCCAGGGTCCAGGGTCACTCCTCTACCTCTGCCCTGCGCCTCGGCGAGCGTGGAGGTGCTGTGTGCCAGGTGGAGGAGTTTCCGTAGGTTAGACGACTCTCGGATACACCACACCAAAATGTTTCAGGTACGTCCATAACCAGATCACCGAGGTGATCCTAGGTCTGGGTATCGATTCCCTAAGGCGGAATGTGAGTCCTCCTCCCTAGATACGTATCATAACGCCAGGGCTTTTCCCCAGTATATAAGCAATATGATTAAAAAAAAAAAGATAAAAAAAGAAAAAAAACCCTCCAGTTCAGATAAATATCATATTTCTCTAAGCCTGAATCCCTTCCCACTTTTCTAACCACACTGTGCTACAATTTTCAATTACTCCCCTGATCAGTTTTTGCCTGTTACTGTAAATTGCCTGTGATGTTAGGAAGGATTGGTGTTAAGAAGGGTTTCCTAATATGAACTTATTGCTTTCTTATCTTTTTTGTACCTTTTAACGGTAATTTGTTTCATAAGCAGCTTACACTAGCCCAGGAATCAGTTGTACAATGCTGCGTATAGAACTGAACATGTCAAACGTCCAGCCTCATGCATAGCTTTGCAGGGAAGCTTTGCACACGGTAGTTCACATGCATCATTTTTATATCACCAATGAGATCAGCTGAAGTCTTTTTAAATAGGAAAATACGGCACCTCAATGCTACATTTTTGCCAATATTTAAATTATCTTCATAATTTTAATAAAGCTGTTTAGAATTATTTTCTACTACATATTTCTATTGAAAAGAATGACCTCCTTTATTCAGTTTTTGCTCTATTGTTTCTAGAAGGTAAATAAATTATCTGGCACTCCTTATGAGCACACTTTGATTACCGAGAAGTCCATCATTTCTCGGTATTTGATAACCTTTTATTAGGGCTAACCTCTGGGGAATCTCCAGACAAGCGGCCACACGAAGTCACAGTCAGAGAAGGGGATTCACCCGTCCAAGTGTGAGAAGGACTCCTTTGTAATGAACATTAACCCCCCCCCCTCCCACTTTCATCTTGCTTTAAGAGCCTGTAGCACAGCATATTTACGGAATAATAAAACAGGGCTTCAGCCTTTTCTTCTCATACCTCAGTAACAGGATTCTCCTATCACGCTTATATGCTCTGTACACTATATAATTTACTGTATCTTGCTTCTCATCGCTAATAGTCTCAAATACACTAAACTAAATAAATCTTCCGATACCGTTCTCACACCAGAATTAAATCACGGCACAAAACTAGCTGAGAATATCCCTGTGACAACTTCTGCCCCCTCCTCCCCTCATGACTTAACCAGTCTCACCCTGGCACGCCACTCATGTGGCTCATTTATTGTTGCCTGGTACAAACCATCATTCTGATTATTACTATTTATTTGTATTACCAAGAAGAAACTTCAAATGAAATCCCTAGTACCAAAAGCTATGCCGATACAAAACTAAGATGCTTCCCTTCTCAAAGAGCTGATACTCTAAAGCGACAGGAGGTGGGAGGAAGGAGCAGGGCATTTCCAAGCACAGTCATCACAGGGCCGACTGCGTGCACAAATGAAGGGAAACCACTGCTTCCAGAATTAGCTTTGTCTTTCCTTTGCACTGGTTTTAGAAACGATAAAAAACTGTGGAGTTACTAGAGTTAGAAATGAAAACAGTGAATGAACAGTTTGTTCTGGGGAATAACATGAATCACAACCCATCAAGGTAACCTTAGACCTTCATCTCAAAAGTAATAAACATCTGGGATTTTTATACCCACTTCTGTCAGTGGGAAAATGTTACTGTAAATTATCTGCATTTCATGTGCATGTGTCAATGGGCGTGTAAGTGTGTGTATATATACATGCTCATTGTTTCATTTAATTTTTGTATCAATCAAAAATATATTAAATGTACAGAAAAAGTAACAGCCTTTCTTCTCATGGTACTTTTAATCTGAAATTGTGCAAGAGAGAAAAAAAAAACAAGGTCTCATGCTATTTTGAGGCATAAGGAGGGTTTTTTTAATAATGAAGGTTCACAGCGACTGCAAACACTAAAGGAAGGCACAGCCGCTCAGGTGCCCCCAAGCCCAGAGATGCAGCCCCAGCCTGCAGACGCCAGAAGCCCGGCACCAGGAGGGTGCGCGCCCAGCGGCCCCAGCACCCCCGTCTTCTCTAGTCTGCAACACTAAAACTGCCGCAAACCTACATCTGGTTCTCATGAGCCGCCTTCACTACGGAGAAACACGTGTGCCGAGGAGTCACGGCGCAGATTTACCAGCCTCCTGCCGCCGGCGCTGGCCTGCGCCCGTCCTTGGCCCAGGGAATGCCAGGCAGGTGTCTTGCAGCGGTGCTGGTGCTGCATTGCAACCTGCCCTCGCAAACACATCCGGGGGGAAGGAAAGCCCCACTCATCCCGCTCCCTTACATCTCCACCAGTTAGCCCCAACACAGTTTTGACGTGAGTCAGGATCATGGCCCAGGAGTCCATCCACAGAGTCAGGGGTGATGCATTCGTGTGATCCTACTGGCATCCTGCTTTGAAGTGAAGTGTAAAACGTTAACGCTTTCATTGGCTAGTGACAATCCCTGCTAAGATCTCCCCTATTCCTAACCCCATATGGGGCACTCTAAATTTAGTCTCACTTGGAGCACCAGATGCTCTAATTACATCATTCTGATCTTCTATAAGGTGTATGAGACAAACAAATGCTACATCTGTAACAGTGACAAGTATTACTTTTAATTGCATCTATGATGGTTTCATTTCAAAGCTCAAGAATCCTCTCCAGCAGGCCCATTTTATGTTTTTACACGACCCAAGAGCCTCAGTGAGGAATTCTTGAGATACATTCACTCGTACCTGCTTACAAAAAGTGGCAGGCACGTAAGGCCATGAACATTTCTTGCCCATCTGCTCCATAAATTTTTCTGTAAGGCTTATTGCAGAACACAGTAAATGAGTTATAGGCGGTCAGCTGTTGCTTTCTGGGTTTGCCACAGTTGTTGCTCAGTATGTTGCAGATAGAGCTCGTACCTGCGTCAGCCTGCTTGATACAATCTCTGTCCCAATGAAACTGTTAGATCCAGCATCTGAATTACTGTATCTGCATCTTCTCTTCATGATTCATCTACCCTGGTTATATACAGGCACTGGAAAGGACCTTGAGGTCTGTAAGTTATTTTCTTGGAATATTCTAGAAAACAGATGCTTTTCCCTTAATCCTGATGATGCGTTTAAACACAGACCAGGACAACTAGAAATCCAGTGCCCTAGAGGCTGATTATCCATCCCTGACAATTTCCCAGATTATCCTTTTTTGTTCTCACAGTTCATATTTGTATCATTGCCTGCCTCCGTCCTCTTGGAGTAGAAAGAAAACTTCTGAAAAGTAGTTCTCTACCAACTTACTTTAAGAAAAGTGGCATAACATCCAGTGTGATGAGTGACTGTTCAGAAATAACTGAACATCCCAGTTGCACAGAGGGAGAGAAAAAGCCAGTATCTCCATCAGCTGAGACACGCAGCTCTAACACACTGTCAGCCCTCTCATTTACTCCAGGCCGCATGCAGTAGAACTTAAAGAGCTAATCTGATTCCTCTCTTGATGCTATTCATTTCAGAGCATTCATTATGCTTGAAAATCAACATACAAAAACAGGGAAACGTAGGTTAAAGGAAAAAGCACAACCTAAAATGAGGAAAACAACCTCACATTCTGAGCAGCAGCAGCAGCAGCAGCACGGCCACCCATTAAACTCCACCAGGGTCCACATTTGTTCCAGATTAGTTCATTTCATAAAGGGGATTTGGGGCAAACAAGAGGAGGACAAATAAGATGGATACCTTCTGCTCTGCAAGCATCGCCAGTCTTGCAGAATTTCAGCTCCTTGTCTCCGCACTGCCTACTATTGCCTTAGCACAAGGGAATACATTGGTAGCCCTTAGTGTAGGTACCACTGAGTCTTTTGGCCATTGATCCTGTCTGACCAATTCACTTCCCAATTTCTTCATCATCAGAATATCACCTGTGACCGAGACTCGTTGCCCTCAGGGATCTCACATGGTGAAAGCTTTGGCTGCATCAGCCCAAGCAGGGCAGAAAACCTGAAAACTTCTTTTTGCCTTGTTTGTGCTGCGAGCAAGCAAGCAGAAGACACAAGCCAAAAGTATTTGGCTGGAATAACCTTTCTCGGTACCGAGAGTTCACAGCAGAGCTGAGAAGACCTTTCTAGAGAGCTCCAGCATTAGCTAATGCCTGCTTTACTGACATATTTGTGCATGCCTCTCTGTTCAGGTGAAGTATTAAGATTTCTGCAACTCTAGTATCTCTTTTGCCTTTAAATTGTGTCTTTCGTCCCTGTAGTTTGTCCTTTACATGGGTGAACAATCCAAAATCTACCTACTTTCTGAAAAAAACCCAAAGCAACAAACCAAAAACCACAACAAAAACAAAACCCCCACAACCTTAATTTAAATATTTAAATTTACATTAAAATATTTAGCTTATAGAAACTGTTTATAGAATTGTTACATCTATAAAGTATCCAGCTACTTCACAGAATAATTTAGACTAACAAACAAAACTGTCTGGCCCAAATAGAGCCTTACAGATACAGGCAATATTGTGCCTACGTATTTATGGCATGCAAGGAAAAAAAGCCTATTTTTTAAACATGATTCCATCAGAGGGAGGGAAATGTAAGGGGACAATTCCCATCAGAGCCAAGACAAGGGTCGACAAGAAAAACGGAGAGAGAAGGTGGCTGAGATCTCTTCTCAAAGAAGTTGCTTCCCGGGAGGAGTGCAGGGCGGCTTGGGCTGGGGCTTCAGAAGAAGGAGCTGCCCCGCCGGCTGTTAGCGAGAGTCTCTGTTTGAGGACCAGCGAAAGGTAAATAAATCCATTATGCTTTAAAGGACAGCAACATGCACCCATGCCAGACCTGGGGAACATTTAGTAGGCAGCACAGGAAGTTTAGAAGTGGAAACAAACAAATCACCCCCCATTAGTCACACACTGATGAGAAGAAACCAGACAATTACCAAAAAAAAAAAAAAAAAAAAGAGTTAAAATATTGGCAACAGGAAAACCGGTGCCTTTTCAAAGGACTTAGAAGTCAAAGTACTCTGCCAAATGGAAGCTACGGAGAAAGCAAGCCCAGCTCGCGCATCCTTGCCACCGCCAGGCTTCTGTAACTGCGGACGCGTGTTACGCCTTTACCAACTTTGTTAAGCAAAAGCGTAAATATTCTCCACAGCCCGCGCTGCCCAGCGCACGCCTCACCCACTGCGCTTGTGGGCAATAAAAGTACGCGAAGGCGATTTATAGGTGTGCGCCCAAAATACACTGTATCTGTGGTTTTAATCTCTTTTAAATGACTTGCTCCCACATGAGGTAAAATCAGGGCCGTATTCAAGCTTTTGTTACGAGAAGAAGCCGTGCCTACGTTAAAGCAAATTCGGTGCGTCCCACCGGGTTACGTGTCCCTCACCGCGCGGCGCTCCTGCAGCCGAGCCAGATGGCCAGTGCAGGAGCCTCTTGCTGGAACACATCTCTGTAGAGGAGGATGTCGCACTGCACCGGGTGACCAGGCTGTCACCGAATGCAACTCCGTCACGGTATTTAAATCACATTAAAGCTTTCTTTTATTACACACCCCCTTGTGATTTTGCCTGGCTACATTCTAATTACCAGCCTTGCTGCAGCACACGGGGGTTCCACGGCTCGCTCCCCCTCCCGTTTTATGGGAAATTACTTACCTTGCACAATCCTAATGAAAATACCGCAGTGAGAGAACTCTCTCCTTTTTATCTTGCGTTTCCCATTCTATAGCATAAGCTGTTTTTTTGTGTGGGAGAGACAACAAACTATTGAGGTTTATATGCATTTTTAAAAAGAGCAGATACATCTTTTAAGGCTCCCTGAACCGGCTTAATCGCTTTTGCTGTTTTCTTACATAATACCTGATCTTGAAGTATCAATATATTTTTCCATGTCAGATGTCAGCTGCACCTCTTTTTCAAAGATACTATATTTGGCATTTCTTATTCTCCACCTATTAACTTCTCAAATAGGGTATTTTAAAGGAGATGCATTTCACTAGTTTCTGATGACTTATACCAGTTTTTTCTGAGCAATTTTTTTAGCAATAGGCGCAGTTGCTCTCTGCTATCCAATTAGTTCCCAGCACTAATCAGGTCAGAGATCACGTGGACTTTAAGAGAGAACTTAATGTTCGGGAAAGCTTAAGGACTAGGATGTGGCTTCGTTCAGTGTGTCCACAGCACCCACCGCTGCCCTTGGCCACGGCTTTGCCGTTCTCCAGTTTCCAGTTACAGCACTAACCATACTTAAACACCATGACCATTTCATACCGCCTTGCTGTTTTCACAGCTTCCCTGTTGAGTAAGATCAAAATAATTTTGACTGTTAACCAAGGCAAAGTACCGACGCAGTGAAAGGCTACATTCACACTTACTATTTCATTCGATTTAGTTCCTAGGTGCAGAACTGGAGATGGGCTTTGTTAAGCTGTGCAGGCAGAGACCACCTTCAGGTAGGGAAGCGGTTCAGATCTGCAGGGTGAAGAGGGGTAAGAAATCTCACCTTTGCAAGTCTTCTAGAATTAACACAGGCTTTTAACGAGAAGCTTTCTAGTTAAAAATGACGCAACTAACACTCTCCTGGGGGCAGGGGAAAGGGATTGAGAGACAAAGGACATGCAGGGCAAGTTCAAAAAAAGTAGGGAAAGCGCTCAGTTTTTCTCTGGCAATAAACGAGCTCCCCGTGACAGCCGGGAATACCAGCGCTAGCTGTGGGCAGCACGTGCTGCTGTTTGCTGGCAGCTGGATACAAAGCAGTTGAAGCTCTGAATACATCTGGTTCAATGTTCAGTAACTGCTCAGTTTTTATTGTGGTCCCAAACTGGTCAGAGCTTTCTCTCTGTGCACGATAATAACAGCAACAGCAGAACAGATTTGCCAGCTTCAGTCAAATTCTCAGAGACAGAAAGCTGAAATAAAGCACCTAAATTCAAAATCAGCCTTGACTGCTCAAGGATGGGGAGCTCTCGCTGGCCATTCAGGGATCTCTCCGAGACCAGGACACTAGCTAAGTACCTAGCACTAGACAGCCAGGACTGACATTTTCAGTCTGTTAAGGTAGGAACAACATCTGAAATCTGGAAGATGACAGCAAGATAAGCACCTACTGCTTCAAAAGAGAAAAAAGATAAAAGATGTGTCCGCTGTAAACCTGGCTGCTACAATAGCAGATATTGCACACATCTAGATTGTAGATACTCTTGCGTAACATACCCGCTGCTTTCAATTTCTAAGGTAACGCGAAGAAAACGTAGTCTGGACCATCATACAACTTCCACAGCCCAGCACACAATGCATATGATAGCAGAAGCCACGGAAAAGCAGGCCTTCCCTCTCTTCTCCCCACCCTTTGTGAAATTCTGTGCCAGCTAATACGTATTGCAGGAAATCACGGAAACCTGTAGGTTGCTGATTGTTTGCTGCTGGCAGTGGAGGGGGCTGCTCACATACTTTTGGTGCATATTTATATCTAAATCTGAAATCACAGTTTAATTTCCTAAGAATTTCATGCAGTCGCATTCATCATTTACCAGTAAATGGGCTGAGATTCTTATCTCCAATATGTTTTTACCAATTTTTAATAGATAACCGTGTTTCACTTTGCTCAAAGAAGCTAAGCAGCTGCTCGTTCACAAAAATCACTCAAGCAAATGCTCCTTTTTCTAAATACTTCTATGGTCTTGGAAAGGCTGTCAGGAAAAAAAAAAGAAGAAAGAAAAAAAGAAAAAAGAAAAAAAGAAAAAAAGAAAAAAAACAAAAGAAAAAAGAAAAGTCAGAAATCCACCTTTTTGCAGACAAAACAGAAAGACGGTACAAAACGTTTGCTTTCCCAGATGGGCTCGTGCTCCGTAAGGTAACTCATGAGGCAAGAGTTCAGCTCCCAGCGGCAGAGTCGGCTCCAGAGTCCTGGGTTGGTACCAACTGTGTAACTCGGGATTTTTGTTCTGTGCAATTCCTCTTCCAAGTCACTCTGAAATCTAAACATCTCCTCCTCCCCCCACCACTTAGGTACAGACAGCTACTCTCTCCATATGAAATACATCAGAAATCAGGCCATTAGCTATGCTTTTAAGAATACTAAGCAGTACTCCGTGTTCACAGTGATATAGCTTATAGGACTTTCCCAAAAAAGCTTCATCACTGGTAGCCAGCGGTAAAATAAAGTCCTAAAGGACAAGAGAGATGAAAAATGAAGAAGAAAAAGCAAATGTGGATATAAGCAAAAACTGAGGAAAGGGAAAACAAACCAAGCTAGGAATGAAGATAATGAAAATGGTCAGGTTAGCAGCCCAGTGAGACGCAGCTAAGTACTGTCCCCAGATGGGAACCTGGGCCTGAGGGCAAAGAAATGAGTTTGGGATCCTGGAAGAACACTCACATTCTGGGTCAGGGTCTTTAGTCGTTTATTAGCACTCATGGTCAGCTGCAGTCAGAGAACACTGGGTTTAATAGTGGAGGTTATTTCAATGAGAAGAGAACGTTACAAAACAATAAAGAGGAGAGATTTTTTAGAGGCAGTGAATGATAATCCCTACATGAACAGAACCTGGGAGATTCAGATTTCAGTACCAAGTTAGTGACTGAGGCTGTATGTGGGAAGAACAGCTCATGCTCCTTCACGACTGGACCAAGTGTCTATGGATTTATACACAGCACTTAAAAAGCATCAGTAAACGTTCTTCAGATGGCAAAGGGAATAGGTAGAGTTGACTTTCAACACAAGAAATTAGATTTAAAGCCTCTTTTCCCTGTCATTGCCTATTTCTTTAACTGTTTGGGGTTAAAACTTATTCCTTGGCTGTTCAGCTAAGGATAATATTTGCCCTAACCTCCTCGGTGCCAGGAACCCAAATGCACCCCTGAAGATTTGGAGGCACAGCAAATGCAGCCATCAGCTGGATTTCAGGGACTACAAAACAAGTGTCAACCTCAGGCTTATACTGTCTTCTCCTGTTTGCAGTTTCTGTTTCAACCTATGGGGTTTTTGTTTGTTTGCTTGCTTTCAAATGATTTTTTTCCTGCTTCTGTATCCAAATAAGGCTATTTTCTTTCTCCTACTTTCACACCATTGTTTTTTTCAGGGAAAAGACAGATGAAAGAATTATTTCTTGTCAGCAAGACTTGTACCTGGGTGACACGCAATTCCTTATTTGGTTAAAACACAGGTTAATGGTGTTAGCTTGCAGTCTGCTTTATCAGTCCCTTCTTTTCTGAAGCTGTTTCAAAGAGCACAATGGGATTCAGAGCTTCAGCATTTGTTGCTACAGCAGTGAGGATGGATTTGGACGAGTTTCACAGAGAGCTACAAACATGATTCACAGCTGCTGCTGGCTTAAAGATATACAATCAAATGTTCAAACGTGAAGTTTCCAGTTTCTAATAAACAGTTTTTAGAAGCGGTAGATTATAATTTAGGAACTCACCATAAACATCATATAAGCATGTTTCATTTTGCAGGTCTCTTGACACAAAAGCAGAGGGATTATCGTCACTTGGTATGTAAACCTCAGATCTTAGGAGTTAGAAGTATGACTTTTAAGTGAAAATATGGGTTAGAAAGCCCAACAGTGTTACTATTTATACAATATGTATAGCACAAGCACTTTGGAAGCTGTGAGGAGGCTCCAGGGCTCCCTTCGTTCCCCCACTGGAGAGCAAGAATTGTAATTTTGTGGTCTCTGGGCTCACACTTACCAAGAATGCAATTTGCTTGGGGTTTAAGCGTAGTAAAAAGAGTGTGCAGGGCCTGCACGAGAAAGGTCTTTCAGGGCTTCTGTAACAAACTTCGCCTCCACCTAGAAGAAAAGCATCCCTACAAGGATGCGTTTATTCCGATTTTTATTTCTCGCCAAAATAACAGCGCGTCAGTCTTGAGGCAACGTGTGCAAACCGCCCTCCCAACCAGCGACACCCCGGCGCAGGCCCCTCCACCCCGGTTCTGGCACGCTGGGGCTGCCTGCGCCTGAGCTCAGTCAGAGCGACGGGAAGGCGCTGCAGCCAGACGCCAGCTACTCGGACCACTAGGTTTTTCTACTTGATGCACCGGAGTATTACCAAGAGGTTTTATGAAAAGGCCGTTAGCTGACTTACGTTGAAATCTTAATAGGGCACTGAAGTTAGAGATTTCTTGTTTTGCTTTTTAAAATACAAGTTTATCAGCTTATAGTGCAACTAGAAAAGTGAATGAGCAGTGCCACAGTATCAACCCTAGCAACAGTGCAGAGGGACCCCCC
>JAVKLA010000090.1:18753031-18780974 GCA_034782735.1 Sagittarius serpentarius
CCCCCACCCAACTCTTTCATGCTAAATTTGATCAGCCTCTGCATTTTGTTCTTATTGTGTGTGTGTGCGCGCGCATGTCTGAATGCTTGTGGTATAGCCATGAATCCTTTCATGCTGCAGCACGAGACTGTGGGGAATTGCACAGCGCCAGGTAGGCTGGGTTTTTCAGCATACCCTGGGTCCAGGTACGCATGGAAGCCACGGCGCAGCTAGTGCTGCAGGGAAAAGCTGCTTCTGACTGGGAGAGAAGGTATCAGCGAAACGACTGTGCAGAGCAAGAAGTCGGGGGGGGGGGGGGGGGGGGGACGCGGGGGGGGATACGCGCGGAGGAGAGCCATTGTTATTGGTGATTCTGCTTCGGATCCGGGCCCCTGGCTCTGGTGGTGTTCCCTCCACCACCAATCCTCATTCTTGGTCTCCAGTCCTGGAATGTAAACACCCTGCCCCTGCCTCACCTCTCTGAATTTTCAGAAGGCTACAGCCAGCAAAACTGCCCTCTTTGCCTCACCACGCAACTCTTCAGCTTAGGGCGGCAGTCCCCGGTTTAAGTGACACACGCCGTGCAGCTCGCCTCCGAAAGAACACCAAGAAGCCTGCGGTGTTAAAAAGGAACATTTTATTGCAAGAGATTACAGACCTGGCACTATGGCCAAATGTTTCCATTACATCAAAATCGCTACCCATGTATCAGGCAACAGCACCTACAAAGCATGGTGGATTGAAAGACCTGAAATCATAATGCAGTCAGTTTTTTTTTAAAATAAGTACCACCCTAAAAGGTTTTTTTTTAAAAAACAAAGTGAAAACTATATAAACAGATTTTTTTTTCAAAATATGAAACTGTTTAAGTATGCAGGCTATTACTGTGGTAAAAAGTGAAAAGTTCTGTTAACCATAGCGCTCAACTAAACAGGTCTCGTTCACAGCCCTTACCATTTAGTTAAAAGCAAGTACTTGTTACTCACTGTTAAATTTTTCCACATTTGTTCAGCCAACATTTATCTTCCGTAGGTTTTCAGAACAGGTAGAAGATTTAATGAATAAACCCTCTTTAAAGCACTACTGACATGGAGGAAATCTGGAATCACAACTGTCCCAGAACAAGCACTGGAGTCAAAACAGCTCTGCAAGAAGAGATCCCCCCGTCTCAGTGCCGTGACGCTGACCTTTTGAAACTTTGGATGGATGCACATCTCTGAGCCCCAATTCATGACTCGCGTTCCTCCTGTGATCCACTTACCTCAAAGACCTTGGTGATTTCCCTGAGCGCGGCTGAAAAGGTAGGACTTCGAACAGGCACATAGCTCAAACATGGAAAGTCTGGCCCAGACATACACCCCAACTGTTACGATCCTCATCTTTGGCACCTTAGGTGCTCGCTCTCCCTCCCCAATGGCTAGCGTTAGCTCTTGTCTGGTCTGCACTTTTTCTCCCATCGAGAAGAGTCAGTAGCTCACTCCCTGACACCACGGGCTGGGTAAGGCGAGCCCCGAGGAAGCAGAAGTTGGATTTGTGAGCAGAGCCGGACTGCCTCGGTTTGTGGGAGCACTCCAGCTAATACAATTCACACAGTCCAGGCGAAACAGGAGCAAATGCCCTGGGGCCTTTATGAGCCAACATTTGTTATCTGCTTGCCTCCATCTCCCATTTTCCATGCATACAGCCTGCATACACTACCACCTGGCAGCGGCTACCACAAGCACTTCAAAATCACCTTTCCAAGGTCCGGCAGAAACCTCTTTTCAAGGAATGCAAACAGAGTTTTAATTTTTTAAGATCACTTGGAAATACCACTGGGACTAGGGGACACAGGCAATCATCTTACAAAAAGTGAGGGGGTGGGTCTTCTACAATTTCCCAGGCTTCTCTAGGCATTCTGAGAATTCCTTCATCATTTTCCAGAGGCTGCTACTTAAGAGACCTTTACCAGAAACTAGGGTAACTTCAGAAACGTGTAAGATTGTGATGAGGAACCAAAATCAACCAAACAAAAAACCACTACGCCACTGCAGCCTTTACTCCAAAGCAATCTAGCCAACATGAACAGACTAACACTTGTGTTCATATGTGCAATTCTGGAAGTCCAGCTCTTCAGCACAGACTGCCATAGGGCCTCTCAAGCCACACATCTCAAAACATGAGATTCATATAATAAAGTGACTGATTTAATTAACTCTCTTCTATCAGATTATTTAGCATCTCTAACTCTGGAAAGGGGCATTTACATCTCCTTGTAAGTAGTGACAGAATATCTCTATTACCGAACAGAAACCAAGGAAACAAATAGCCCCACTCCAGGACTAGAGGCTAAAGAAAGCTTAAGGGTACTCAATTACTATTTAAAAAAAAAAAAATTCACTCAGTCCGTATCAACCATATATGCAACTAATTTAATAATCAGAAGAGTTCTAGAACTTCTGCATGTATTTCAAACTATATTGTCAAAGATCTGACGTGAGCAGGCACACAGCTCCAGCACACCCACTCAGAAAGCCTCCCACTGAAAACTGCTGCTCCTCATCGAAAGAATCTCATTTTGGAAACTAATCAGGCCGAGAGCTCCCTGCTCTTCAGACACAACGTTGCATTTTAGCGTTACACAAAGCAGCTCACTATTGGGGTTTAATGAATTAAATAGATTTAACTAGGTTTTTTTATTATTACGAACCTAATAGAGGTTTTGCTACTGCAAAATTCCACACCGTATGGCTTCACCTTAAAGCATTCTTAACAATACTAGATAAATATCATTTGCACTTAAGTCATTTTTTCATCTGTTAAACAGCCACAAAATATGGTGCTCTCACAAGCACCTTTTTTGGTGAGAAGGGTAAACAAGCACTCTATTAAAGCATTATAAACATTCAAGGTGTTTTAATCACTTCCCTCTATTTTGTTTCAACGCATCTCTGTAAATCTTCCATTTTCACAGCGTATAAAAAAATCCCACAATCATCCACAAATTCAGAAATTTGTTAGTCTGCATACACATTTGTCTGCAATACACTTCAACATCCCAGTTATCTTTCCTAAAATCTCTAAAGTGTTTTTTTAATCCAGCCTTTAAATGTACTGATGTAGTTTTTCCAGTTAAAAAAAAAAACAAAAACAAAACCGGAATAAATTTTGACAAGAAATCTAAAGTTATCTGTAGCAACCTGTGCAGCAGAACACCCAACAGCACTAATTTAATGATAGCTTTGACAGAGCTAGGATGGCCTTGTCTCAGGACTCTGTCCTGCATAGCTGTGCTATTTTAGCCCATCTATTTTATCAGAACATTAACAAGCCTCGTGTTAACTCTGAATTGCGAACATACAGGAAGACAGACACTTATTCATATTTTCCACCAATCAAATGTAATGCGTCCATGAACAAGTCAGTTTATTGCAAGTAAATGCACTTTTACTTAAAATCATGAGAAGATTCTAATCTCAAGCAAGACAAATTTCAAAAACTTAATGCACACAATGCAAATAAATGCTTCACATTATAGACATTTAGATTTTCTTTAAACCTTTTTATTTAGAGATTTTTCTGGTAAGGAGATATACCATAGGAAAGCAATTTCACTGGCAGTGAGGTATGTATATACTCTACCAAAATACTCCTCTTGTTTTAACTGCTTTTAACTTTATTTACATATAAAGAAAATATCAATGCATATCCTTGGCTTAACTACAGTATCTGTTACCCTATATGAGTAAAATGAAATGTTACTTTGCATACAAAATTGATTTGTAGAGGAATCTGATTTGATTTAAACAAAAATCATGTTCTGAAGACAGTTTAAATGAACAAACACAATTCATCATGACCAAGACACCTGCACCATATTTCCATCCTCACAGCACATTTATTTCAGTAATTCTGTAAGTAGGTCCTTAGCATGAGCATAGTGTTACAGTTTTCATACATATAATCACATCCAAAACAAGCTCTAAAATTTTAACTTGTAAACATTCTCTTCATATGTAGAAACATTTCAATCTGCTTTCGAATTTTCTAAAATGATCAATCTTTTAAACAGAATTATAAATGAAAAGTCTACTCTAACCGTGTAGTGAGCAATGCTTATTAGTACATTTCTACAGTGTTAAATAAAATAGTAGAGAGGCAAACTTCTGTAAGCAAGTCAGACTTTAAGTAAATCATCATTAAGAAACAAACTTGTTAACAAAAAGATGCTTTGTAATAAAGAAAGTTGGACTGAATCTACTATGATACAAAAACGTAAGGGTAAATACCATCTTTGTTGACAAGTAGGAGGTAGCATGGATGCACCACTTTATTGTCAGTGAGAAATGCAACTGAAGTAAAGAATATTTCCTTACCACAAATTTCCAGTATTATGTACATATTTCTCTTAGAAATTTGTTTAAACAAGTTTCCCTCCACTTTTTAGTACAAAAAGCCTCATGTGATTTAAAAAAAACACTTACACACCTAGATAGAATAGTACTAATTGCCCTATTTGAATGAAACAGTCTCTTGAACTATGAAGTACATGATATTTAATGCCCTAAGTTGAGTAAATTGTATTAGCAGTTCTTGGTATTATACAAAACACTACATACATACAAACAAAATATAATAATATCTTATTTTACTATGTAATTCTTTTTGGAATAAACAGAGCCTTGATTTGGGTAACACTGAAGAGAACACGGTTTCTTTGTTTTATTAAAATCTGTCTTTTAAGTACCCATGTGCAACAATTTAAAAATGGCTGCCATACATGTAATGGTCTTGTATTGATAGTGAACACAGTAACTGACAAAAACATAATAAACCTTAAAAACACATCTTCCACCCTATATAAAATATAAAGACTACTTACTGTAACTGTTAAGTATTCAATTTATTTTGATGTTACTGTAATCCACTTCCTCTATTTTTCTCTCTTTAGCATTTATAAACATAATTTAGTGTAGCAATTTATTTTAAAAAAATGACAAAGTATTTCAAATTTACATCCAATTAAAATTTAAAATGTTTCCTTGTTCTATGATGCTGCTTCTGCCATCAGTAAAGAAAATGAAGTTTCAGTAATTGAAGCAGGCTTTTTAAGTAGTGATGTGACTTCAACCATGCCAGCTCCAGTCCGTGGAAGATTTGCGTTCACAATGTGTCGCTGCAAGTGCTTTATCCAGTCTTCTTGAACAGACAAAGGTCCTCGAAAGACCAGACCACAAAACCTATGCAAATATTAAAATTATTCCATCAAGATACATCTAGCTCTACTGAAAAATTATAAAATAAAGACATTAAGTGAAATGTCGTTAATTTTCTTGAAGTTTGTTTCTACATATTTTAGCTGAAAATCTTAGTAATTGAGTTCATTTATAGTAATTGTGAGTACAAAACACTCACAGTTTATACAACTTACACTTTTACATTTTTAGCACTAGCAACAACAATCTGTTGTTCTTACGTAAGGTTTCTTTTGAAGGACAGAATATTACTCAGACATGACCAATAAGATTTTAGCTAGAGAAACAGTTGGCAACCTACTACCTGAGTATGACTGATTCAAGTCTTCTTGTTCAAATTAATAAAAATAGGCAACTGCTTCCCCCCCTTATTATTCAATTTAATCACAAACACATTTACAGGACACAATCTTAAATCATCTTATGACTATAATTAGCAAGCTCTTAAGAATGTGTTCTTTCAATTAAAATAACCCTATGTACCTGCATCTGAGTATGTAAACTTCATCAGCACTATGAGGTAATGGCAGCATTTTTTTCTTGCTTCCAGATCTTGACCTTGACTTCTTTTGCTTACAGTCTAAAGCTAAGGAAAGAAATTTCCATATGTGAAAGTGATACTTCAATAAGTGTTAACCAAACAGAGATATTTAGTAAGCATCCCCTATAGCAGTAGTGAAAAGACATCTACCTCCTTGTTGTTCTACATTTAATTAGAACGTAAATCCAAAACAATTACAGTGTGCTCTAAGAAATTTACTGGCAAAACACATGAAGCTATTTTTTTTTAGTTTAGCACAGTGCTTGCTCTTTAAAAGACTAGATAATTGACATTCAGCATTACACTGCTGTTTTAGTATCAGCAAGCACCTACTAACATATTGCAGAATTATACAGAAGCAAAGCACCACTGGAAATTTCCTTTCATGCATAAAACGCTGTCAAAATCTTGGAACTTGTTTTGTAGTTCAAGTACCATCGTAAGACCACTCATGTTAAACCAAGTTACAACTTCACAAAGTTGTGGCTTTCAGCTACTGTCATCAAGAATTTCTAGTTTGAATGAAACACCTGCCATTTGTTTTCAACATAAAAAGTTTGTCCTTTTATTCTAAGAATTTCAAATGAAGCTTCCCCCTTACTCCTGTCTGAATTCTAATGCATCTTACAAAAATTATGTATTAATCCTTGGCAGTGGGAGCTAGTATTAGGACAATCAACAGAGATGGCAAGGCCACTTTTTAAATTCAGTCTAAGCATTTGAAACTGTGTATGAAAATAATGTGTGTGAACAGGAAACACATAGCAAATGGGTTCAGTTAGCACTGAGGTCTGTACCTCCCATAAACAGATGTTAAGAGGAATCTGTAACAAAAGCTGGAGATTCTAAGAAGCACCCAAAGTTGGGGGGTGAGGGGATTAACCTGAGTTAATATTGTTATGATGAAAACACCTGATAAAGCTCAAGAAAAAACAAGTTTGGGACTGCTTGACCGAGAAGTGTATCTAGCTACACTGTATTTCAAAACACAAGACACCAACACGAAAACTCCACAGAAACCTGAAAGACAGTAACAAGTGGTATTCTTGATACAAAAAAGGCATAATGCCACGCTACTGAATCATCTTAACAGTGAAATTTTAAAAATCGTTACACTTGTCTAAGTTTTGACTCCTGTAATATAAAACAGAAGAATAAACATCTTAGTATTCTGAAGCGTAAGACATCATCCGGTGAGGCAAAACGTGGTGATTTAAAGAACACACAGTCTTGACTGCATCCTTCATTTTTCTTATATCCTCCAAACAGGCACCTCTCAAGCTTTTACCCTGTAGCCAAACTTTTAACTTGTAGACACACCAGACATTTCCCAGTTCCAACGCCAGATTTAAAGATTCCTACAGTATCTAAAAAAATTAGAATGAATTTTTGAGGTTTGAAGGTACAAGAGAACTAAACAAATAAGTATAAAGCAAATACCAACCTAAAAAGACTTCTTTCAGACCCTGGGTCAAGCCAACATTAGGAAGATGAGGCTCAACAGCACTTTTTCTGACGGCAACAATGAAAGCAGTCTGGGTGTAAAGGCAGTAGTAACCCAAGGTGGCGGGGGGGAGAGAGAGAGAAATGGCCAAGGTAACTTCTGGAAAAGTGAATAGGTAGGGGGTTCTTAATGCTTTATGCTTTCATCAAAAGCATATTCTTCATATAATTAGGAAGAAAAAAGCTAACTACCTTTCAGTCTGTAGGAGCTACCAAGGAGTATAAATATTTTACATATCGCAACATCAGTAACAACATCACCAGAAATGTAAGCAGATAAAATACTGAAACCCAGACACCCATTCTCTGAAGAGAACTATTTGCATGAGGGCTGACTTATATGAAGCAGTTATTACAGCAAAAGCTTCGCCATTGCCGATTTTGCAGAACATCGCGGGAAGGAGGGAAACAGAAGTCAGTATTATCTGAATGCAAATGCATCCATGAGTTGCATCTGATGTCAGTTAGTTGATGTCAGTTGATATGAGTTTAAAAAAAAAAAAGCAGTAGACAGAAGGCTCCTTTTAGAGAAGCCTACATGCATTTGAAACAAGAATTAGCTTATTTCCTTCATGTTGGCGAACTTAAAGACATTCATTCCCATCAAGAAATTTGATTCTACTCACATACATCCCAAGCATTTCAGAGATCTTTCACTGTCTGTCTTACTAGACCTGAACTTGTCTTCTGCAACAGAGTGCCTGAAACCTAGCATGCATGTGTGTGATTTTCTAAGAAAAACATCCTCTGAACTACTGTGCAATCAAATAGACAGCAACAGAAATAGAAACTGCCATAACATACCAGGAGAGGTAGCTTCTACTTCCTTGAAAGTTACCTTTTCCAAGAACAATGAGAAAACAAGGAAAACAAAAGAATGGGCATCTTCTCTGAGCCATTTACAACAGAGGCTCTAGACAGAGAAATTACAAAACAAAGAACAGAAAATATCATAGTAAAAGACATCAAGAAAAAAAAATTCAGATCACTCAATGCATTCTCAGAGTAACTTAGCGAAGATCAGAAGTACATTTTCCCAAGCAAGAAGCTGTTACAAAAGACAAAAAATACTAAGAATATTAAACCTGTGTTCTGCAGGGTTTTTTTTTTTTTTGTTCCCTTTGTCTTTTGACCTAGTGAACATATTCCTCCACATTTTAGGGGGCACAAAGCAGCACAAGTACATTTTGAAGCTACTCCAATGAAGCAGGAATGTAGGCGGATAAAGAGTAACATCGGGTAAAGCTGATTGAAAACCGTAATTCCAACACCAGTTATCAGAGACATATACCAGTAACTGTCACATTAATTTCATTTTTGTCTATCCAGAGAGTAGCAAGTTTAAATGAAGTCACATGCACACACTTAAGTACTCTGTTGATATGACGCTTACAAGTGCTTGCAAGCATCAAGTCAGTCACACCATTGCTTCACCCATAAGAAAGCGTAGCCATGTTCTGACCAAAACTCAGTTACTATTCTTCCAATGCCTTTACTGTAACAAAGCATGACCTCCTCAAAAAGTATGTTTTAGCCCTTTCAGGAAGAGACCAAGGATAATTTAGCTCTAGTAAGCGGCATGGAAATTGCAGCAAATTGCCGGAGAGAGGCAGGAACTACCTACGATTAATGCTTACTTTGTGGGTATCACAGCTCCCAAACTATCATCCTTCATTCTCTATAAAGGCCCAATTCTTTTTGGAAGAAGTCTCATTCCCTTCAAGTTTGGCCACCTGGTGTTTCCTAGTTGCTATTCCAAAAACTTGCTGTAAACAACCAGTTACACCACTTCATCAAACCTCTGATACAGCATGACAGAGAAATAACCCATTTAAAACAAAAGACAATCAAACTTTGGAGGAATCTCTTTGAGGCACTCAAGTTCAATTTCAGAGCACAGTATTTAGAAAAATATATGCTAGGTAAAAAGGCTGCATATAAAAACCTTCTTTACCTCTGTGACCACTTATCAAAAAAGACTACAAGCATATAGAGATAGGAGGCTAAAATAAGCATGCCTAAGACAACATGAATTAGATAAGTCACAGTTAGAGGTCCTTCATGCCATCACACTTGGTCTGAGGTTCAAACTTAAAAGTGCATCTATGCTAATTTGCACGCTCTGCTTCTTGATGTCCCGCAACATGGAACGCTTCTCATTTCAGGAAGACTGAAGATGAGTCTTTATTCAGACTTCATTACTTTTGTCATAGCATATGTAAGCTAACACAAGTTGAATAATTGCATGCATAAATGGATCTAATTAACCATTTAAAAACACTGTCAATTAAAAAAGTAAAAAGTAATGAATTATCTTGCTTGTATATTTATTCATTAATTTTTCAAATTCAATCACTTGCTATTTATCCTTATCATTACTGCACAGTAAAATGCAGTAAAAAACCCCATCCAGTAATTTGCTCCCTGAAGGATACTAAGAATTAGCTCATTGTGCTGGCTGACCAGTTGTAATTGCAACAGCACAGAATAAAGACACACAAAGCCAGTGGATCTCAGATTTCTGCTGTAGCTGCGTACACTTCCACAGTAAACTTTCCGAAGCTACAATTTTGACAAAGTGATATTAGAAATTATTTGGAAGTGTAGTGGCCTCATTACTGCTACCTCAGTCATACTGTTGGCTTAAAGGCCAGACTCCTTGCTCTGTATTTTATTGTTCTCTCCCAAACTTCTGAAAAAGCAGTCTCCATCTACCGAAGCTAAGACCAAAGAAGAGTGGTGATTCCCAGAAGATGACAGCTGGTAAGAAGAGACTGAGTATTTGAAAAGAGTCAACACAGAGAAGATGCAAAAAGCCAGGGTAAAAGACAGGCCTAAAGAGAAGAAAAGGAAGGAAGTGGAAATACAGCTGTACCAAGAAGAACGAGATACATTTTGAAGATTTTGCGTAGGTCTGTCCAATGCTCTAAAGATAATCAGGAGAAGCAAGTTTGCCACATGCTCTGAGAAACACTCATGTGTTGCTATTCATCAAAACAGGTATAAAAGGAAATCAGCATCTACTCAAAATGAGTGATTAAATCATTACATTGTTCAAAACCGGACTGCATAACACCAAAATAAAATAAAAAAATAGATGTTCCAGTCAGACATCTGAAGACCATCATGCAAGCACTAATACAAAAGCAAGTAACTATCCAAATGAACCTAGACAGACATTTGCTATACAGTGGATCCACACTGCATAACTATAAGCACAAATTAAGTTTAATGAACACTAACCTTGAACAGCCAACAGCCTAGAAAGTTTCACTTCTAGGATGTTTTTCTTGAGTCCACTCTCAAAAATTACCATTATGCTTAACTATGTCTATTATACTGCTAAAACTGTCAAGTTGCATTTGGAAAAAAAAATAGGGTAAGATTTAATTAAATATGATCAAATTACTGACTCTGTAGAAGCAAGGCATCTGCTAGAAAAGCAGTATGATAATAGTCAATACCAAAAACACATGCAGACAAACTGGAAAACTGAGCAGAAGACTAGTACGTAAGCTAATGTAGCACTAGGAAAGGCCTCACTTTGGAGACATGCAGAGATTACTGTATTTCTCTTACTAAACAGTAATGCCTAGATAGCTCCCCAAAAAATTGCCAATTAAAAGAATTACAGCATTCACGTTTACACACAATTATTCAATTACAGCAAGAAACTGAGACAAATATTTAACTAACATGATTTCTTTTTGGTAGTTATGTTTACTTTAGATGATAGAAGAAAGGCTTCCTGAAAACAGAAGAAGGAACCTGTATAAATGTATCCTCATTGTCTCCATGCAGGTTCCAGGCTGAAGCCAAACTGAAGACATCTTGAAATTGCTCTCAACTGCAACCATTTTTTAGTAAGAAAAACTGAAATCTCCCCAAGAGCGACACTCATCGCAAAGTTTAAAACTAGTGTATGCAATGAAATCTTGCATTAAAATAATTCTCTTCACAAAACTTGTAAGCGGAGTATCAAATAAAACCACTGTTTCAAAGCATATTTTCTGGTGCATAAGCCTTGCATTGAACTTGCTTAAATGAAAAGTCAATGAGCAAAGTTTACAAACTTCGCAGAGTTACAACAGTTTTAATAGTAATGACTAAGTTAATACAAATATACATTGGTTGCATAACGTTGTTGCTAGAATTCAAGCCTCTCTTAAGTCATTGGTTTCAGTGAAAGGCCTCTATCCACACGGTACAGGCTATTTATCTGGCACAGCTCCAGTTTCTGAGATCAAGAGATTTTTTTTTTTTTTAAAAAGTTTTGTCTCTGACTTTTTTTTTTTTTAAGCTTTGTTTCCAACCTCATTTTGTTTCTAACCTAATAAACAAACTTCTAGGTCCAATGATACAAGACTTGGGAGTTTTCTTTCAGTTCTTTTAAAGAAAGTGGCAACTGTTCTGATGAGTATGCTACTACCTCGCTAGCAAAACACATTTCTTAAAGAAAAGAAACAAAAATCCCTGAAAGCACCTTAACACCCTACCTTCACTTTTCCCATTTAGCAAAAGGGAAGCTGAGGTAAAGGAGCTAGTACACAGAGATTGGATCTTGGACAATCTTGTTTGCCACAGTGTCTCCTCCATTGAATGATCGTTAAGATTTCAAAGTGCAATTTAAATATATAGCTATTGAAAAATATTTCACCAGTAGGTATATAAGCAAAGTAACTTACCACAGGCCTAATATCAAATCACAGCAGTGGTAAATGAAGTCCACTATCATCATCTTTCTACTGAGTAAATATGAAAACTTTCAGAATCACTAACTAAAGGTATACACTCGTACACATTGGATATTACTACATCTGCTGACCCTTCTAAACCTACTTTGTTACAGCATTAACTTAGCATAACGTAAGACCTGGCAGCCACAGGCCCAGTTTGTAAAAATATTTCTTTCAGCCTTCTGCAGAGAAAGCCTGAAACTCAGTTTATTTGTCATTCTTAGCATAACGAATTACATCTGCAGATAAAAAAAACAGGATTATGCATTTTTCCAAAGCATTATGTAAAAGTCTGTGCTTGTTGACACAGAAAACTGATGGGTTGCCCTTCTTAATTACTGAATATTCCAAACTTTGTATCTCCAAATTTTCCTCACTATATTCTGTCTCCGCTCCCCAATATGCTGTTGATCATACGAAGTCCCACTAATCTCAGCCACAATCCAAGTAAACTCAGAAATTGCCTACAGCCAAGCAAACTACAGGTCTCTGGAAAAGAGTCAAAATATGGAATATTAGAGGTATTTCAAAATGAAGTGTGTTTTAATAAAAAACATTAATATCAGTGCCAAATGCTGTACTACACTCACTCCATGTCAGACCAGGTAGTTTTTGGGTTGTGAGCCAAACAAGAAATGAAACCAACTACATACAATATGTTGTTATGAAATACACAAACTGTAAAATTACTTGCTTTTCCTATTTTAACTACAATATTCTTAGTAATTGTATGTACTAGATTGTAAAAATTACTTGTTGGTTTGTTGGGGTTTGTTTGTTTGTTTGTTGGTTGGTTTTTTTGTGGTTTTTGTTGTGTTTTCTTTGTGGGGTTTTTTTTTTTTGGAGGTACTTTTAAACACTTCATTAGAAGGCCAACCAGCTGGTTTGGAAGTTGTGATATTGTAGGAGAATGAATTTAAGTGACCATCTCTTAGTTTTGCTTACGTACCTGAAGTGTTGGGTCCAAAATAAATGAGTAAGAATGAAAATCAGACATGAGAGTGGACAACAGCAACATACCTTTTCTTACAAGTTGCTGAAGTTTTATGGCAAATAAATTGTTTACCAGCAGAAGCTTCAAAATTATTTTGAATTAACATATGCTTTTGCCCAGTCTGATGAGGAAAATGTATCATAGACAGACTTGCTTTTACATCTGTAACAAAACATACCTGTCCCAGTCAAAAGTCCAGCACTCTTCTTTCGTGCATAAGCGCGTAAGTGGTTGGACAGGCTAACAGCACTTGTAAACGTCGTATTGCAATGCACACACGTTCTAAGCTTCACAGGCATACCTATCATTCAAAAGAAAACTATAATCCAGTTCTCTCTTCAAAAAATGAAATTCTCAAAGCGTTGTAAAAAGTTTTCTGCAATAAAGATGGTTTAAAATATATTCACTGCATTGATGCAATTGTTTAGTATATTAGAAGGATCCAAGTTAACCGTTATTAGTTTTCCATGTAGTGCTTTAAGCCAAACCATGTTATTTGAAAAAGAACAGAAAGGAGGCAACTTGAGCCCATTAAGCTACTCTGCATTTAATACCTACTATCACGTTCCTACAGATCTGCACATTATGAAGCTCTAAGGCCAAGATACAATCCTGCAATTTGAATAGCACAATTCTGTTGAGAAATTTCAGAGCTTGCAACATTTCCAATAAAGAGAATTTTAAAAGTCTAGTTGACAAAGTGGTAATTAAATGTGTTTTACCCATAAGACTGAAGAGCTCAGTACTAAATTAGGCTGCTGTTGAAGGCTCAGAGAAAAAGGTGGTAAAACACACCACTAAACAGCTATCAGACAAAATGTTTCGTTCACTGCATTTTCTGTTCATTACTTTAGATGCGCAATCGATAATGAAAGTTAATGATTTGAAGTTTTTTGCTAAAATCTTTGTGCTAAATAAACGATCAACAAAGCAACATGCTACTTATCACAGGAAAACAGTGAAACAATACTGAACTCCTCACTTACCAGACAAAGAAACCATTATAACTTATCCCCTGCTCAACTTCACCATAATGTTTCTCCCTTCATTTTACCAAAGATATACTGTTTTGGCCAACGAATACTTCAAGTTCTCTACTAATAAATTATTAGAAGAATTAATAAAAAAGCTAAAACTACTCAGCTGGAAAGCCTGTCTGCAGGAAAGAAAGAATCCTATTCTTCAGCAGCCCACAGAAGACATGCTGTTTTTTCAGGCAAGTTACAGAAGAAGACCACCTGGTCGGTAAAAACCTTTTTAAAAACTAAAGCCAGAATTAGAAATATTTGCCTTTTTAGGAAAAAGAGAAGAATTTCAACTTGATGTTAAATACTTTCTTATTAACTCAACTGGCACAGTGCGTTAGTTGTCAAATTCTGTTACCTCAGCCACATGTAGTTACAGGGCCCCATTCATAACTGTTAGTACTATGCAAGCATATGCTTATTTTTACCGGTTGTTCATCACAACCAAACAGGCACTACCTAGTATTCAGCGGTAAATATTAAACAGAAAGCAATACACAGTGTCAGGTTTGGCAAGCTATTCCTTTAGTATTGTTTTTCAAATCATTAAGCCTGTCAAAGATACACTTCCTTTATTAAGCAATCTCCTGTCTTAAAGGACAACCACAGACGTCCAGAAGACATTGAATGTAATTCTGTTCCACCTCTACTATGTCATTTTAGAAAGCCACCTTTGTTAAGAAATTGATTGCCACACTTTTGTAGTCCCCTAAAAGAACTTCTGAGCACATTGGATTGTTGTTGGGTTTATTTGTTTGAAGGAAGACAAGAATATAGGTGAAAAAGTACCAGGCACTGCCAGTTTTACTAACCTGCACTGGGTAATAACAAGAAAATGAACAGAACCAAAAAAAGTCAGGGGTATAAAAATAAGATCCTGCTCCTCAGTCTGAAGAATCCTGCAGCATTGTAAGGTGGTGTCCAAACAAGAAACAGGTAAATGCAAGCTCTACATACACATTAAAAAGGATGTTGTAAGAATTCCCCAAGACTAGAAATAACTCTTAGGTGACAAGTAGGTTAAAAACATCACTCTAAAAACCTGCTCTATTAGTATACAGAGTACCTACAAAGTTGATTATAGAATTGTTTCGTTAGCACAATTCTCAGTGGAGGGGCAATCTCTGTCCGTATCAGTCAGGGGCTATGCATGAGAAACCTGGTGGCTACAACTGTATTCCAACAAAGCTTGTACCAGCACAGGTCTTCACTCAGGACAGACAGGCCCTAAGCAAGCATCAGTTTCTCACAGCAGCCACAATTTTGAAACAAACAAGAATTAATCTATGTTGTAAGAGTATGTTTGCCTAAAATCATCAAAATTAGTTAACAGTGATTCACCAATTTGGAATATTATGCATTTATAATGGTATCAACAGTTCTGTTAGTTTGAGCAAATGTTGCTTTGCACAAAACTCAAAGATTTATTTAAAATGAAGTAGCTCCCAAACCAGCTGTTAAAACGCCCAGAAACAAGGTTACAAGCCCAAACATTTCAGAACTGTTAGTCTACCAAATATGCATAGACACTTCAACTTGTTATTGCAGGATGTGTCTTCTTCCTTACTGAAGCTCATTTTGTGTCCGCTTTGAATTTGTGTGCCCAGCCATATGCAGAACAGGAACTATGTTCCATGCAAAAACCCCTCAGTGCTGCTGAGGGGTTTTTTTCACTTTAGGAAAAACATGTCAGAAAAATTTGCTGTGCTACCTCTCGCAGTCTGTGTCCTCTGGAAATGAAACAAGAATTAAATGAACAGCATCCCAAATAAAATACTATGCATTTGTACATTTTCTATGAATTAAAGTATTCTTTGGAATGTTGTCAAGACAGCTAGAAACATCTTCTTACCTGACTGCATAGTCAAGTCCATTTTTTGTGGCTGATACATCAATGGACTGTCTTCATTTAGTGGAAGAACACATTTCTGAACAAACCTCTTTCTTGCAGTTTGATTATGAATTTTTTGAGGAGAAATATCAGGATTCCTTTCTTCTCCTAACCTCTTATTTTTCAGGAGTTCTATCAGTGTAAGTGACTGACTTTTTTTTTCATCATGTAGCACTGCTTTTGTTTCATCACATTCATTTAGGAAACTCAGCCCTTCTTCCTCCGATGCAGACACAGATGTATCTTCAGTCTTTAGGCCATTATGGTATGCTTCAAGAGGTATAACATTCTGAGATAAAAAGTCATCATTTGATGCAAATTTCTGAGCAACAAACGGTCTGGGAATAATGCGGCGACTGTTCAAAGCCTTTAGGATTTTTTCATACTTCTCTTCATTTTGCATCATCTCATTCAGAACACAGATCGGAGACTTGTGTGCATCCCACTTGGTTTTGCCAAGTCTCTTCAGGTGTCCTCGCACATGATTAGACAATCCAATTTTAGTATCGAACCAGCCTCCGCAGAGCTGACACGTATGCTCAGAGGAAGTTTCAGATTTCTCAATTGCTACAAAAGAAAATAATTATCATGTTTTTTCACAATTATATACAGTTAAACATTACAATAGCAAATCACAAGTACAAGAAGAGAGGCTTAACAACAAGACAAAGCAAGACTTGTTTGGGGCTCAGTAAATCCCTTTGTACCCTTTACTTTATACCCAAATTAAAAAAAAACCAACAAACAACAACTTACCTTTTCTAACACGTTTAACAGGAGTTCCTGTTCCAGTCCTTTTAAAATGTTGCATTTTGTCACTTGTTGCTATCTGTTCTGGTGAAACAACATGACGGGCTTCATAGCTTAGTCCAGCTCTGTGAAGATGTCCTCTGACATGATTGGACAATCCAACACCTGTTTCAAAGGTTGCTGGACAGTATGGGCAGGACTTCTTTTCAAGCGACAAATCAGTCCAATGGAAAACCGAGTTATGCTTTGGCAATGCTGATCCTACATTTTCTAAATTCTGAGGATCATGCAAATCATGCAGGAAGTTACTACCCTCAGCATCTTCATAATACTCAAAATAAAAGCCATCATTCTGCTCGTAACTAAGTGAAGATTTATCACCAGCTTCATGATCTTCCATTTTACCTTTGAATATGGGGAATAGGTTTACATGCTCCTGATTAATATCACTGTAAGATTCATCCTCCACAGACTGTGTAGTGTAATCACATAGTTCAACATTATCCCATGAACTTTCATCCTCCGTTTCATAGCTGTCTTTTTTTTCAGCAGAGTTAAGTTTCTGTAAAACAACAACAGTCATTTTATGCAGAAAATCTGGATAGCAATCCAAATCATCTCCTGTAACAGAGCCTTCCCTCTTGGATTCTTTAACCACTTTTTTTACAGCTACATGCCTATGATCTTTACAGCCTTCTGCCCTTTTGCAATCAAGATTATTTGAATCCATGACAAAACAATTATTACGGGGACTACTTGAAGAAGAAAATAAACGTAAAGAACTGACAGAGTTGGACTCTTCCTTTTTTAAATGCAAAGGATAAGAGTCACTAGATTTTTTAATCATCCTGTAGTTTTCATATTTGTGTCTATATAAATAATTACCGCTTGTTTTGACACTAGCTTTCTGCTTTGCTGCTTGATGAAAACATTTAGGTTTCTGGTCAATGCTATTTCTAATCAAAAAGGTCTTGTTTGTAGAATTTAGATTGCACACACTTACAGATGACTGTGAAACGCTTTTCCGAGCCTTCTGTATCCTGTAGGGTCTCTTGTGAAGTTTTGCGAAGTTACTGGACTGTGAAGTAGAGCCAAATGATCTTTTTACATCCTGTTTTAAAACAGAGTTCTTTGGAAAAGTAGAAGATTGTTTGATCAACTGTTTTGTCCTGCTACCAAAATCTAAAGATTCTTCTATTATGCTGCCTTTTCTTTTTTCTAGTCTAAGATGGCTACCAAAGGGATCAATGCATGATGCCGGATGCAAATATTCCATGTGTTTTTTTAAAATGCTTCTAGCTGAAGTAGTAAATGGACACATCTTACACATGTATGTCGATGACTTTTTTGAGGATCCTAAATACGGATCTTTCAAGGATGCCTTTTTCTGTGTTTTCCTCTGGGACATGTCGCTACCGATAATTGAACATTTGACTACTGCTCCATGAGCGATCCCTCGATGGCATTCCAGTTCATTTTCTGTCACAGCCATGAAATTGCATTCCTCACAGCAATAATACCTTTTATCTTTTTCATGGGTCTTTGCATGCTGCACAAACGTTTTGGGACAATTGGTACCAAATACACACTGTGGGCACTGTAACCGTGCACTCCTACCCTCATCCTGAAGTTCCTTCAGCTCACGGATTTCTTCCATCAGTTTCTGCCTTCTTTCCTGGTGAATTATCATATGTTTAAGAAGTGAATTACGATCTCGAAATGTCCTTCCACATTCCCTACATGCATAGGGTCTGGGGACATTGAGATGTCGGAAATGACTGTTGCCATCTAAATGGTACATCATATGCCTATGCAGATGTTTCTTCTCCCTAAAATTCACATTGCACTTTGTACAGGGATAAAATGATGGTTCATCAGTACTGAAAGTAGATGGTGATTCAGAATCATTCTGTTCACATTTATTTTTTAAAGGACTGGGAAGAAAAGTGCTAGTGTGAACAGGAGAAGTATCTTCTGCACAGTTACTAGTGGGACTATAAATGAGCTGCTGGATAGCATCAACAGCTTCCAGCTCTTCATCTGTGGATTCAGGCTTTACTTTACTCAATGAATATTTCTGTGGTTCTACTAGTTGCAGCTCCTCATTCTGCTCTAAGAAGTCAACACTTAATAGTTTTGATTTACTAGGAATACAACTGGTATCACCAAAACAGTCTTCAGTATAGCGTGTTATTTTACTAACATCCATTTTCCTTTTTCGCTTTTTTTCTAAGCCTACTTTACAGTGAATGGGAGACTTCTCTATTGTTTCTTCATTTGTCATAAGAAACTGTATAAACTCTTTTTGTGGATCCCAGCTGGGATCACATCCCGATCTGAAACCACCTGTACCTGAGGAAATGCCTGTTAACGTATCGACACAATCATCTTTTACTAGTAAATTTTTATCATCCTCACAAACTTCTACTTGGCCTACTAAAGTGCTATCTACACTATTTCCTACTGATTTCTGTGAATCACAACCAATTGAAGCAGAGGTAGGTAGATTTTTAATGGAATGAGTCAGGTTCTTAGCATGTGCTACATCAGGTAACAAAAATAAAACTTGGTGCTGATTTGATTTCTGTGTTGTACTCTTTGCAGGCAGCTGAAGATCATGAACCACTGTCAAAGTTGAGCAGGAATCTGTGTGATGACCTACAGGCTGTCCAGTGGTTAACGAAACACTGCCTTTATTCATAATGGAAGTCTTAGTTGAGGTGGAGTGTGAAACTGGTCCATTAACAGCAGTTCCTCTAGACAAGATAAAGTTTTCGCTAGAAACAGTAGGAGCACCAGTGTGTATAAATAGAGAAGTCTGGCCTCCACTTAAGGCTTTTTCAGATCTGTCCCTTGATAGCTCCTCAGGCAGAGTCAGTGTATTGTTCTTCTGAAATGATGTGTCGCTCTCTTGTGGTTTAGGAATGCCACCTTCTTCCTCAGATATGAAATTATCATCACATAGGATTTCTTCTTCTTTAGCACCAGTGACTTCAGTATTTATTTCTAAATGATCCATATTGCCCGTCTGTCCATTAAGTACATTTATACTAAAAAAAAAAAACAAACCAAAAGAATCAGGCAATCACATAAATAAAAAATGGCAATTTTAATTTAGTTTTCTTCAGGATCACCGTTCTTCACACTGTAATCTAAAAATATGTTTTGAATGTTTAAAAAAATGTATTTTTTATTTAGGATATTGAAGAGATGTTTAAAATTAATCAGTGACGCAATTAAAAAAATAGTACCTTTTTGTTATGCCATATTAATGACCATACCATACAGCAAACTAGTAACTTCCCAGTAACCCAGTTCAAAAAAGCCTGAACACCTATATGCAAGCAAGATGGAGGAAATAAGATTGTCAAAAACTGTGTAAATACATTCTACACATACATTACCATAAACACAGAGTTTATCTTTAGTTGTTTTCTAAAAGTAAAACAAGTTAGGAGTAAAGGCTATCTAGATACCTGCCAGTCATTTTACTGATTTTTTTTTTTAACCATACTTCCCTTTAGCACCTAGGAAACTAAAATAATCTTTATGTATCTCAAGGCAGCACTTTTTTCAAAGTGCTTGTATACAACTGAGCTGATGCTACACAGAAGCCTGCAGAAGTGTTTTCTTTGGTATTAAAGGAGAAAACACAACTAAGCTGATTTTGAACATCTGATTACCGATAGAGACATAGCAAAGGATCAAATTCACTGAAGAAATTAAATGTCTTCCCATTCCCTTCTTACAAAAGGACTCTCCTTGCTTTAAAATTAATCAGTCAGATCCTGCTTATGTTATAAGGCCATTTTAAGTGATAAGCGAATAAAATAGTATCTTCTCAAAGGTGGAAAAAAAAACCACCATTAGAAAGAAACATTTAATTATGATTTACATACCAGATGAAATCATCATGTTGAATCCAGAGCATGACAATAATAGTACCTATTAGTACAGAGAACTACTACATATTAACTCCCTCTGCAAGGCTTTGTGGACATAAATGCATCTTTCTACAAGTGACTTTCATTCATACACAAAATTGTCTACCCAGTGCTTAGTGGGCACAAAGAAGTTGCCTATACATGAAAAATCAGAGTGTAATAAACAGGAGTGTGAACTTAAGTCTGCCCTGGCATTTACCTCTTATATGGTTCCTCACAACACAGTAAGCATACGGCATTAAAACACCCATCTAGGAGTTGGAAACATCTATCTATATCTTACAGAAATCACATATTTTACCTTTAAAGAGCACTATTAGCTTTGATCTTTTGGGGGATTTGATTCCTGCCAACACATACTTAGCTTCAGTTACCAATTAACATTTTGACTAGAGCTCAGTTAATAGGAGTCATACCTAGACTCTTTGAATTAAGATGTTACAACTCACAACTAATATCCGTGGCTCCCTGCAATGGTCCTTCACCGAAATCAAGGAAGACCACTCTTGACATCCTTTTTTCCTAAGGAGAGAAAACAACCTGGTTAAACGACATCACTTTCACACTCTTGAATGAGTCCAGCATTTCTATTAGTTTTTCAATTCAACATTATGATAGCTATCCATATAACGCAAAGCGAGCTACGGTCTCATGGAAATTCTCTGTTACTGTGCTTGTTTTGTTTCAAGTCAGCAAAAGGACAAAAGAGATATTTTAACCTCCTTTAAGTTTGTAAAAACAAACCTTAATGTAATATGACTTATTTCTATTTTGAAGATAAAAGTAACTGTATTTGGAGTAGAAAAAGAATGAAGAAATTTTGCCATTAAAAAAAGTTTCCTTTGCTACTCAATCATTGAACTAGCCAGTTCAGAAAAACAGCAACGCTCATGTCAGATGCAAAATAAATGCTTAGTGTATGAAATATTTTATTGTGTTATTTATCTATAACATACCTTTATGCAAATGTTCTACCAGACACCCCAGTTTCTCATCTTCCCATTTCTTAGATTTTTGCATTTCTTTGCTGTTTTGAGATGGGTCATTTTCCACCATATTAAGGCTTCCAATAAGATCACATTCAAAGCTATGATCCTAAAATGGTGATAATGCACCACCCGGCAGGAGTCTTTACATCATGTACACGAGTTAGAAATAGGCAGTGCAAACACGCACTAAGAATCTGTAATGCAAAAGTCAGCTAAAAGAAGTGAAACTTCCAAGGATGCGCAACAGCTCCAACAATTTTACAATTGAATAGTGTAAGCTTCATATAGTATCAGGCAGCAGATTACAAAAATGTTCACAAAAAGTTTAGAAGAAACTCAGTAAGCCAATTTTGCCTGAAAGATGTGCGTTCTCGTTTTATTACTGCAGAGGTAGACAAATGTATGCTTAGTCAATTTGAGAACCTGTATTAGCTCTTCTCAACAGGAAGCGAAGTTGCTAACGAAGTGGTAAATTCAGTGTTAATGAGTGGCTTCACTGTTACCACCTCTGAGGTAAAACCTTCCATGTTCCAAGTTCCACCCATCTGTTCTGGTGTGAGGGGTTCAGAGGAAGAACAGACGCTTCCCATTTAAAGCAACTTCATTGGTACCCCCTGAACAGCGGGGAGGCAAACCGAGAATATTGTGCCTGCCTGGAGATTGCAATCCTCATTATCAGAACGGCTCCTGAAAACTTTTCACAGGTTTACGTGACGAAGACAAACCATGTTGCTCAACATACAAAACCATACCAACGCTAAATATTAGTGTTAAAGCTTAAGTTAAAAAGGTGGCTAGGGTACCATGTGACCACCTTTAAATTGAGACTCTCTTCAGAGTTATCATGAACAATATCTAAAATATTACACTGTGCAATCTTGTAAGAGATTCCTTTCCATATTGTGTATTTAAGGAGATTGTGAACTATTCCATATGGATCTGATTAGAAGTCTTCTATGCTAATACAGCTGTCCCTACAGATTTCAGCCTTTGAATCAAGCCTCAAATGCTTACTGTATCAATAATATTGCTGTTACATTTTAATAATTTTCTGCTAATTATTCAGTTTTTTCCCAGCTATCAGGGTGGTACAATTCACTGTTTTACATGCAGGAAAATAAGAAAGTTAGCAGTATAAAATATCTTTTTAAATTACAGTAGTTTAGAGTCTTGTGATGACACTCAGCCAAGATGCAATATTATCTCCTCCATGTGTAGAAATTTATGCAGTTACAACGACAGGTGTAATTAGACATATGCAAGAAAACATTCCACACAACGCTATTGTTTTTGAGGAAACGTTATCATCTAACTTGTACCATTCAGGAAGTGCAACACCCAAACTTAACCACCACCTAATCTGAACACTCTGGGGAAAAAAAAAAATTAAGTTTTAAAATTATCTTCTCTATACCCTATCAGAAATACAAGATTATTAATCCTGTCAAAATATATAGTAAATAACCCTTACCTAGTGTATTTGAAAAATTAAACATTGAGATCAAACTTTAAATTTGCTGCAAATGCTGCTTGTTATATCCTCTACCAGGGCAAGTACTATACAGCTGAGGTAATTTTTATTTAAGCACATAGTGCAGTATACCGAAGAGATACGCAAGTGTAAAAATGGCAATGCTCAAAAAGCCTACACAAGCATACACAATCCAGGCTCATACCTTTGAAACACACTTTATCTAAAAGGCTAGGCCAAATTCAATCCAATTATTTCAGTTAAGCCTAGAATGACTGTAGTGCAGTTAACAGTGTTATTCCTGGTTTGTATGACATGCTATTTATTGTAGAGAAATTATTTCATATTCAAAAGTAGAAAACAACCAATTATTTAGCCAACTAAGCCACATTCCACCCCTATTTAATTAAGTACTTTTAAATTTACATATTTTTAAATATTGTTTTTCTTCATAAAACATCAGTTTTTAAAATCATAATGAGTTCTGCAGATATGCCTCTGGCCAGATAGTCTAAGCATTAAAAAAGCGTAAGGTCAGATCTATCTTCAAGCTGACAGATCATAATTTAAATGCCTTAAGCTAATCTTACTGTCTCAAAAGTCTTGAACATCAGTATTTTTGCAAACTATCAGCACTTGCCATAACACCCTTACTACACTACATCTTGAGGTTACTACAGAAGAAATGAGGTGATAATTGCATATTAACATAATTATTCTGTAATCCCTCTGAGCAAGCTTCCTAGGTCACTCAGTAATTCAGATTAGATGCAACCTTCTTGTCATCAGATCTATGCTGTCCACTTTCTGTTCATTAAGAATTCTTTTTGATAGGAATATACTTAATTCCATTGTTCTATGTACATTATTAATTGTTTTTATTACCAGTAGGTTTATGACATTTCCAAATTCTTATTCCATACTGACAACCTTTGCTATGTAATAGGGTCACACACCAAATTAAGAATACTGCCTTCACGCAGTGCTAAGTGTACTATGCCGTCACCTACTAGCATTTGTAGTTAAGAGATTTGTCAGTTCCTGTTACAAACCTGATGTTATTTTACAAGGATTTCCAATAGATTTGAAAGCACACTGGAGCCGAAAAATTAAGATGGAATAATTTGGTTGGGTTTGTGAAAAGCACAAAGTGCTTTTACGTGTTTTGATATCAAGTTTCTCATTAAATTCATAAATAAAAGCCAGTGAGCTAAAACACAGAGCGACTATTAGGTGGCACAAAAGCCATCTCCTAAATGGACTGAATTTAATCAGCCTAGTTAAAGTAAATGAACGAATACAGTGTCTTTCAGCAATGCTGTAATGAAGGCAAAAATATACTTGTCCTGTGCTAAGTAACTCCTCATAAGTCAAGTTCTTGAAGCAGATATGTGAATAACCATGACATTCAAGGGATTATTCAAATATTCAAGAGACAGGAAAGGTGTTTCAGGTTTGCATGGTTCCCATTTAGATTCTTCTCCAAGACTCTGTTATGTAAATAAACAAAACCTATCATTTTATCCACAAGCATTCCTGTAATAAAGCTTTCTCAAATGACAGATTATATTAACGATGATGAAACCAATGTCACAGATTTTTAGGCAACAAACAGCAGACCAGAGAGAGCTTAAGTACATCCTGGCACAGGACTAAAGAGGCATCTCCTTCCATCTTGCCCCATTATGCAGTCTATTCCTTTTACAACTTAATCACAGCAAACGTCAAGCACAGAGCTTCCATCAGAAGTGAAATGTTTAAGAACCTTTGGAAAATGAAGGTTTGTACAGAGTAACAGAGGAACTAGTAGTGTATTAGCATAAACCAGCCACATCCTGAGAAAAAAAAAATTAAGTTATTTAGAGGACAGCTGCACAATATTTTTTCCTCTTCCATACAGTAATGCACACAGTTCACACCTCCTGAGTTCCAGGTGTTATCTAGTAATATGAATACCCAAAGTCAATAAAAATCAAGATACTTTGATAATTAGAAGAATACGTATTACTAGTTTTCCATTTTATCTCTTCTTAAAAAGCTATCCAGATCCACCCTTCAGATGGAAATAGGACCACAAAACCTGACAACCAGAGGATGAGTCAGTGACTCACCTTGCCTTCCTCCAGCTTCTGTGTTTGCAAATTAAATTGTTCAAAATGCATTCCTTTCTGCACAGCAGAGACACCAACTGTTTGTAGACTGCCTTACTTAACTTTGAAACCTACAAATTCACCTGAACGTTTCTGGATTTTTTTTTTTAAACTTCTGTAGTGAAGAGACTGCTTGTTTAATATGCACACCACCATGAATGCTGCCCTCCCACACCTACATTACATACAAGTATATGGTTATTAATGTAACAACTAGTTTTCAGTGGAACTCCTCAGACTGTAATCTTCGATCCAGATCCATAGCTGTTCACATGAAAACATAAACATTGGAAAACTCATAGCTAATCAGACTCCCATATTAATTATTTTTAAAGCAGCAAGAAGAATTACTGATAGGACACTAAGATGCTGTATTATGCCTAAATAAAGAAATACAAAGTTACTGCCACCCACAGTATGACCTTTTGTCATACTGTTGAAAGATTCACTGAGTTGTAATATCTCTGTGGAAAAAGCTGACCAAGGAGAAATTTTGAATTACAGAGACGTCAACACAAAAAAGTAGCCTGTCTTTTCAGTAAGACTATCCTCGGGAACATGAAACCTGAAGCACACTTTTTCAAAAAGTTTATTTACCTGTAACTTTGTTCCTAATTAAACAATTTCTTCAAAAGCTGTGTGTTGGGTAATAAGCAAAAAAATGGTTTCCTTAAAAATGTCAAAATTTCAGAAACTTGATTTCTCGTCTAAAATGTTTAAAAGTGATATTTTAAATTCTCACATGTGAAAGTAAACAGTACACAACTGAAGAATGACCATCTTACAATTCAGAAATCACAGGAGAGAATACCATTACTGTCACCGACCATTCTTAATCTTATTCCTCTAATATTGATTTGCTTGGGAAAATAAACCAGTTTGTCACAATGGGGTGCATCACGCTAAAATTCAATACTGCAATCAATAAAATAAGTGACAATACAATTTAAGTGTCACAAGAATCAGATGTATGACTTTAAAAAAAAAATACTCTTCTAGTTGTAAGTGCTAATGCAGCAGTTTAATATGGTTTCATGGGTAGAGACTTTTCAAAGTGAATTAGGTATTTCTAAAAGATGCCTAGCCAGTACAAAAAACCAAGATTTTGAATCTGGTAACTTCAGAACAGTCACACAAGTCTACAGGCTTCCATAACCTGCCCCCCAGCACTCCACAACACTGCCCACAGAGGACAGCCAAGGACTTAAGACTCCATGTTCCTGCAGCTATTTGTCTAGTTTGGACTTTTAGTAGTACGATCTAGCTTGAATTGCACTGCCATTAATTACTACTAAAGATGAGAACCACAATCAAATATTGAATTTTCCTAAATGCAGACATACATGGTAAAAACTAGCAGCATTCCAGTAAGAGAGACACAAGTTTGAAAAATACATATTTAATGCTCTGTGATAAAACACACTACTTCTCTCCAAAACTGTTCCCTTACTTACTTTTCCATGCATAATTCTTTTCCTTTAAGTCAATCTCACATGCTCACACCTTTTTTTCTCTCTAAAGAAACTAAATGTTTGAGAAAAACACTTTTCATCTCTTTCATCACCATTACCTATGTTTTTCAGTCAAATGTATTCTTAAGCCTCAAGTATGGTACCAAAAATTGCTTTTATCTAGACACAATATGAATAATAGTTTATTTTATTAGCCATCAGCCGTACAAAACAAGAAAGTTTCTCATTACAGTCTACAAATAAAAGCCCTGCTCCCATCCTTGTTGTGAGACAGTATTTTTATCAGGCTGCCAAAAAAACTAAGGGTTGTGATCAGTGATACACAGTGTAGTTGGTGGCCAGTAACCAGGGCTGTATCTTAGGGGCAATACTGGGACCAACACTGTTCAACATCTTCATTACTGACCTGGATGATGGGGCAGAAGGAACCCTCAGGAAGTTTGCTGATGATACAAGACTGAGTGGAGTGGCTGATACACCACCATGGTTGTCCTGCCATTCAGATGGACCTCAACAGGCTGGAGAAACGGGCTGACAGAAACCTCCTCAGTTCAACAAAGTAAAGTATGAAGTCCTGCACCATGAATAACCACATGCACCAGTACATGCTGGAAAGCAGCTTTGCAGAGAAGTACCTGGGGGTCCGGTTGGACAGCAAGCTGGACATGAGCTAGCAATGTGCCCTCGTGGCAAAGAAGGTCAATAGTATCCTGGTCTGCGTTAGGAGTGTTGCCAGCACACAGAGAGGCGATCCTTCCCCTCTACTCTGCACTGGTAAAGGCTACATCTCGAGTAGTGTGCCCAGTTCTGGGCTGCCCAGTCCAAGAGAATTATGGAGCTATTGGAGTCCAGCAAAGGGCTACTAGTTAAGAGACTGGAGCATCTCGTATGAGGAAAGGTTGGTAACAGTTAGGACTGTGGGGAAGGGGGAAGGGAAGGCTCAGTAGGACCTCATCAACATGTACAAACATCTGAAGGGGAAATACAAAAAGATCGAGTCAGACTCCTTCAAGTGGTGTTCACTGACAGGACAAGAAGCAATGGTATTGTGGCTTAACCCCAGCCAGCAACCACGCAGCCGTCCACTTGCTTCCCCCCGGTCCAGTGGGATAGGGGAGGGAAACAGAGAAAGACAAAGCTTGTGGTTTGAGATAAGAACAGTTTAATAGAACAGAAAGGAAGAAACTAACAATGACAATAACAACAACAATAAAATGACAATAATAATAAAAGGATTGGAATACACAAAACAAGTGATGCACAA
>JAVKLA010000090.1:18781074-18809935 GCA_034782735.1 Sagittarius serpentarius
TGACGTCCCATGGTATGGAATACCCCTTTGGCCAGTTTGGGTCAGCTGTCCTGGCTGTGTCCCCTCCCAACTTCTTGGGCCCCTCCAGCCTTCTTGCTGGCTGGGCATGAGAAGCTGAAAAGTCCTTGAGTTAGTCTAAACATGACTTAGCAAGAACTGAAAACATCAGAGTGTTATCAACATTCTTCTCATACTAAACCCAAAACACAGCGCTGTACCAGCTACTAGCAACACAATTAACTCTATCCCAGCACGAAACCAGGACAAATGGGTACAAACGAAAATACACGAGTTTCCACCTGAAAACAAGGAAAACTTTTTTGCTGCAACAGCGACTGGCACAGGTTGCTCGGAGAGATTGTAGAGTCTCCAGCCTTGGAGACATTCAAAAGCTGTCCAGACATAGTCCTGGGCAAGCTGCTCTAGGCGACCCTGCTTAAGGCAAAGGATTGGAAAAGATCTCCACAGGTGCCTTCCAAATTCAACTACTCTGTGATTCTGTTTTAGTACACTTTGCAACACAGTATCCCAATTCTTGCTTACTTTACTCCTCTTCAGACTGCTCCACATGCTCAGACTATCCACTCTTTTCTTTCATTTCAAAATATCAGCAATATAGGCATGAGTATTTAAATTAAAAAAAAAGTTTCCAACCACTAACTTCAGATTTATCATTCTGACGGCTTAAGAAAATTACATAAAAATAATTAGGTATATAGCAAAAGTGCATTCTCTCTATCCCAAGTTATGTAGAACATACCCACAGCAAAACTGTAATTTGATGACCCTCTCCTTTCTATCTCTCTTCCAGTGTTCCTGTTTTCCTGAGTTCTCTCACTAAATAAAATAATGTTCTTACCAAGTAAAGTACTATTACCACACTCAAATTTATAAATATGTATTTCCAAAGTCCCACCTCATTTTCTATTAGTATTTCTACAATCCAGGACTTTCCACAGGATGAATCCCTCTTCTGTATCACAATTTACTTAGATGCCTTCTTGATATGTCACAACCCAGAGGGGCCTAAGGATGCTGAATTCTTAGTGTTGGCTTTTCAGGCAATACAACAGAAGTATTTCCTCCTCATGGAACCCCTCCCACCAGCAATGCTCGGTTACAACAGTCACAGAGAGATGTTTCACAAGCAGCACATTTAGGATAAAGTATCTGCATTCTTCCAGGCTCTAGTCTTACCACTGCAGTCCGTATGTGGGGGATAACACTAAAATGAAAGACCTGCTGTCATTGCAGAAGATTTTGGCTTACAGAGAAGAGGAAGTAGTCTCAACATTGAGCCATATGCTGTCAAACTACTGTGCTATAAATTGGAATTATGCTTTCCTTTGCAGCAAAGCCAATTTAAGTAACTCCTGCCTTCCTCCACTCCCCCATGTTCCATCTTTCACACTTTATCAACAATTTCATTATCCAGTTTAAAAGGCTAGGACCCACACACTTGCTGAATCAGCACAACTGAGAGGCAACAACTATGAGTAAGGGCACAAACTTTTACTAGTTTTGCTGACAGAAAAATCTACTCGGGAATCTTTTCCTAAAATTTGTATCAACAAATAAAACATTGAAAATGCAGAGAACATTTCAGATGGCAGAAAAAGAAGCTTTGGCAGTCCTCTATTTAACTGTAAAAGACAACATTATGAAAAACACTACCATGAAGCAAATTTTATGTTCTAAAATTACTTGAAGTACACTACTCAACTGAAGTAAAAGCTAGAAGTGAATGCTAAAATAATTCAACTGGGGAACATTAAATACATCTTCTGAGAATACTATTACACACGAAAAACTATTAAATTACATATTAGACACGATAGCTAGATTTTCCATAGAGACATACAAATGCAAATCCTTCCAGTAGGTTAAATAAAAAGTATTTTCATTTCTAAAACACATTATTAACTTTGAGAAATTAAAAAAAAATTATTCTCCCCCTTAACCCATAGTTTTACAAAAATCAAAGTCACTATCTGCTCAGAAACAAGTCCTTTTGAAGCCAGGTACTGCCACCAAGTGGTGGTGAAAGTCTGTATGCAAATCTAATTATTCCCCACGTGTAGAGCACACGGAACTGAAAACATTCCTCCAGCCGCCAAATATGAGCAATGGTGTACTAAGACAAAGACATTTAAAATTAATCAATCAAAGCAGAATGAACAGAATTTTCACATCCAAATCTAAAACTGACTTTCAATTTAAAACAAGGGGTTTTCCTACAATTCAGTCTTTTTGTTCAGACACCTTTTGTGAGCAGTTGGGTAAAGAACCCTTTCTTCCAATACCAATCTAAAATATATCAACAAACTGAATCTAACAATTAGCTGGTTTCCATAACTTTATACTAATCCCCAATGACTACAACTACATGGCCACAGAAGTCTTATTTTTACCAAAATCCCAAATTTCAGAGAAAGGTGAATTCAGTAACTGAAGCAAAAGACCCACCTCTTAAGGTATAAACATCCAGCTTGTTATTTGGATAAGCTATCCAGTGTACTTTTGTTAGAATGTACAGATCACAACCAGGCTGGGAACAATTTTTATAAGTCAGGTATATTTGACTATTTTTACAGGAGTATTTCTCAAGTTCATTAAACTACATTGTTAATTACCTGCATGAACTAGCCCCAAAGCGTCAGTCCTGCAGATCACAGATGAAAACTTGCATGACAACATGATGCTACATAATGGATTTACGGTACAACTTTCTTAAAGATGACATTAAGAACAGTTTAACACAATTTTACTGGGACAGATCTTTGAACATGACACAACGTTCAATTTCGGAAAAATTCTGACATTATTCGTTATTACATAAAAATTGTAATTCTTTTTATCCAGCATGAGCTGAAACACATCTAGCTATTTCTGATGCTTTTTGCTTTTTTGGCTGATAACTATTTGCTGTACATACTTTAACAGTATCACAAATTTTAAGATTGTCTCTCCTGCTAATGTAGAGAGACTTAACTCTTAAAGCATGCTATCTTTCTTAATTATAAAAAGACTACCTGAATGAACACTCTGCTTTTACTCATGTAATTTAGAGCCTTAGTGTAATGAATTACATTAGTGATATTCACTCATCCTTACCAGCAAACTGGCTCTCATCATCCTCTATATTCTTTCAGTGATCAAGGGTTAAAAAGCTAGTAAGATTGCAAGTAACAGTGCCAGGTAAGGCCAAAAAAACATCTTGTACCTTTTTAGATTAAGAACAAACAATTCTGTCAACATGGAGAAAGCTATCATCCCTACCGATGAACATGTGAAATAAAGAGTTTTCAAAAGACTCAAAGCTATGTAACTCTGCACACGAACAAATGAACAGACAGAACTCGTAATTCCAAGTGACAAGATAAGGTCCCTCCCCTATTCATTGGTTTTTGTTTGGTTGCTTGTTTTGTTTCTTTGTTTGGTTCTTTTGTGGTTTCGGTTTGGTGTTTTTTGTTTTGTTTATTTTAAAGAGTCATCACCGTAAGTGATTTAATGGCAGAACACTCAAATTCATGTTACCAGGATAATATTAGCAAGATGAAAATTCTCAGATTCCTGTCTGAGCCACAGAAACACAAATCCCACTTACTCAAATTTATCCTGTGCAGAATTCTGTATATAACCTACCCTTCTTCAACATCTGTGGTGCTATTATTCATTTATTACATCCCCTACTTTTAGGTAAAGTAATATTAAATACATTCAAGACAGTTTCTGGAAGCAAGCCTGGTTTTGCCTGGTACCTCAAGTGCTTAAAATCTGACCTCACTCTACACACTGTTACAGGGAAATTCAGCACAAGCATCTACCTTCTGTAACCTTTCCTGTTACACGGAAGGGTGACCCATTATGCTGTTAATACATTGAGACCAAGATTATTTGTTCCTAACTTTCCCCCATATTTAAAACAAGATACTTCTTCCTATGGAGCTCAGAAGATGCAGTTTGGAGGTCAGAAAAATCTAAGAGCGAAGACTACGGTTATCCCAATAAAGTCACTGTTTGTAACTAGTATTTTACACCTGTGTCTTTTTAACTGGCAATACATTTTTTTTTTTAATTTTCAGAAGTCAGGATATCATACCTTTTATATTTGCATTAGGAAAGTGAATGATTTAAAATTAGAAGAACAAAAATCCCAAATCCTTTACTCAAAGAAAACCTACATGGAAAGCACACTATCAGTCATTAGGAAATGCATTCTGGTCAAGAGTACAAGAAAAATGTTTGAGCAAATCATTAAATCACATTTTCAGCTATTGCTCTGAATGACATAAGCTTAGACAAAAGGACAAGTCTGCACTGAGTTGTGAGAGTTAAGTTCATTGTTTAGAATTCTACAAGATGCTGCAGCCACTACACTCATGAGTGGAGATTCCGTAAAATGAAGTCTTTCAGTCATCCTTGCTGCCCTTCTCTGAACCTTCTTCAGCTCTGCTATGTCATCTTTCAGCCACAAGACTAGACTAGTACTCAAGAAGCAATACACAATGCAATGCAGTGCATCTATGGTACACCACAAATTTGTATAACCGGATCTGGTTTTGTTTTGTTCTCGTTTTTGTTTTGTTCCCTGATAATGTGTAGTATTTCCACTGATTTACTGACTATTCAGTTGTCATTTTTACAGAACCGTCAGAACCTCAAGATCTCCTCCAAGCAATAACAATACTGATCAAACGTCATTACACTGTTTCCATGTATTCTTTTACACATTTTTGTCCTCTTGTTATGTATGCAAGAGCACAGGCTTTCTCCTCGGAGACCAGCTTTTTTCTATTATACACAGCTAACCACCATTAAGATGAAAGGTCTTTGGAGTTTCATTCAGAAGATTTCATGCTTAAAGAATACACGCAGTTATTTATATATTTGATTTCTCAATGAATTTTCTGTATTTAAACCAGTAATGAGATAACACATAAATTAAGAAAAGACAGAACAAACTGTAAGCATTAAGTACTGAAAGCGTTAGGAGACATGGGGAACAATCTAAATCTTACTGTGAATTCAAGTCCCCTTCCTAGCCACAATTCTTGTTTTACATTCATCCTCAGATAAAGAACAGTATTTCCTTTTGCAGAGTTGCACTTACCCCTTTTCTAAAAGCAGCACATTCTAGAAACCTGCAGAATCAGGCTAAGGCAGTAAAACATCCTCTATGCATAAGTATATGCATACTACAGCAGCATAGCTTACTTTTAATTGTTCGTAATTCAAAAGACAATTCATAATCAAAGTCCTGAATCAGTTATACATTATACAAAGGAACAACACTGAACAGAAGAGTTATTTTAAATTCCCTACAAACTGTTCTGCTATAATCAGTATTTTAAAGTTGACAGCAGCTCTAAAAAAGTCTTAGCAGAGCAGAAGATACAAACAAAGCAGGTCATGTCTATTTTAAAATGCACATACTACATTTTTAAAGCTACATTAAGTCTGCGTATTAATCAGATTAGAAATGAAGAACAAGATCATTTGAGCAAATGGGATCTCCCTCTCACCTCTTCAAAATATCAAGTCACCACAAGCAGCTGTATTCTGAGATGCCATATTAGTCAAACAGCAAGCAGGAAACTTGAGAAGCCAGCTCTTGTTTGTTATGGAAGCCTGTGTACACGAGTCCATCATGCCCTGTCTCCACAGGACAGAATTTACCAAATTGTGGGGCCTTACCTAAAGATACTCTTGAAAGACTTGAGCTAAAACAGATTAAAGCAAATTGCTCTTTGTTAAATGTTTCACATAATTTAATGAAGAAGAGACTAATTTTACAGTTCAAAGTATTCCTGAAGTAGAGTATCAAGTAACACAAAAAGAAACTAAACCTGGGCTTAGCTACAATCTTTTTCTCAAAATAATGGCGGGGGGGGGGGGGGGGGGGGGGCCGGCAGAGAAATGCCAAAGTTACAGGAAATTTTTCCTAGACAGACACTTTGTAATTGCAAATGGACACTTTTAAGTTCTACAGCTCATGAGTACCAGCAGTAAATCTTCACATACTTTCTTTCAAATAGCTCCCAAAAGGGTTCCTGTGGACAGGAAAGGGGAAAAAAAACAAAACAAAACCAACAGAACTTCATTATTAAAAATGTGAAATGCTATTTTGGTAACTGGTCAAATTTCCCACACAGTTATTTATTAATAGAATAAGTGCAAGTTTAACATGCTGTTTTGACAATGCAAAGTACACTTCCAGTGCTTTGAAACCAAGTGGATAATATGCAGAGAATGAAATTCATTTTAAGTACTCATAATTTTGGCTTTCAACAGCTAGCAGAATGCTTTGATAGCTTTTTGACTATAATAGTTTATCAAAGAAAAGCATAATTGTAATCATAATCTTATATATTAGGGGTGTGTGTGTTTTGTTTCTATTTTGGTATTATAGAAGTAACTATGTCTGTACATTAGAGTAATCAAGATACAAGTTTCAATACAATTTTCACTGACCACTTTTTCTGAGTGTTCAGCAGTATGTGCTGATGGACACAAGGAACTGGGCGGAAAAAAACCAACCCACAAACAAACAAAAAATCCCCAGTAAAAAAACAAAACCAAACCCACAAAACTCCTACTCACCTTTGTTTGATTTACATTAAGCTGTGAGATCCACTTCCACATTAAAACAAACCTGCAAAATAAAACAATAACTTACTGTACAGCTGTCATTGTTTTATGCTTCTGTTCTAGACTATCCAACAAGACAGGCAAAGCACAGAGGTAAGAAATCAACAGTTACAAAAGTATTCTATCAGTTTTGTCTCAGGGTAGAAATATCAAAATTCCAGTGATCTTCTCTCAAATACACATGTAATTTTCAAATAACACAGATGTTGGTACTTTTAAATTAAAAATTCCACCAAGAAATCTATCAAATATACACATACTATTAAACTAAGTGAACAGGGGAAAAAACGTTGCATGGCAAGAAAAGCTCTGCTGCATTTTCTGCTAGTACCTTCAAAGTCAGCTATCTTAAGCTGCCTGAATAGGGAACAAAGCACAGAAAGGAAATGGTTACAAATGAAAGCTTTTTAAAATAATTTTAGCAAAACCAATCACGATATACAAGACTAAGTGTTGGAGGGTTTTAAACCTAGGCCTCACTAATTCCTTGCCTTCCCTAGGACAAAGTTGTGTTTATTATTTTAAGGCTAGCTGGCCATTTTAAAATCATAACTTACTTTGCCTTCATGAAGGCTGACTAATGTCAGATTAAATGCTCTAATTTCCATTTTGCTTATGGATATTTAACAGAACTAACTATACAAGGATATTTTTCACTTCCTAGTTGGAGATACCAGACTCAAAGTCACTGAAGCTGCACAAAAACATGAATGAATTTGGGTAGAGCATCTCTACAGAACTGAGCCTACTTCTAATGAAGACACAACCAGCATACAGCTTTACAGAGAGGGTTATTTGTATCTAGACTAAACAAATGTATCCATCACCAAAACTAACTCTGAAAGAGATACCTATCCTCACATACTACTTAAGATTCCTTCCCTCATTTTGATTCTGAGTTTCCCAAGTCAGTCTGTAACTGTCTCAAAGCCACCTGCCTAAATTACAAGGACAGAGTAAAGAAAGACAGATCTTTCAAAAAGTCTTGCTGGGCAATATAAAGCAACAGAAGACAAGCCTCCAAGCTCCTTTCCCTAGCCCCGGGATCATTTCCTAATTATCAAATTAAACTGTAGCCTTTATGCACTAATGTTATTCAAAAGATACATTCATTTCTCAAATAAGTTGTATTACAGAAAAGGTTAAAATTCTTTAGTCAGGTTTTGGAGTAATACTCATGTGCCTAGAGAAGCAAGTGTTATTTTCAAACAGCAGTGGAGCCCTATTGTATGCTACACAAGGTAAATGTAAAGCTACAGTTAAAAACACCCACAAAATACACCCTGCATGTATGAAGAGCCAAAACCTTTCAAAAAAAATAGGAAGGGAGTTCTATGCAGGCTTTACATTATGAAGATCAGCACTAAACCAGATGTTTCAGTAAACCTGCGCACTTTGGCTGGGCAGAGTCAATCCCAGCCTAACACTTCTCTCGCTGCAAGTATCTCTCACTACATGCAAAATGCTGTCACCACACCACTGTAGCAATTCTCACATCTTCTGAACACTGCAATTAGCTAAACATTAGCAATAACTGTTCTCAACATAGATTTCATAGTCTGTGATTCAAGTGCAGACAGAATCTGCATCAAAGGATCGAGCCCAGACAACTGTAGATCACTGTAGTAACACAGCAGGCTGCCATACAACCTGTTACTGTAAGAGCTTTTTTATGGAAACACATTACTTCAGACCAATCAATTTACTGTGTTGACATAAAATGGGAAGTCTTACCCTACACTGCGTATGTGGAGGGCATGTACTCTTGTACTCATTGAATGTGCTCTTTGGAGAAAACTTAAATGCAAGTACTCTTGAATAGAAGTATTCTTTGGTTCACAGACCACTTTGGGGATAAATTTAGGGTTACTCTCTATCTACATCTGGCACAGAAGGAAAGAGAAGGGAATAGAGAAGATGGGCCATCATAATTTGCATACTGTCCAGCTGAAGGAAAGGTGACAGCATTTTCACAGAGAGATCATCAGCAAGCAAACTCCTGAAGGACCAAAGAACTGTCCACTGCAACCCTGTGTTACAAACTTAAAAGGGCCCTACAGAATTAACTCCCCTTTGTGAGATTTCAAACCCTCTGGTGTTCAAAGCTGCACCCAGTGGGAGAAAGTAAGCACAATGGCATGCAAACATCCTGATGAAGGCAATACAATCAGCATCAAGACACCAGATTTTAGCTGAAACTATTGATAGCACTCAGACTCTCACTGTTCAAAGCAACCCGACCTACAGTACTTAAGCAACACACACCTCTCAAAGGTCTTTCTGCTGTCAAGGAAGATTCCCCTCACTCCAACACAAACAGTCAAACTCTAACACCTACTATTCATTTTAAGGATGTTGACATTTGGAATAACTGAGCACCTGAAATTCTTTACCAGTAGATCGAAGAGAGGTAGTTCTCCAAGACTCCTTAGGGAAAGGCAAAGATTCAAAATCACAAATGCTTTGGTTCCAGTTTTCCTGTCTTAATTCTCATTATCAGGAAAGAAAGTGAGAATGAAAGCCACTCTCCTTCACCAGGTAATAAAGACAGCATCAAAAGGGACACAAAAGCAGGTAAGAAATATAGTTACAGAGCATTCACCTTGAGGCCTTGCCATTCAGAGTGAAAAGGGGCCCACAGCAGGTACAAGGACTGCTGTAAAATGGTTAGGCTTCTGATCACCAATAAGCACCTGCCTGTTCTGCTAAGGGCAGAGAACAGGAAGTGGAAGAAAACTGCAATGGTGGAGATGGGCGATATCGTACGTGTACCCCCAGCAACACTAAAGAAACACAGAGGGACTGAAAGTGCTTAAAAGCACAAGCATTTCTTACTACTTGGTAAATGTGAACCAAGACTGGTTCAGTGGTAGCAATGATCACCTTGCCCAGTGACAAAACAAAAAAGCAGCATACCAATGATACTTCTTTTCACTCAACACACAAAAAAGGCCAAAGCAGACACAAGAAGTTCTCCAGTCTGTATGCAATGACAAAGTCACTTCTGGGGGGTATTGCTCAGACAGAACAACCCCTCAAGTGTACCTGAGCTACAGACACGAAGAGATTCTCAAAAAGCATTTGTTCGAGGAATAATTTACACGGCTGTACACATAGGCTGTAATATAATTGTTATAGTTAATCACACTAGTTAAACCAGACTAGTTAAAATTTTTAATCTTTGGCTAGCTAGAGAACAGCTACAAAAGCTTCCATAATACTGCTTTCCCAAGTAAACAACCGTCACAGTGGCTACTTCAAAATTCAGGTTCATAAAGAACAACTAAGATAACTGGTTTCACAACTACAAAGATAGCAGAAAAGATTTTATCCATGACTTGCATCAAGCTCATAACCATTCACAATACATAAAGACAATTAATCTGAGTCCAAATGTGAGTTACTACACAAAACTTGCCTAACTACACCTCTTGTCATTAGAATTGGATCTTATGTTAAGACTAAACTTACTTTTATTCACTTTCTATTTACATTATTAGGGCTCGGGTTGCTACAATAGAATACCTCCTAGAACATGACCCTCTCTGGGGAAAAAGTCTGGGAAACCCTAGAATGCAAAGGTGTACAATGACTAAATAAAATTTGCAGTAATCCTGACAAGAGTTTTGATCTATTTATCTACTATTTAGCCCTTATTTCCTAACAGATCTGTGATAACTGACATTTCTACATCTATCGGGGAAAAGACACTTAACCATCTTTAACCACCACCTTCTGGAACGGTTGCAGTCAGGAACATAATTCATAGAGAAGTTTTTTGGCTGGTTGTTTGGGGGTTTTTTGTTGGTTTGTGGTTTGTTTTTTTTTTTTTAAAGAGAGTTATAAGGTAACACAAAATTAGCTTTTGCCTCTATAGCTGATTATGCTTGTGGGGGAAGGAAGGAAGAGGAAGAAACAAAGGCTAGAATAAGCTATACTATACAAACTACTTTTGTTGGTGTAAGTCGTGGCTAAACAGTCCATTTCACCAGCTCAACATAAAACCAAAGCAAAAGGCTTGCAACTGTAGTCTTGACTTCACATACTTTCTGGGATTTACAAATTTGATTAGTTGATTGAGTGGCATTCACATTTATTAGGATACTGCCATCCCAGCATTAAAATCTGCTAAATTTAAAAGCTGGGGGCAGGAGGGGGGGTACAAGGTAAAGAAATGTCATTCTAATATCTGATGCAGCTCTGGAAAATGTCCATAATCTTACAGAAATCTAATAATCCCAGGACTCAATGCAGGAAAAAACAGCCAGTAGAAAGCAGAGATTACTCTACAAAAAGGCTACTGCAAGAAGCCCAGAAGAAGCTCCAGCTAATATAGTACACACAACTACCAAGGATAAAGTAATTTCAGAAGAGGACTGAAAAAGCAAAAACATAGCTGATAACAGTCTCCTAAATCAGTTAATACAGCCGAAAAGTTCTTTAAATACAAGCCTATACTGCCATTTTCCCAACAAGTAGTCAGCAATGACCTTGTCTACACAAAATGTAGTTTCCTGCTTTCTGTTTGCAGAAGGAGCTTTGATGCTCTTTGATTTCTATTAAAAAGTATGAAATCTTCATCTACATTCAGTACCAGCGAATATCTAGAACTGACATTCAGCGTAGATTAATTTAAATAATCACTCAATTTTACAACATGAAGTTTTCTAAAATCATAAAATTAATTCCCTTTCAGAATCTGTAAAATTTCTCTCAATGTATGCTATTCCAACCTTAGTTTAACTAAATTAATTACAAATGCCACAATCAAATTTACCAAAATTAAATGTGCAAAGGAAAAACAACAAATCACTCTTCTTACAATAGTTAATGCAAAGCGATATTTAAGTGCAGGTACCCTACTGAAGCCTGAATTATCCAGAAATCAAATTAAGCAAAAACTTAACACTTCACAACAGGAACAGACAAAATTTAAGTCCTTTTACTGGAGATGCTTCTGACTTCAAAGAATCTGCAGTGACTGAACAAAAGTGAGCAAGCAAGAGACTACAAGAGAGAAGACTGCCTCCTGCATTTTGAATCTCCTGCTAGATTTTGAGTTATCTGAAAAATAGTTCAAAGAAGTTACAGTTCTTCCTTTGTCTGTTCATTACAGTAAAGGCAACATGCACAGTTCCCAAAGCTGTGGTAGGGCTTTCACGTGGAAGTGTTGAAATCTCTCATTTTTCTTCTCAGAGAAGTTTTGCTTTTTGACAACGCCCCGTATGGGACAGTGAAGCACTTCAAGGAAAAGTGTGACAGCGTAGGAAATGAACACAACTGATCATACCTCAGACTGTGAAGCCGTTTCAGTCCAAACAAGAAAATTACAAGTAGATTAATGCAATATTAATAGGAGTATCACAGTAGGGAAAAAAGTAGTTAGAGAGAGTAGCTTGAATGGAAAAAAAAGAACTTGTGTTTTTACCATCAATTAAGTGAAACAGATTTAATTACTATTTCAAAAAATCTGTATTACATAAATGAAAAAAATTTAAAAGCCATCAGCAGCAAAAATATTCTAGGAAGACTGGGGTTTGGATCAACGAAACATATATTAGTCAAAAAGGTTACTTTTCCTCTCTATCACTATAGAGATAAAGAAGTAAGCATTTAAAGATGGACACGATAGGCACACAATAAAGGTGGAAAGATGTCTACAGAGAAGCAATGGAAAACAAACATAATTTAAAAGCTGTTTACTTTGAGCATACATTATCCAGTACACAAATACGTAACAATATACAAATGAAAGCATCATAAATAGACTAAACTGAAGCATCAGTTTAAGGATAGAGTTCTGAAAACATTTAGAACTTCAAGCCTTAAGAGAAAAATACTACTACGTTGTTTCTGAAGGTTACTTATCAATGCAGTTTCCCCCACAGCTAAGATTAGGTGTAATATTCTAAGTATCACTGATATTTAATAAGCAAGTTTACAGTCCATCAATATCCAACTAAATTGAATGGCATTCTTCACAATGAGAATTACCATCAGCAACAAGCTGCAGGGAAATAATTTACCTTCTTTCTTTATCATTTCTCTGCCAGTTTAAGCTACAGATCAATATACCACTTGCATAATAAACACCTGTACATTTTCAGTCACCCTTGAGCCTATTTATCTTGACCACATGAACAAGCTCTTCATTTGCTGTATTTATATACCTTAAATATAACAGCTTCTCTCAAACAGGAAAAGCTTAAAGCACAGAATGACATCATCTCTCCATTCCATTCCAAACTACTAATGGCACTGTACATAACCTTGGCATCATCCTTGACATTGAACACTTCTCCTTTCATTATGCTGTCAGCAAAATCTTGCCAATAGATTACCAGTGCAGGAACTGCCTCTACCCTTCAGCTATGGAATCACTCTCTCCTCCAGTCTGAATTACTATATATTCCTTCACCATATCATCACGTAAGATTTACATACAGCACCCCAAAATACAGTAATATACCCTTCTAAGCACTGCACGAGTGCACTCCAAAAAACAGTTACATGAGATCTTGCCTACCTCATAGAAATTGATTATGGCTCCTCACAAATTTCTAGTCCAAGTTTGCACGCCCAGTTTCTCAGCTGAAACTAAGCAACTGGGAATCCAAACCAGAAAGTTTCTTCATTGAAGTGCTTTTCTAAGGAACCAACAACCTTAATTCAAAAACATGCATTTTGTGTCTTTAAAATAAAAAAAAGCTTTTAGAAACACCTGAGGCAGCACCTTCCATGTGCTCATTTTAAGAAAACAGCCTGTTACATTTCAAGGTTCATTTTTAAAATACCAAGCTGTAGCGTGGTGTCAGACATTTCTAGTGTCATCCTCTCCTTTATACAAAACCCACAGACTTTTAATAAAAACATGAAGGAGGCAAAGCTAAGCATGAGAATAAAAAAAGTTCAAGTTAAGGTTGTGTACATCAAATTAGCACATTTCCTTTTGTGTACCACCAACTAGCAACATTCTATTGTCCAAGTGACTGTCTTTACATACTACACATTCTTCTACAACTTGAAAGTTGCATTTTATGTATTTGGCACGTGTATCTGTAAATGAGGCAGGATTCCACTGAAATCAGTCAGAAGACTGTTTCATACAAGATACTGAAGGAAGGTATGAAATCAGATTGTACAATAAAAATAATACATATGTACAATCGAAGTAAATAAAGCATGTGTGCTACTTGAGAAAAACTGTGGTTTAAGTACAGATACTTGCATTCCAAGTCACAGGCAACCGTATATTTCAGATGCATACTTTAAGTAAAGGCCTTAATTTTTACCAATGACCACTGAATAATCTTTCATAAGCCCCTTAACAGAGAATAGTTTATCAGCTCCATCTCTACTGAATGAACCCAGTGCCTTTTCAGTCAGGAAGTCTGACAGAGAGCTTCACAAACCCCCCACCAAAACCAAGAGAACTACAGAAAAACGGGGTCTGCTATAGGTATACAGAACACATCACACATATGGGACTTCGATGAAGAGCAGTTTACTGTCCATACCTGCCACCAAATCTGCCACCTGTGGATCCTGACACACAGAGAAATGCATCAATTAATCTTCACACATTCACTGCACTTCACATACCCCTTTCCTGATGTACTGCATTACACACTTCTGAAATTCTTCAATGTAACTGCACTCCTCCCTATTAACAAAACAACCTGCAAAAAGTTTACTCCATAATACATACACTTATGTCCTTATGAAATAAAATATAATGCATATCTCTGAGTAGATTCCAGTGTAGAATCTGACCCTTATTTATAAACCTTCAAACAAGATTTAGGTTGGCCATTTTTTTTGTATTTTGAACTCAAAATATAAAAATATTTTAAATAAAAGCTTTGCTGCATGGAAAAAAAACACATTAAACTGCTTAGTTTCTGAAAGCCAGAATTATATTACCAGATACCACATACTTTGTGAAATAGTGTCAAGGTTTTTTCAAAAAAATATTACCAAAAGAGATCAATACTTTGTACCTGGTTTTTTTCTGCAAGTTGTTTTATAAGGACGTCATGTTTATTAATACAATTTAAAACCATTAAGCAAATTTTTGGGGTAGAAAAAGCAGTAATTATGTTTTAAAAAATATTTACTCGAAATCAGTTTTCCCCATAAATAGATTGGTATTCTAAAACAAGAAGCCCAATGATATCTAAATTGATTTATATCTCTGTTCCCATTAAGGACACTTTTACCTAAAAGCAGTATCTGCACAGCATTTCTAATAGTAGTTAAAGCAACACATTAATAGTCAAGCCATGTTGTTACTGTAGCAACAATGATTTCTGGTAGCCATTTTCTTTTCAGTTTTAACACTGTTCCAAAGCCAACAGTTCTTACTGCAATCTCTGTTTAAACCCAAAGGCGGCAAGCTGCTCAGTTTTCTCTCTGGCTACATACTTCAGATACCTCCCTCTAAGACAGTCTTCTTCAGCCTAATGTACTTACTTAACAGTATTCTCTAATGCTGGACTCAACACAATTTCAGTTTACACTAAATATAACAGTACGGCAGTCTGCTTTAAAAAAAACCAAACCCTAAATTTAGGAGACTAGACATTTTGCAGGACACTGGAAGAGAAGAACAGCGATGCAATTCATTATTTTAACGTGCAGGCTCTAACAACACAGCCCAAGACAAGATTATCGGGTTATAGCTTATAGCCTTGGCCATTACACTAACAGCAGCCACAGAGAACCCCTTCTCAGATCACAGATTACAAAATCAAAGCAAGTGCTGTAGCCAAAAGCAATTTCTTAGTAGACTGACATCTCCGAATTTTCTGTATTTAGAAAACCATTTTAAGACAAAACTAGCATACACATTCATCTCCAACTCCTCCTCTACATTTTTGCAGTCTTAAAAATGACAACACATGAAACACTCTCCTGGCTTTCTTAAGACTGCAATGCAGTTTTTTAAAAAGGTTGAACATAAAATCCTACAGCTCAAAATTAGTGATAAATGACACTATTTTCACTTCCTTCTTTAAAAAAAAGTAATCTCACTTTCTTGTATCATGGCAGTTTGAAAGAAAGCAACGGTGGGAGGGCACTAACAAAGTGAAATACGTAACCATTCGTAACAGCAATGGGAGAAAATAATGAACTGGTATTAGTGCGTAAGTACACCCTACAAAACAGGATCCTAAGTCCAAATTCAGTTCCTCACAAGTTTGTTTCAGTCGAACGAGTAGCTATGCTGGGATCATGAGCTCTAATGCCTGCTGCTGTCTGTCTAGACAGCGTTTCTGCCACTTCCCATAGACCATGGCAGGAAAGAGAATCTCCTGTTAATAGCCTGTTTTCTATGCATGTGAAAATGTAAAAATCAAACAAAAATTTCCTAGAGATTCCATGCACACTTGTATGTCCATAAATATTTGTAAACCTCTGCTTATGAACTACTAATAAATACCTCGTATGTAAGGGCTTAAGCTTAAAATGAAAAGTAGGTTTATGCTGAACTCTGAATTGGTGTGGCAGAGACATTTTATTCTGATATTCCTGACAGAAACCTCCAGCAGAGGACAGAGTAGACACTCTGGAGTATTAGCATCTTTAAACACCACTGCTAACTCCCAAAGAGCCTGCTTGCTTATCAGAGGACTAAGCTGTCACTACAATGAATGGTCCAGTATGAAGAAAATAACCATATAAAATAATCACCTAAACACATAAACTCCAGTACCAACATTCTTCCTGCAATAGTTTTGTCCAGATAAAATGTACATATATTTTATACAACAGGATTCAACTACTGCTTATCAGATTTGAAATGAAGCTACAAAATACTCTACCTTCTAATTGGGTTCATATACATGCTATTACTTATAATCTATGAAAGATCACTTTGGGGAGTCACATATATATAACCAGTACTGTAAAGCTTTTCCTTCATTTTGCAGGAGCTTGCTTTTTTATGACAGAGGATGGGTTTTGGTGAAGGAGTAAAGTTAGACTATGCTGTCTACACTATCACCTTAAAAGCTATTGAAAATGGTTTTTAAAATAAGTAAAAATCCATCCCTCACTGAGCTACTCAGTGCTCACTCTTGGGTTGGTGGCACTTTAAGCTTCCAACATTGTCCATCACCTACATAAATAGGAAAAAATTATTTTGTACTTTAGATAAGCTGTAGCAACGCGACATAATTAAACCAACTGTTTTATTTTTAAATCTTTATGCTAGATAGTTGCATTACGTTTGGTTTGGGGTTTTTTGTTTTGGTTTTTTAATGCAAACAACCCACATCTTAAAACCCAGATTATGCTACCACACCTGGCAAGTAAACGGGCAAATGCCTCCACACGCCTCTTTGAAATGTAGTTTGAGACCACTAGTTACCATTTTGAACATTCCATCGAAGCAGCCACACATCACCAGCACCACAACCACAGATCAGCTCTGACAAAACATCCATGTCTCATTAGCAAGCTCCTATTCATGGTCCCTGTGCTGAATCAGAGAGCACTCCCAAGTTTTATTACTAACACACTTATTTATTTAATCACCATACAGGACTGTTTCCTATAGTATAATTTCCGAGTGTTCTGTAAAGTTACTAAGCCTTTGCTCAAAAATTATTCTATGAAAAGCATTTTGCTATGAAGCAGATATTCTCAAGATCTACCCCAAGTTATGCAGTACCTTGAGGTCTACTTTCTACACTGTTTAATAAACATCTATGGCATCTCCATGTCAGACTGCAAGAAAGTGTAGCAGTCCTAGGCAAGCTTCACTTAAAGGTTAGGACTTCATTAATCCTTCTCTCTCACACTTGAACTCTTTATATGCTCGCGGACTTTGTTCGACTGTTCACTTCCTTTTGCTTAGTCATCAATCAGGCAAAAGCTTTCTATCTTTGATTCTTTTACTATTTGAATTAATTCTTCCAAACACATGACAGCCAATGGACAAATTCAGTCCTTCCAAGCTGTTATTTTTTAGTAATAAGATATCTGGGATTTCAGGTGTAAGCACGCAGTGTTTCATGCAGAGACTTACCTCCATTCATTTGCATACACATAGTAAAGTATACTGGTTTTTACTGCCTTGTCACACCTGCAAATACCTATCTTCCAACCTAGTTTCCACTAGCTAGCTATAATGATATACAACCAATAAACTGAGGCAGGGCATACAGGTTCTAATAAATATATTTAAGGGTGTCGTGGCTTAACCCCAGCCAGCAACTAAGCACCGTGCAACTGCTCACTCACTTCCCCCCCACCCACTGGGATGGGGGAGAGAATCGGAAAATAAAGTAAAGCTCGAGGGTTGAGATAAGAACAGATTAATACAACAGAAAGGAAGAAACTAACAATGACAATAATAACAATAAAACAACAATAATAATAAAAAGATTGGAATACACAAGACAAGTGATGCACAGTGCAGTTGCTCACCACCCGCCGACCGACGCCCCAGCCCAGCACCCCCCAGCCGAGCACCTCCCCGGGCATGACGTCCCATGGTATGGAATACCCCTTTGGCCAGTTTGGGTCAGCTGTCCTGGCTGTGTCCCCTCCCAACTTCTTGGGCCCCTCCAGCCTTTCTGCTGGCTGGGCATGAGAAGCTGAAAAGTCCTTGAGTTAGTCTAAACACGACTTATCAACAACTGAAAACATCAGGGTGTTCTCAACATTCTTCTCATACTGAACTTAAAACACAGCACTGTACCAGCTACTAGGAAGACAATTAACTCTGTCCCAGCCGAAACCAGGACAAAGGGACACAACATACCAGCCACACCACAAAACAGAAAATCTACATCACGTGTGTTTGGCCACTTCATTGCCACTATTTTGGTCATGTGACATACATTGCTACTTATATGAAATACTGATCTCATGACAAAAGCACTGATGTCACCATCATTTAATGAATTACAGCAGTGAATACCCTTGTTCTGGCTACAGGAAAGCATCCTTCTGGTACACCCCCAAAGAAGTTGTAAGATTTTCAGAAAAGACAACAGCAAAAAGCGTACAATGCTGGTTATCCTCACCTGTGCATATCCAGCTCATTGGCAGTCCTTAGGCACCTAATCTGACTGGGGCTAAAAAAATAGATACACTTGATTTGTCAGTTTTCCTAACCAAAACAGATTTCCCAACCAAACTTTCAAAAGTAGCCCAAGAAACAGAAGAGACAAGACATATACTCTAAGCCTGTTGCATATGCTTCACATTGGATTACACGGATAGTGCAGAAGAACTGGATCTGCATGGGGTAAAGTCGTATAAAATCAAGAGAATAAAATAAATATACACACAGTTGGCACAAGCCATTCACGTAACGACTCCATTTCAGAATACAGACACAAATGAGCTTTTTAACTGAGGCAAAGAAACCTGTGTGTTTCCCACACCTCCCTTGCACCTTAAAAAGCACATAACCCTGAGACAGAAATATTTTCTTCTAGCAAGTAAACAGCTTATGTTATTTGCACTAATAACAAAGCTTCTTAAAACAAAGGAAAGTGAACACCTAAGATAAAGGAAACGTTGCCATTGCCTTTGACACCCACAGTTAAAAACAACCACCAGAATACCTCCTGCAAAGGCTTCATAAATTCACATAGATATTGACTAATATGTCCCCAAAACTTAGTCACCTACATCAGCAGAGGTTCTGTGCCTACTTTTAGGCGATAGAGTTGACTATTTGCCCGCTGACTGGCCCCGGAGCCAGTATCTTCGCTTGTTACTGGTAATTTTGTAAACAGGCAAGTTAGATTTTCAAGGTTAGCTCCAGTATTTCATGTTTGCTTTCAGCTGGAACACTGAAGAAGCTACTATCAACACTAAATGCTTAGAGAGTATGAATGAATGTGAAATCTTCTGCTTTAAATGGATTAAAGGAGAGAGAAGAACCTTTCCTTAAGTTCATGGACAACATATAGAAGCATACTTAATTAGAGCAATTCCGATAAAAATGCTCAGAACTTACTCAGTTCCTACTTAATCAACTATAAACAGCTTCAGAGAAAATAATACCCATGAACTGCTCTCCAGAACTCTGTTAAAAGCACAGAAATACATAAGGTATTATTACAAATTTAATTCAAGAAATAACCTGTCTTTATCCCCAGATTCACAAAACTAAAGAAAATTCAGCAAACAAATAAAACAGAAAACAAAGGAAGTCACAGCACAGAGCAGGTCAGCTTCTCCAAAATCAGACTTCAGAATACCCTAACCAAAGCTATTCCTTGACTGTATTTAAGCCTACCAGAAAATTGCTGGGAATTTACAGTATTTAGAGAAAAACAATGTGATATTTGTGTCTTTAATTTTTTATGAGGTATAGGCAGTCATAAAACACTCAGATTTGTACTGAAGGCAAGACTAAAGAAAAGGAGGGGGCGGTTGGGGTAGTTTGGAGGGGCGTTTATTAGGTTGGTTGCTTTTTTTACACTTAAAGGGTCGACCTATTAAAAACAGTGTGAATTCTGAAAAGTATTGGTAACAAAAGGTAACACTTTTAATATTTTTGTATTCTTTCAAATAAGCTGATTAACATCATACAGCTTTTCACTTCTGAATGCTAAAATCTCCTTTAAGGTCAGGAAGAAATGCTAATGAATCTACAGTGACACAAAACATGAAGAAAAAGGACAACCTCAAGAATGTAAAAAACAGTGCACTTTCTCCTGCTGAAAATGGCATTCCAGAAGATGACTTAAAAAACTGAAAGAAAAATTAAGGTAAAACTGTTTGACAGAATGAAAGGGAAGTTACAGAGAGATTACTTTGAACAAAATCACCCTGGGTCCTAGTACTAACATTACTAAGTTGGAAGAAGACTTTGTTTTAAGATCATGGAAACCACAACACAAGGGATCACTAATTAATCGTCCCTCCTTTATATTTACATCCTTTGAAAACAGTATGCATCAGCATGCTTCAGGACCAGTTTACTGGATGGACCTAAAGCCAAGTTATTTGAAATATATTAAACAAAACCTCATTTAAAACAGCATGCAACATCCTTAACATCAAAGTGATCACCTCGCAGAATTCAAACAAACCCACTTTTCTCTAAATGGCTTGACAAAAAAACCCAGCTCACCATTAATGCTCCAAATGACATGAAGAAATGTTCTGCTGGGATACTGCAGTACTTTTTATAACCCATCTCTCTAATTCCTTAATGGAAATTGCCAGACTTCTGAAGAGACTGCAGAACCTGGATGTCTTCACAATTTTACTAAATGCCAATACATTACCCTAAATACAGCCTTAATTTAGAACTTTCTATCTTATTCCATAACGCAATACTCTTACACTGGAAAACAGTAAAGAAGATTTAATTGTCTCTATATAAATATTTATAAAGATCTATCCAGATAGATAGGCAAAGAAACACATATAAACTGTGCACATGCACACAAAACTCCTTCAATGATTAAAAACACCAAACCACCTCCCATTATAACATCGCAAATTTTTTGTTTGTTTTTTTTGCATAAATCCTTGCTAGGCTACCTCTTGCACATCATCTTCTCTACTCATCTCTGCTAGAACTTCACTGCACTAAAAAATGGAAGGTAAATTCCCAAGTTGTTTCTAGTGTCTGAAAGACATTTTAAAAAATGAATTATCACAGTACCTGTATGGTATTTTAGAAATAGTGTGACACTTCAGTTAGACAGGAACCTGAATGGTTTCTCCCAAGTATGACTTTTGGGTTTCATTCTCTCCCTTGTACATAAATGTTATGCCTGTTAACATACATTACTGCTGGTAAAATGGTGAAAAGCAACAGCAGTCTTACAATAGCAGTAGAGAGGCAGACCTGGGGAACAATTTTTTTCTGGACAAGCTGTTCCTCTTCTTGTCCAAGCCTCACACGTCCCACGAAAGAAACTGGACCTCTCATCCACCAGCACTTTCAGCCACATGTACAGCAGTGAGAGTCACAGTGAACTTTGCCAATAACCCTCACCACCTAGAAAGTCTGGGAACAGAGGCTTGTCATTTATAGGAACACAGCACTCAATACCAGTGATGTACCTACCTTACTTGAAAATACTACCAAAAGGAAAGGTCTGTGAGAATCCGTGCTAAAGCAGCTCATCAGCAAGTCTACCCCACTTCTTAACACAACATGCGTCACTATCGTCCAATACATTCAAGGCTTTATAAGGAGACAAAAAAAGACAACCACTATCGCAAAGCACTTACAAGAAAACAAGTCACAGAAAACAAACCTTCAGAGGTTTCCCCAAAGCAAAGATGTAGAAAGAATATACAATAGACAGTATCTACAGTCTTCTTTGGTTTATGTACCACACAAGCAACCTTTCCACCTCAGTTTCATCAGCATTTCAGTACAGTTTGCATACTAGACATGCAAGCTCTCCCTCCCGTTCAGTAATTGCTCCAAAGCCTCTGAATTTTTTCATCGCAGTTTACTAGGTTAATTCATCACCACGTCCTCCCAACTTCCCCCCCTTTTTCCCCACAAGAAAACTGCCACAGCATAATGTTTTTTGGTTTTTTTTTTTGTTTTTGTTAATAAGTACCTGAGTAGGCAGCACTAACTGGTATTTTGTTCTCAACTTCCCAGAAGATGGAAAACTGTTTCTAAAGTAACTTCAGAGTTCTAACTTTCATTATAATTTGTATACAATGCAGTTATTTTCATTACATGCCACAGGTTCTCAGTTTTTAAGTGTTGCTCCAGAACAGAAAAGAATAGGTTATCTCACTGATGTCAATATATATATTTTAAAAAAAAAAGGAAGCAGAAGAGGACACAGTACCCACTTCATTGTGGCAGAAAGCTGGGAGAAGCCAGCTGCAGAACTGTCACTTCCCACTCCCTGTGATAGCACATAAAATCAAGACTTTCTCACGGGAGATATAACAACTACGGTATTAAAACAACAAAAAGCAGCACTTCTGTGTGAAGAAACAAAGTTATTTATAATGGAACATCTCAGGCAAAGGCTGTCCTCTGTTGAAAATATAGTTTCTAATACCAAGCCAACTTATAGTAATAACAAAAAAAAACTTTCGGAAAAAATACTCCCCCTCTCTCTCCTCTCCACCAATTATCACAGGGGAACACAGAATTTAATGTCTTTCGTGAAGGCTACTAAGAACATCTGTAAGAATATACAGTTTCTTTGCAAACAAAATAATCATAAATACAATAAACATTTCAATAACCTACAGCCACTGTTTTGGTGGTTGGGAGCCTAATTTTAGGCTATAAATTCTATAAAGTTCCTACCTCTTCTGACTGAAAAATATAAATTTAGAAAATTAAATTTGTATTAGAGAGAGTTTCTGAAACTCTACAGCCACAGAACTGTTGTACGTGCCTATATCTGAAGATGAATAAAGATACCAGCAACAATTATAAACATTAAGGGCTTTTTCAAAAAGTAGTCATCAAGAATTATATCACATAGATAGTGCTCCTAGGAGAGCTGAGTGCAATCAGAAGCGAACAGCAGAAATATTCAGAGGACAGCCACTCAAGATGACAAAAGATGAGGTTTAAAAAAAAAAAACAAAAAAAAAAAAAACCCAAAAAACAGCAACCTACCAACCTGAACACTCTATGAAAAGCAGCAAACCAAAACAAACAAGCCAAACCAAAAAAGCGCAAACCTATAACCACCACCCATCACCCCACTGACTGCTGCCAGACAAGAAACAGATACCTACCATTTCCTACCAGCAGCAAGAGGCAGCTTCAGAGCTGCCATGCTTTAGCAGCAGACGTAAGTAACAGTTTTCCAAAAGCAGTCCCCTGACCTCCTGTTGCATGCCTTTTCTGGAAAGAAATCTTGGGTGGAAAACCCATTCCTGTCTCTGTCAAAGAGCCACACTGGGAAAGTAGATGGGATAAAGCACAACTCATGCTATCAATGCACCAAATTATTATCTTGTGAAGAGGCAGGCAGGAGGGTTTCGTAACTACTTTTCAACATTACAATTATGACATTTGTTAAGGAATTCCTCCTTTCTTTCACTCAAGCTAAAAAAGGACACATTAGGCAAAAGCCTGTAAATAAAGGTAAATTATACAAGACATATACCTTGCACCTTGTTTTGCTTGTGTTCCATCACTTTGTTGTGGAAAGTATTTTTACAAGGGAGTGCTAAGTTGGCCCACAAAACAGGAAAGTCACAATGATCTTGATCCCTGCCTTCAGCTACAACTGGACATAGCAATAAGGCACCTGTAATTTCTTCCATCCTGTTTCCCATGAAGATGCATCCTTTCCCCCACTGCAGCTGCTCTGTGAAGACTGTAACATTATCAAGTACTCATTTAAGGCAAGCAAAAAATATAATCAAATACTCACGAAATAATGTCCCTTTATAAAAAAAAATCTGCAACTGAGACTGCGACTTCTACCTTTTTTATTTTCACTCAGAAAAGAATAAGACTGTACTCCAGACAGTCTCCAAAACTCCACAGCTTTTTAAAGTATGGTATCTAACTTGCAGTGTTAAGCATACTGAAAATAGTTACTACACACTAACAATAGGCCTGAAATATTCCAAAGCCCAACAATCTGACCTTTATACCGATTTGAGCACGAACTTTGCATCCTCTGGATTAAGTCTCAAGAAATACTGAATTACTAAATATCCCATCATTCTTCAACCAGTCGATTATATATAAGATTAAGCACTCAGTATCAATCAATAAATGTCAACTAGAGATTACCATTTCCAGTAGCTGGATTTAGTCACATCTGAAACAAGCAGTTCCCATACCAACAGTATCACAACTAGATGTACTGGAGTTCTCTGTATTACCAAGTTTGCTAAAAAATATTAAGCCAGTTACTATTTAGTGTAACCAAAACCAAAAAATGCATACTCACTGTTAAGCCACTGTCTTCCCCCCCTTTAACCTCATTGGCAACATAAGGGCATTGCTGCAACATTTTATCAACATAACAGCTGCTGTGTACAGTTGAACAGTGACAGAAATGCAGCAAAACTGGATATTCATTTTTATTTGGATTATTTTCTTAAATTTAAAAAAGCTTGCTCTCCTTCAATGAAGCAACACTACTTATGAGTAAATATCATAGAATTCTGGGTAGATTTTGTACCAAGACGAAATACTCATTACATGACACTGCATCGCATACTAGGTAACATGACTGATCCTGTGACTACCACGCTCTTTTCAATTTTTCAAGAAAACACACATTAGAAGTTTATGCAAACTCATTACATGGTCTTCCTTGACAGACAGCTGTGATTTCGGCATCAAATTACATCTCACAGAATTACTGTAGAGATCCACTGTATTTGTGTCCAGTTTTATGTACCCAGGGAAGTCAGAGTGACCATTTCACACCCTTGCTTATCAAAGAGAAGCTTTTCTACAGTTCTGTGAACAATGGGGGCATGACTTTTCTACCATTACTGCTTGTGTGAATGGTTCCTATTAACTGACCCAAGTTTTAATTTAAGAGACATGATGTATACGTACAGGCATGAACGTGGGATTTATTTTTTTTAAATTAAGCACGAAAAGGGTATTTTTTCATGATGCTATAAACTACACAAAATCCTTTAACCCAGACAGCCCAGCAGTACCTTTATGTGTATCAGCCAGAATGACCAACATTCACAATTTCCTTGGGTAACTTAAGCTCTTTTTTCTAGTAGCTACATGAAGTTTGTGTCTACATTGAAAAAAAAAAAAAAAGCGGCAAGGAAAAATGTTAATTGTCAAAAATCAGCTTCCATTCGGAGTGCTCAAGAAGATAAACGAACATATTTTTAGAAAAGACAGACTTGTTTTCGTTTATTTCACCAGAGATTTCTCTACACTCTCAAGTTGGGTGGACACTATTTTCATCTGAAGGAACTGGGCTTTGGAGGCTATGCCAACTTAAACTAGTCCCAAAGTCAATCTAAGTGACTGCAACATTATTCAGATATAACCTAATTTTATTAAATGATTTTCCTCTCAACCTCTGAATACATAAAACAGTATAGTTAGAATCCAGAGCACAGAGGGAACTAATTCAATTTGGCTTAAAATAACAGTAACATTGGTGTATTTGGTATTAGAATAATAGAGGGAATAAAACAAGTATCTTAAGGTAGTCCTCCAACAGCCCCATCACTTTAACTTTGCTGAAGACAAAAAGTTGTTTGAAAATGTAAAACCAGGAGGAAGCAAGTTACCAACTAGTGAAACAAACACGGTCAATCAGCAACTGTTCAAAGACCTTTAATTCAAACCAACTTCAGGTGAAACTGCACAGCAACTGACACAGCTATTCTGTATTTTTTTCCAGTTCTAAGTTCTCAGGTCTTTTGCAAGCTGGTAAAAAGTCTGAAAGTGTTTGAAATTAATAACTGTGTGTGAGCACATGTGTGTTTTATTAGTACAGAGAATTTTATTCCCTTTTCAGTTCCGTTTTCTCCAGGAATGACTTCAAAAGGCTTGAATCAAAAAAAAGTATTCATACTAGTAGGTTCTGCTAATACTTAGAAGTATAAGCACAAACTATTCCACAAGAAATTCCACTAACAACCCTTGAATTCAGTGTCCATATTGAAATTCAGCCTACACTGTTATTTTAAAGTGGAAATCATTGCCACTATTGTTTAACATCCTGCTTATTCAATTGCTGATGCTCCTATTTCACTCAATTGTTGCTGTACTAAATAACCTCACAAGGATGCTCTAAGCGATCAGTGCCTTCTCCTCCTACTAGCCAGGTCACCTGTTGAGATTTCAAGACAGTAGTATTCTCTTTCAGCATTCACTCAAGAACTTTCATATACATTTTCCTAGGCATACTCCTTCTAGTGCTACTCAGTATGAACTAGATGCTGGACCTCATGAAACTTCCAAAAAAAAAAAAAAAAGTCAGAGTAGTACACCTTTGCTCTGATGTGTCACAATAATATTTGCCAGGGATTTTTTTTAATATAAAGAAGACCATACAGATTAGAGAAAACAAAAAAACATGTATGTAAAAAGGTTTTTTTCCTCTGCAAAACTCCTGTTCCTTGGGTAGATTTTTTTAATTAAAAAAAAAAAAACCAATCTGAATGAATGCTAGATGTCAGAAGTAACTATTTTAAGACAATATTTTGAAGATTATTAATTTCAATTCTTGTTGTAATTCTTGTATAACACTGCACCACATCCCTCTGCAGCTACATTAGACAGGTTTGCAACATCAGCTTTGATTATAAGTCAGTGTAATAGGATTGTCACACTGCACTGCTCCACCATGCACTGCACTTAAACTCCTCTCCAATAAGACAACTGCTGCATTTTCTCTGCATCTAAGTGACCCACTAAAAGCTTCTCCAGATGTTTTGCAGTCTGATCAGTCCATTTATTCTGCCCTCAAATCACCTGCCTTGCACAAGTTAGGTAGTGAAGAATTCTATGCACAAGAATCACATCAAGTTACCAAAACTCTGAAGCACTTCACTCTCAGCTGTGAAGAATCTTCTCTTTAGAAATTTACTTTATAATCTGAATGAAAAATTATTTTGCAACTTGTATAAAAAAAGTAACATATTACACAAACTTCCAAGTAAAAGGTATGATTCTATGGTGGAATTCCAGAGATGCTTATCAGCCTCTTAAGAGTTTGTCCCATGTGTTAATTCATTAATCTATACAACATGAAATGGCTTCTTACTCTAAGATCTGGTGCACATTCATTCCCCATATGCGTCTGAAAGCTAAGTTCCATGACACAATCTTCATAATTAAATTATGTGCTAGAAGTGGGGGCAGGAATCAGAATATCACTGCGAAGGAGATTTTGCTTAAAGGGCCAGAGTTGTACAACACTGATGGAAACCTATTCTGATATACCATGCTTGTTTTTTATTACCACCATGACTTGCTGGTTTATAGCCCACACTACCCCAACAGAAGTATTTCCAGTAGACTAAAGATTACATATAAGCGATAAGAAGAAAACTTTCTAGATTTCAGATAAATGACATTGGTCAAGATGATGCTCATCACTGCAGCCTGATGTAACACAAACTTTGTCAGAGAAACTGCCAGACCCTGAAGTAGCTGGAAGCCCGAACACACGACTTTGATACCTTAACTGTTAACTTTTCCTTCGCTGTTGTGAACCATCTCGGCTCCGGGAGCCCCACGCACTGCCGACAGCGGCAGTGCCCCCGGTGCGCAGGGCACCCCAGCCAGTGCCACGGCGGGCCGGGAACTTGCCAGCCCTTTGGAACAACACCGTGCGTTTCAGAGCCGCCCTGCTTTACGCCAAGAAGGAAGGGAACGAAGGGGGAGGCGGGGGACCGCACGTTAACCCTGCCCCAGGACAGCAGCAGGCAGCCTTTCCTGGGCTGGCCGTCAGGCCGGGTGGGCAGCATGTGTGGCGACCCGCACTAGGGAGGCGAGCGGCAGCGAAGCGGCGAGGAAGAGAGCGCAGGGCCGCCCAGCAGGACCCGCCGCGCCGCCCTGGCAGGCCGGGGCAGGCGGCGGGAGGGGACCGACGCCAGCCGGAGCCCCCCAGGGTGACCCCGGCCGCCCCCGAGCGACGGCATCCTCCTCCTGCCCCAGCCGCCCCTGCCTGCCGCGGCGGCGCCGGGCGGGGCATTACCTGGCTCCCCGCGGCCCCACGCTGCTGGCGGCCCGGCCCCGGGCGGCTCTCCCCGCGCCCTAGGCCCCGCGGCGGCGGCGGCACCGGGCTGCCCAGCTCCTCCGCGCCTGGCAATGGCGGCGGCCCCGCTCCCCCCCTCCCAGCTCCGCGCTCCCTGGCTGCGCCGCTTCATGTGACCGAACAAAACCCTCCTCGGCACAGCCCTGTGTGTCCGGCCCAGCCGGGGCACCGGGGAGGCCGCTCGCCGGCTCGGGGAGGGGGCGAGGAGCGACGGCGGGGACGGTGGGAGGCGAGGAGGAGGGCCGGGGCGGAGGGGGAGCGCCTCGCTCGCTCGCCCGCCCTCTCTCCGCCGCGCCGCCACCGCTGCCGCCTCGGCCCGGCCACTTACCGCGGCGCGGGCGGCTGCGGCCGAGTCGCGGTGCCGCACCAGGTCGGAGGCGGCCGCCATGTTCCCCGATGCGGCAGGATGGAGGCAGAGCCGCCCTCCCCGCCAACCGCCGCTAGGGCGGCCGGCTCACCGCGCCCGCCTCAGCCCGCGCCGCCCCCGCCCCACGCGTGGCCACGCTCCCCCGTGGAGCGGGACGCGG
>JAVKLA010000090.1:18810210-18839360 GCA_034782735.1 Sagittarius serpentarius
GCCGGCGCTCCCCAGTCCCCCGCCCGCCGCGTCCCACTCGGCCGGGGGAGCGCGCGCGCGCCGCTTCCCGCCGGCGGCAGGTGTGCGGCCGTTACCGCCAGGCGCGGCAGCTCCGGCCCCCAGCGGGTCGCTGCGGACAGGCCTCTGAGGGCAAGAAGGAAATGCCTTCCGCAGGCGGGAGGACCATTTCGTAAAAGAGCTTTCATCAGGAGGCAGCAGGCCAGCCCGGCGCGGCCTCCTCTCACCTGGGCCGAGCCGCGCAGCGCGCTCGGGAGCGGGGAGGCGGGAGAGTCAGTTGCTCGGCGGTGCCTTTCCCACAGAAAGTGGAAAACTAGGTCAAATGCTGCGGGAGCTGTACAAAGGCGCTCGCCGTGCCAGTGAGAAACGGAGGCTCCCGCGACAAGCTGCGGCTGGCGAACGATGTGAGAGGGGAAGAGGAAAACCTGGGAGCAGAGGAGCGACAAGAGGAGAGGGGAGACAACCCGGGGACTGTCAGTCCATTAGGGGAGGCGGGGAGCGATGAGGTGACAGCAAGAAAGTAGAAGCATTCGGTGCCATTTTTTCTTCAGATCAATGTTTCTGATGGCAAACCCCGATTCAAAAGGGCAGGGATTCAGAGGAGAATAGTATATGCGTAAAGCAGAGACTGCTTGGAGAAAGCAGGTTTTTTTCTTCAGGTTTGCTAGGCCCAGAGGATTTCACACTAGTGAGAAGCTGATTAAGGCAACGTTAGAGGTGTGAGCAGTCATCACTGAGAGCTCACAAAGACAGCTGAGATTTCAGGAGAGAGGAAAAGGAAAAACAGCACGTACAATTCAAAAGGGGGGAATAGGTAGAGCTGAGAACTGTCAGTCATTCCAGCCTCTATTCCTAGAAAAGTATTGAAGCAAATAATCACACATCTTTAAGTACATGGTACCTAATGAAGTGGTAAGTTACAGCCAACGTGGGTTTGTCAAGAAAATCGTATCAAGCCAAACTCAGCCCATGCTGTGACAGCGTAATGGGCCTTGGATGGGAGTAGAGGTAGATCTGTTATGGCTTGACTTAAGTAAGGCTTTTGACACCATCTCAGAGAACTCTTACTTGAGCAAGCAAAAGACATATCATAATGAAATGACTCTGCAGTGGTGCAAAACTACATCAGCAATGCTTCACTGTCACAAATAGGATATAGCAAATACGGTTCCTTGGAGGCGGGTATGTCCTGAGTATGGTACCAAGTCTAATTATGTGAATGATGGTACAGTTTACAATGAATTTGCCAACAATGCTGAACTGGCAGAGCTGGAAGAGTGTTGCAGGACAAGAAAAGAATTCAAAATGTTCCTGACAAACTGGTTGCAGAAAGAGGATGCAGTTGAATAAATACAAATGCCAACTTCAACATTTAAGCAGGAAAATAACAATTGCACAATTGCAAGACTGGAAACAGACAAACACTGGGTCTTCAGAGAAGGGGTGGGGGATCAGAGTAGATCACAAACTGAACAAGCATCAACAATGTCACACTGTTGTGAAAAAAGCGGTTCAGAGAGATGTGTAAACAGAACTGTCATATCTAGGACGTACGAAGAAATTCTCATATTTAATACTGGTAAAGCCTCAGCTGTAATATTGTGTTCAGACGTGGGCTCTGCATTTCATGAAAAATTACTTTTAAAAAAGTCCAACAGAAGGGAGTACAAGGAAGGAAAAAAAATAAATCAACATTTTTTAAAAGACATGACCCTAATTGAAAATAGGAATGCTTGAGAATTTTTAGTCTAGAGAAGAAAACACTAATGGGAGAAAAAGACATTGTTCACTAAGTCCATTGCAGACAGAGCAAAAATTAAGTTTCAAACTGCACTGAAAGAAATTTAAGGTAGACATTAGGAAAAGTTTTGCTGTGATATGGATAAATAAAACTGGCATATATTCACTAGAGGGTTCTGGAAATGTCATTAATATTTTTTTTTTAAGACTAAGTTAAATATCTGTAAGAAAAGATTAGAAGCATTTGACTCCGCTGTGAAGTAATGGAGGCAGACTAGGCAATCATTGTTTTCAGCACCATTTTCTAGAACTGCAGTTACTATCCTGATACCTGTTCTGATCCTATTTTTTTCTGACAGAAATTAATCCCAGAGACATTTAATCATTTAATGTGTTGGTGTGATCTTATGCACAGGTGTAGATATCCCCTTTGGGAGTCTTTGTCATGTTACCTTCTGTATAGCTGTGTGGCAACACGTCACATGCTCAGCTCATTTGCTAATTTTATATATCACTATAAATTCCACATTTAAAAATAATGTGTTTGTTAGGTCTCATGTAACTTGTGAGAATCAAGGCTTTGCTTTGTTTTTTTCATGGTACCAGAGATTAATTTTCCCCAGAATCCATTAAATTTTGGGGTTTCTCTGGAGCTTGCCAGTTAGGAGAAAGCAGTGTGAACCGTTTATGTTATAGGACTGAGACCCACCAAACTCATCTCATTAGAGATGACTAAAAGGCCATTAAATAGGCCAATTTTTAATCTCCACTGAGTTAGACTGAATTCAAACTGATAGCCCACAGGCAAAAGGCTATGAATTTCATTAACAGTACCCTAAAGCACTCAGTCCCCTAATGAGTGCTAATGTTATTCTTCTGAGAATTAAGCTTGTTTTCTGAAAAGATACATCTATGCAATCAAGTTCTGATATTTTGGAGCATCTATGGACAGTTTTCTGCTGCGCTTGAACACAAGAAACGTGATCATCTTGTGCAATCCACAGATTTCTCCTAAGATTCTTGGTCATATGTCCTCCATGCTAACCAAAATACAAACAACAAAGGCATGAAAAAGCAAATATTAATACTACCCCTATACTTCTTGCTGAGTATCATATATTTTATTGTACCCACTTATTTTAAGGTCATCACTCTTACTTACATATATTTTGTGCCCTAGCAGGTAATTTTTAAGCAACAGCAATTCTGCTTCAATTCTGCTTCAATTCTGCATTTCATAGTTGAAGGAAAACACCAAATTCTGTAAAAGCATTAACCTGTAGAAGATGCAGTGTTTTATTAATTTCACATCTATTTGTGAACAAGTAAAATGGTTAGCATAAGGAAATCTGAACTTCAGTTCTAATGCTGCCAAATCTCACAATTTTACTAAGAGTTTAAAGATATTAGCACTTTGTTTAATCCCTCACCGTACTACTTGAGCTAAAAAGCCCCATTCCATAAGCAGTAGTGGACTGTTTAAAAAATGCTTGTGATCCAAACAATCTGTGGATCCAAAGAAAAATCCACATTTGGCATGAATTCATGGAGCATGTAACTGCAACATTTCATCAAAATGGCAGTGTGGTAAAAGATTATGTCCAGTGGTGTCAGAACTATTGTTTTGATTTCTAATTCCACCAGCTTTGACACTTATGCTTATAATACGTGAAAAGTAGTAGACTATCTTAAAGGTTGCACGTTGGATAAAGAAATCTTGCGAAATAATGATGCCAAGTTGGGACTGCATGTGTGCCTGCAATAGAAATTTTAGGACCAGCCTCCAATAAGGCACTCTAAGATCAGTGAAAGAACATGTGCAGCCAGTAAAGGACCATATGATATGATTCTTGAAAATGAAGACAGCTATTGCACAGCTGGCTTTTTGTTTCCAGGAGTTCTGGCTGTGTCCTGTATTATTTCTCCACCAATGCAGACAAGGCCTAATAATGGTTAAAACAGCATTTGAAAACCTCTTGAGGGAAGGTTGCTACCTGATTCCTCCTGGTCTTCAGCATGGTTATAAAAAGCTTAAACCAAGGCAGGCTCTTTCATGTTAGCAGCAAAATAAGATTAACTGAAACCAATTTAGAAACTGTTTATTGAGATAAACATTTTTTGTAGCTGAAGCTGCAGAGGGAGAGTTGGAGCAGGTCTAAGCTGAAGCATTTTGAATGAAAGAAGATTGCAAATGCCTTCTTGTAACACGCACAGAGCAAAATCCCAAATGCCTGGAGGGAAAAACTTTTTAATGATAATTTCTTACATTTATATAGCACCTTTTATTCCCTAGGACCCCAAGCACTTCATTAACTCTATGCAAAAAGCTTCACCATGGAAATGTAGCCACTATATGCATCATTCTTTGAAAATTTCATTTTCACTTGACACATTTCTTTCAATAACAAAATACTCTGCTTACTCTGTATATAGCAACCAAAACAACAACAGATAAAAGATTAAATTATACAGTTTTGAGTTGTAGAACAATTTAGGCCAATTTAGGTATGATTTACAAAATAGTAATATACTCATGTAATGGATACATTCATTTATCCCAACCATTTCCCCTCTCCATTTACTGCTTTGATCTCATCTTTATACCATAGCCTTTAGTAAAAACATTTTTCCTTCCATAACATTTTCAAAACTGAAATGGTCCTTGGTGTCTGAATTTCAGACAAAAATGGGGTTTATAGGAAAAAGTAGCATCTTTTATTAAATCCACTACTATAAACTGAAAAAGTAGGTAGGTTTTTGAGTACCCAGCTTTTTTTTTCAGCTAAGATGGTTATTCTAATAAAATATCTTATCTTTACCTATAAAGTTTGCCTTGTCTTTGCCCTTAGACCCTCATAACTACAAAACCAAGGCCCCAGGAACATGATGTGAAAGATATCTGTGTGTTATTGCTCAAATTGCCACAGAGTTTTTCTTTTCATCCTACAGAGATGTTTCCGGTTTCTTGGCCTTTCTTACAAAAATACAGTACTCATTTCACCAATATTGACAAATTTAGGAACTGAATGTACTGGTTGTTTCAACAAAGAGTAATTAACATTATTTCCACTGCAGTTTTAGAAGAACTAATAACAGAATGAACTGGAGCAGTTTGATTTATTTCAATATTGTAAAAATTGAAAGAGGAAAAATGACTTTTCTTAACTTTTTTGTTGTTGTTTGAGCTGTTGATTTATGTTTTGTTGGCTTGCGTGTTTCACAGGCTCTTTTGAAATACAGTTGTCAACGTTAATTAAAGAGGACTGTCTAGTCTTGTCTCTTTTTCAGACAGAACAAAAAATGTATTTTATTTATAATATACATTTAGTCTCTGCTATAAATCAAGATATTCTAGTCATCTTTGTCAGTATCAATTAAACTTTTGGCATTGCCAGTAAAACACTAAGAGGGCAGTAAGAATGTATAGATAAAATTAAAACCATTAGCCATTAAAACCTATGGCTCTCTTAACAGTGATCCCAAGGTAAGATTAGTCCTGAAATAAAATATTTTGCAACAGAAGGACATTTAGAAACTCTACCTAGGGCAATATTACTGCTTGCCACTGTGAACTGCCTTTAGAACTGTCGCACTGTTACAAGTGTTTTAAATCCCCCATCTAGGAAAAGATTTCCCACATGACATAATAAAGACAACTGGCACTCTGTTTTTCCCATTGCCAGGCTTCTGTCCATAGGCACCAGTATGAAAACACCGTGTCTGTTGCTTAGACCTGCTGCCCTTGGCTAGGCCTGCGTTAGCAATCACAAAACAGCTTTTGTCAGGAGGGCAGCAGCTCTGTACCCAGCCTCCCACAGTTGTCTCCTGTTTTCAGTCTCACCACGAAGAAGTGTTATTGTCATCTGCTGCTGACCAGAGAGGAGCAGCTGCTGGGGCAGCACGGTCTGCCTGGCACACGAGGCTCCATTTTTAGCTGCTCCTCAGGTACCACCATAATAAACAGTATCAATTAACAAATCCTGGATTAATTATCAATAGTAATTAATTAACCTTGGTCTTCATGCTTATTTTCTTTTATTTTGCGTTATTCTAATTCAGGCCACATTAAAAAGATGATAGTTAAAACTACATCTTTGTTCTCTTCAGGAGGATCTGACATCTCTCGTATCTGAGTTTGCTGAGCTCAAGTCTGGCAGAATTCAAAGCTCAGAAGAAAGCAGATTAGTGTAGGAAAATACCACCATATAGTATAGCACTGACCTTAAAAACAACAATGTATTGCCTTGGAGGGCTGCCATTTGCATCGCACACAGGAAGTATTAATATATGAAAATATGCTATAAGCAACAAAACCATAACAAATTTCTTCCTGAGTCTGTTGATGAATTATAATTTAGTGGGAGACCAAGAAAGCTGTGGCAATAAACTGGCCTTCAACAGATGATGGAAAGGACCTAGATATAATAGGTATAAATTATTATAGCTCTGCTTAACCCAGTCTGATGATTCAGTTCACGTTATAGTGCAAAAATGTCACACAGAGAGAAGATGGAGATAGTCATTTCAGGTTCCCTGTTTCAGGTGTCAAACTGGTAACCTTACCGTATCCCTGTAGAGGACAGGGCATTAAAGAGTCCAGCTCCTACCGCTATCGACCACATGCCTGACCTTCGCCATGACTGTCCTATGGTGGCAAAATGTTACTGATGAGAAGGAAATTGCACTAGACCTGTAGAGTGCCATGTTCTGGTCTCCTAGTTGCGCCACACCCCACTTCTCCCTACACCCACCTCTGTGACTAGCATTAGGGTCACACCCACACCTACAGCATGTATTAGAGACCTGAGCAATGTTAATGTGGGAATTAGTGACAACAATCCTTTCATGCGCACTCCATCTCTGAATTTGTGACTTCTACATGTCCCAGTGAGGGACACAGGTAGCACAACATGGGGAAAATCACCTCCCTCAGCTGAACACCATTTCAACACCCGCTCAAAAAGGAAAAGATTTTGGCAGCCAACCCTCACCATTTCTGTACTTCAAAGTCATCTGGCCAGATGGAAGTGTCAGGACAAAGGTCCAAGTGAAGACATATTCACCAAAACCCTTTGCCTTTAGAAACAAGTGCCATATGTTCTGGCAGCGCTTGAAAAATGAACAGCTTCTCTCAGTTGCCAACGCCACTGCCGCTGTATAACTACATACCAGGCAGGATTTCAAACCGCCTTCTTTTCCCCACCACTTCCTACTGTTCTGCCCAGTAAGCAACTGCTACGTCAGCAATTGTGGTTTCATTAAGCTGGATGGACATACACACTTTTATCCTTATGCCTGACACAAACAATTACGTAAATCTTTATTATATTTATTATTATTGCTGCAGCACTCCTGTGCTGCAGCAGGACAGTGCAGTGGGCAGTTTAGGCCAGCAAGAGCTGTGAGGAGCAGTGACAGCCCGTCCTTTCAGGAGTTTCAACTTTGTCTGTAAAGCACTAGAGGTTTGTGTATGGGAAGACATAATAATCATATTTAAAGAAGAAGTAAAGAAAGCAAAAAAGCACTTTATTATTATTAATGTGGAAGTACTGAGGAGCTTATTTTGTGTTTAGGTAAGATCAGAGCAGCAGAAAGTCTGTTTGATATGCCATACCTTCTGTTTGTTTCTTAATTGTAAGGAGTTTGGTTTTGATCAAGACAATTAATTATGAATATAGCTGAGTTTTCTAACATCAGAGATAAAGCTTAAAAAAACTACAAAAGCCTTTTTAGATTATATTGTACTGTATAGATCAGTATATATCTTCAGGGCATGAAAACAGGCATCTTTGTAATTGAATCCTGAAAAGGAGGGGAAAAAGAACTATATAAAACTGTGATAGTTTTACACAGTCTCAAAGTTAATATGCGATTTTGAAAAATTCTTTATCAGATTCTGTGGTTGTACAGAATCAGTATATGGCATGGCCGGTTGACAAAAATGAAAAGAGCAAGTTACAACCTAGGATTATTACAATGCAAGTTTTGTTACCCAATAAGTTTTTTCTTTCCAACCTCCCTGCCGGTCCCTCTCTATGCCAACTAGCTCCTCAGCTTGGCCATATCCATTACCACTCATCTGCCAGAAAGTATCTTCACTGCAATGATCAAAGCTATATTAAAACTTTTGCTTCTCTCTTGTTCATCCAGTATTTCCAGATCACATCCCACCTAAACTCTCAGATGAATTATTTTGAACAGCAGTTCATTTGCCATTATCCCATTCAGGAAATACTGTCTTAGGTTTGGGATTTGCAGGCAGATCTTGTATTATAATACTACTGCTTTTAGTGTGAACCTCATAGAACATAAAATGTCTCATTATAAGCTCAGTGAAATAGCTGCAAAGACTTTAATGAGCTTTCAACCAGGCTCAAAGAAAGAGAATTCTAGCACTAATTTTCCTAGTAATAGAAATCTACATATTTAAAATAATTGTAAAATAGTTATTTCAGTATCCTGGAATGCATGCTGAGTAGAAGCTTCTCAGACAAAAGAAAGAATGAAGAAACTTAGAAGAACAGTCATGTTCTCTTTTAAAATTTGTCCCAGTTTCACATCCCTTGGCTCTGGTTTCCAACAATGTGTTCATAGGTCAGTGTGTGGAAACAGACTCAGGTGAGGCTTTGGAAGTGTATTTTCACTTAGACCATGCAGGTGATTCATACAGTAAAAATGGGGTATCTATAGAAGCAGAAATAGTCAGCAGAGTAGTTTCATTTGGGGAATTTCAGCAACAGAAGCTATGTCTGAACACTCTCAGGAAGCACTCAAATCTATCTACTGGTGTCTCTCTCTAATTCCATTCCAAGCATATTAAAATTCCTGCTTAAGAAGTTACGTGTGAATTGTCATTTAAATATACCCCTGGCTTTGAGTTACCATGTTTATATTCTGCTTTAAAACAGAACAGTTTTTACTTACTCTGCACAAAAGAGAATCCTGATTTTGAATCTTAACAGGAGCCAGATAATGGTGGTTTAATATTTCATGTAGACATCTTAATCAGCAAGTCATTTAACCCAATCAGTGTTAAGACTGAGAGTACTTTTAAAAGTATCCCATTTACGAATAAGCAATAACCATGTTTTTGTCACATTTTATCAATTATGCTTTTTAAAAGAGGAGGGTGTCATCACATTTGTGATAGTACATCAGGAAGAACAGCTTTTCACAATGACTGTTAAAATGGCACATGCTGGGGAAAACAGTGCTTATTAGGATTAATTTAAGACAATGGGTACTCACTAAGCATGAATTGTATACAACTACTTCCATCATTAATGTGTTATAGTTTATCTCATCCTTTAAAGAGAAATAATTATATATTGAGAATTCTTTTTTTTCCTGACAGAATTTAAATCCCAGGCCCAAGGAAGGAGAGCAGTGGCTTGAGGCATGCAGCACACCTGTGCTGCAGCAGGACAGTGCAGCAGGCAGTTCAGGCCAGCAAGGGCTATGAGGAACAGTGACAGCCCATCTTCTCACGAGGTTCAAGTAGCAGGCTGTGGAAAATTAATGATGCCTGACTGTCAAAGCTTGTGTTGATCCAACAGCTCTCCAGCATGCTGAGAGCAGAGAGGCTGAAAATGCCATCTGAGAGGACATACTGCTTTTGCTGCGTAGGACCCACCAACAGGAGACCACAGTGCTTCATAGCAGTTGAGGGGGCTGATACCCAGTGTTAGCAAGAGGGCAGGGCTGGAAATGACGAACGTGCAGGACACGGAGACACCATTTCTATCCCTAGGCATATGTTAACTTTCATATTCCTCCTGCTGAAAAGGGTCACTGTAAAGTACAGCTTGAGGGGAACAGCTAGTGGAAGAGCCCTTGAATGCAGAGATGCTGGGAATCAAGGCGGCTGCAGAGGGGCTGCCCCTACATGCTGCGTTAGGTCTCCAGGTCTCTTAGGCACATCTGCATGGCACAGCAGATAAGGCACATCTATCCCACATCAGCAGAATACCATGTGAGGCCTTTCTAGTACTCATGTGACATCAGCACACTTGTACCACATACAACCCACAACCTATACACCCTTACCTTTATGCAAAAAGCCTCACCAGTTACCACCCTTCTGATCTTGCTGCAGCAGCCTGTTGATCCCTTTCCTGGGACAGCGAGCACCTCTGTGGTCTCTCAGTCCATTCTGAGATGACCCACTCAGGCCTTCACTTCAGAAACAGGCTCTGTAGTGCTCTCCTTTCGCTTTGCAGACAATATGGAGAAGGGGGTCACCCTTCATTCTGAGAAGGAAGGTGGCTGATCCTCCTCTGGGTTAACAGAAGCAAGAAAAGCTTGCCTTGTAGCTGGGGCCTCCCAAGTGTGAAGGAAGACTGTGAGAAGGCTGCAGTGTTTGCAGATGGCAGCCCAGGGCCAGGTAGAGGGGCCGGGCCTGCCCTGGGGAGGCGATGAGGGCGCATCACTGTAAACCAGAGGGCCTCATGGCCAGATGGTGCTGAACAGGTCTGGGAAGGTATGGCACGCATACAGGTGCAGAGCTGTAGTATGAGGGCCAAGCCATACGGCTCTGTTGGACAGGTACGGGGGGGCTCCAGGGAAAGGCACTGAGGAGTAGAGATGGTCCAGACTGTATGAGGGAGAGGGGGGGCGTGGAAACCAAGATGGTTTCTGAGGAATGTCCCGGCAGCATCCTAGCTGGAGCACTCCAAGGGAGCCTCAGAGGGCACATGATGCTCACCCAACAGAGCCTTAATGGTAGCACAGAAGCACATCTACTGGACAGAAGGACAAAGCTAGCTGGCTCCCTACATTCAGCAGTTCTTTGAGTGGGATGAGGATATTTTACTTGCTGGGAGGCTGACTGAACAAATCCCATTTCCCAGGAGGAGCAGGAAAATTAAATGGCTTGGGGCGTTCCCCACTGCTTATCTGGAAATGCCATGTGAGTGATTACCTGTGCACCTAAAAGGAAAAATAACCTAATATAAAATGTATTATGTATCAATGTCAAGTGCAGTGCATCCTAACCATGGGATCCTTTCTCCCAAAGGTTGTGTGATTTTCAAAAATATTACTTTGAGGCAGGGAATGAAAAAATCTCATGTTTTGTGTTTCATTTAATTTAGAAATTACAATGCTCTCTCTTTTTTTTTTCTTTTTTTTTAAATGCTGGGCTGGGTTTGAAAGGAGACTATGGAAACAGGAACTATCATGAAAGACCTTGTAGGAGAACCCAATATTTCTCCTTATTTTTTATTTTACTTCAATGGAACTGTAAGCGTAAGAGGGCTGGCTTGGTCCAGATTTGATCATTCTCTTCTAGAGCCTGGGAGACTTGCAGAAGGAGAGTCTGTGCTTTACATTCTGCTTTATGGGAATATTATTTTGATTTTTGTTTTACTACTATTTAAAAGCACTCACTAGAAGTTCCTGCAGCTGTTTGGTCACATCATAACAGACAAGACTCTAATTTCTCATGCATGGCACTCAGCATGGTGTATCAGAAAAAAGGCCCCAAACCTCCTCCTGCATTCTAATAAGTGTGTGTGTCACTTTGTAGGAGATCAGAATCCTGTCCAAATTCTGCGAAGTCTAATAGAACAACAGTTGCCAAATGACAAAACCTATCAGAAGAAACAGAGTAAAAAGGCACATCCTTGTTTCTGATCTTCACAGCTTCAGTACTGGCAAGAGAAATGTCAAGGTTTCCAAAATAAAGCCAGTTAACCACTGTAACTCCTATTAAATATAAACAAGGACATAAAAATAGAGATGTTGGAAGCCAGGATATGAACATTTGAAACAGTAGCTACATATACAATTACAGTTTTGTTAACATCCTCTGCTCCCCCGGCTGTGCAGCTCCACTGGCTGCGGCTGTGCTGGGAACAGAGGCATAGACCTCTGGGGCCTAAAGCATCTAACCGGCAATGGGGAATCCCCAAAAGAAAATGGTTGTGCAGTCATGTTGCGGTGTGGCGGGAGGAGAAAAGGGACTGCAGAGATGTGCAGCTTCTTCCCCTTTACTGTCATGCAGGACACACATTACACAAGGAAGCAGCAAGAGGACCTTCACTGTCCTTCTCCCCAATAACCCTCCTCATCTTAGTAAAGGCAAGCAAGCTAAATTTATCACAGCAGCTAGTTGTTTTAAAGGCTCTGCCACTGTGGCAATAAGACAACATGCACTGGCATCCTAAACCAGGTAAAATCAGTTGAAGATAATATAAAAATAGGCACTTAATGGGCATTAGTTAGTGTGTTAAAAATATCACCATTTTTCTTGCACAGACACAGCTGTTGAATAAATGCACTGCTCAGCATTGATCATCCACATGACATGGTAAATGAAGATGGCATATTCCTAAGTAAGAATTATGGTCTTGTCTGTACACAAAAACTGCATCCATTTAATTTAATCAGTAAAGAAATGGATGCACCACAGCCAACATGTAGACAAAACACAGGGGGTAAAATGACATTGTATGCATCTGTTCAAGACTTACAATTTTAGCAGCCTTGTTTTCTGCAGGTACAATGCTGGCATTTTTTGTCTGAGCATGACATATAATGATCAAGATTCTGGATGTGAGGAAGAAGAGGAAGAAGACCATGATCTACAACCTGCTGGGGTCCATGCTGGTCTTTTGGGAAGCTGCTAAAAGAAGTCAAACAGGATCGTTCATCTGCAGAATTGCACTGAACTTCTATTCAAGATGTGCCATTATTGGACTATTCCTGGTGCTTCAGTTACACAAAAGAAATACACTAAAATAATTAATTGATGTCATTAAACTACTGTGGTGTTGAATATATATTGCACTTGAACATAATGAATGTTGACAATTCATTATTTCAGGTTTTATGACAATACCTCTATGATAAATATTTCTATAAATTCTAAAAGTCAGATATAGGAAGGGGAAGCCTGCACACTATAAACTGCCACAAAACTGGAGACTTGTCAAAATAAAATGAGCTATAAAAACAATAATATTCAGGCAACGTCACTCTCATTAAACACCTAATGATGCCACAGGCATATTAGTGGGGAAATGCTCATGAGGCTCATGAGGAATTAGAAGAAAAAAAATAAATAGAAACCCTGCCCCTAAAACTGCTTGCCAAGCTGTTTGTACATTCTGCCGCAGGCAGTTTCTTGAAAAAGATGGAGACGTGAATGGAGACAGTCAGTGACTATTAGGTGCTGATGATGGTGAGGGGAAGCAGAAGAACTGATGCTAGAGATTAAGGGCTGCATTTTGCTTTCAGTTATGTCTTGCCTGTCTCAACATTTCATAGTATTTAAATGAATCTGTTACATAAGACATTTCTCCTGTCTACGCCACTCAGCAGCCATATTCTCCTTTCTGGTATGGATTGTCTTGGGAAACTTGCCAAGCTGTGACAGAGCAGTGCATAAAAGGAAACCATGCTCATAAGCTGGGGGTGGGGAGAGCTGCAGGTGAACAGATACAGTGCAGCAACATATATACAGTCTCCTGTCTCAAAAACTCAGGGTTTAAATGAAAAGGGAGCCACAATATTTCTTTTAAAAAAGTGCATAGGGCTGCTAGAGACCCCAGACCGTCTCATTCATTTGCTCCAGGGAGGGTGCGAGCACAGCGCAGCAGAGTTGCTAAACCCTGCACTGGCTGCTGCTTTAGCAGATTGGAAGAACAAAAAAATATTTCCTCTTCAGATGCTAGAAAAGCCCCATTAGTTTTGAAGCCCACTCCCGCCAGAAGCTGAACACCTCCTTTACACTTAGGAAGGATCTGGACCTTTTAATTAAAGACAGAGGGAAATGAGGGTGGACCCAGCCTCTTGTAGAACTATTACCTGCCTGCCAGGACCTGCCTGAAAGGTCTGGCATTTCCTATAGAATTCAGTGAATGCACTCGTTGTTAATATTCATTACTTCATTTATTAATAGCCAAGCTCTCAGGTAGTTGTCGGCTTTTCATCTCTAGACCTCAAAGTGCTTTACAAAGGAGATCATTATCAACAGAGGAACCTAGACATCTACATTTGGGCTTTGGCACGTAAAAAGCATCTCAGTTCACCTGTAAAGTAGATTTGCCAGTTGAGCTTTACTCTGGCCACCTGCCCTGGAAACAATCTCCAAATCTTAAATGACTGCGGGCAGGGGGTAGGATTTTCAGCTGAAGTTCAGTAACACAAACATCTACAGGGGATTAGGCAATCCTGCAGAATGCTGTGCCTGGCTGTAAAATGTGGAGGTCAAGGAGACTCTCAGCTTGAAGTCTACGCCACTAGAGCAACCTCCAGGCATCTCCAGCATCTCTAGTCAAACCCAGGATTCATTACTACAAGGTACTGCTGTGGATTACAGCACTGAGCACTTTTAATTGCTCCATCCCCAAAGACAAGATTTACTGTCCTTTTGCCATCTTCAGTTGTTATAGTAAAAGACAGGTGAAGAAATGTGCTTGGGCTGATACATTTTTTGGCAGTTTTGCACTGCACACAGACTAGGATTTTTCATCTTAATGACCTGCAGCTGAAACAGATGTTTTGCTTTAGTGTTTTAAAGCACTTCACAAAACTTAACACTAATTTATTCTTTCACAGTGCAGAAAAAAAAAAGATGTTTGATATCGTTACTCACATAACAGAACAATGTGAAAAATGGAAACAGATGTTTCTCATTTAAGCATGAATAAGAAGGAAGTGAAAGAAAAAAGATGATGTAGTAGCAGCGATTAAGAGAAATATGATGGCTTGGTTAAGTCAAGACAATTTCTTATGGATCTCCAGTCAGTCCTGAAAGATCTTGCTAACAACTTGGTCCCTGATTCAGCAAGCACGTGGAAGTGCTTAACTCCAGCTGTAGAGGTTGTCTCACATGCTTCATTTATAATATTTTTAAAAGCTGTATAGCCAAATGAATGCTTTATAGTTAGGAGCCGAGAGATCAACGCATTGTTCCTGTAGACAGTAAAGCACTGACTGTTTTCACAAACTACAGACATCTAAATTTGAATATCAGAATAGAAATAAACTCAAACTGAACACACGTTGTTTCCTGAGACATGAAGAAGTGCTTTGATTTTACTGGAGCACAGACAGAGCACTGCGAGACCCGGGAGCAGCAACCAGGGACCCATTACGTGCTCCCCACCGAGCGCCCTGGCTTCCCCTGAGGGGTGGGGCACCTGGCAGGAGGGACCTGCTCCACTTTGGCAACCGCCTCTCACCTCTCCCTGTCCTGGCAGAAAGAAAGGTCCAACTTCAGCTGCAGGGTCTTTCCCAGTAAAAATCTTTTGGAAACCTCCAGTGATGCAGGTTTCACTGAGAGAAACGCAACCCCTTACCAATCCGCCACTGAGAACAAAATGACTTGCTAGGGGGTGAACCGAACCTGGGGAAGGGGCATATGTAACATGGCTGATATTTCTGTGACTGGTGGGATTTGGGTGCAGACCAAAGTACCCATCTTTCACTGCTGGTACTGCTTTTTGTCTTAAGCCTGCCTTGGAAGGTGAAGGATCCAAGCAGCCCAGTGCAAACCATCAGGCTTAGACAAGATTGTTCCCCTTCTTCCCTCCCACCCTCCTGAGTAAAGCCTAGGCCAGGAGACGTGTCCCTGGCCCCAGAGCCACCCCCCGCAGCTTCCACAGGCCTCCAAGGTGCCCTAGCATTTGCCTCTGTGGAAGGCAGGACAGCCCTACCCTGCCAATGCTCGCAGCCAGGAGAGGTGCAGAGATTTTCCCCACCACAGCACAGTCCTCCTGGCAATTCCATCTCACCAAGTGCCTGCTCAGACAGTTTTCACTCTTTGTTACCGCTGAGAAAATGATGCTCTCTCCAGCCTCACTGAATTATTTTTGGTCCATCTGCACCACCACATTCTGCCCTTTCTAGGGCAACCTAGCTCCAACTGACAGAAGTGTAGCTACTCCTGATGTTCCCAACAAGGAGGAAATGCAAAAGGAATGCTCAGATTCCCCATGGGTTACAGCACTGTTAAAAAAAAAAAACAACCCTTTGTTTCCAGACTGTACTAATCTATTAGGAACCCACTGGGCAGAAATATAGTGCAGTCTAAAATTCCTTTTACAGAGGAATTCTTAGAAGGAAGAATGGGAAACTAAGCTTCAAATCCTCATTTTGAGTTTTAAGGACAATACGTCAGTTCTAGGGAATTGTCACTTTCCAGTCAGCATTTTTAGTAGGAAAATAATGTTTCTGAAATTGTCACTGATTTCAGCATAGTTACTGAGAGAGATTTGGCCCTGTATGCAGTCCACAGACTGTGCATGCAGAATTAATAATCTCGTTAACATTACTATATGCAAATGCTCCCAGGATGTGAAGACAAATTTGTATTTCAGATTAATATTTTATGGGAATTTTGTGTGTACATGATAAATCAATAAATGGAGGGACACAAGGGGACATGCAGAACATGTGCATCATGTGTGAGAACTGCATTAATTCTTAAATGTTTGCAATGGCCACAAGATGGTTAAGGAACAAAAAGATTTATTATTGTAATTACAAAGGAGGAGAGAATAAGAGAAGAAAAATGAGAGATGAAGAGAGCTGTTTCATGTTACAGTTTCTCCAGCTGCAGAGCTGGCTTGAGAGGTTCTCCAGACCCTCCTGCCCCCATCCTTTCCACCCTATGCGCCTTCCCCTGGCTGCAGATTACCATCCCTTTAATTCTGCCAATTCAACCATTTGCATGTTCAAGCTTTAAAACAGCTCTTAATTACAACACAGAATCACACCCTTAGTCTGCTTGGTCTCTCATTCATTTTCAGCTGCTATACAACGAGGGGCAATACCATATAAAAATCTCAGCACTAATACATTGCTCTGGATAGGAAGAAAGAGGCACGTCAGGGAGACTGAGAACAGGTCTCAGAATTTGGGGGTTAAAAAGGAGAGTTACTTGGAGAGAACCATCACTAGTTCCCCACTGTTTCAGCTTCTGGGTCACCCACTTCCCCACCTCTCCAGTTGTCCTTATTCCATTAAAGTTTTATTGCTACCCTGGAATGACATGAAGCTCTCTCATGCTTTAACTGTAAGAAATGTAATATTGTATTTGTCCAAAAACCTACATGAGTAAAAGAAGATCCCTGAGGGGATATTATTAACTGCCTGCTACTTATCATTGATGGTTATTCTCTGAGACAACTCTCCTGTTTAATCTTTATGCTCTTGACAATAACCCTTCTCTCTTTTTGATCAAGTGTTTAATTTTCTTGAAAGATTTTCTCCGACTTTAGTTATTATTGAAGGGGATTTTAATTTTACCCCAACTCTTTAACGGCTAAATCTTGCATATCCACTATTTCAAATAGGGGTATTTCAGTTACTCTAAGTAAATAGTTCAAGGATTTGGTCTTGATAGGTAGCTGGAAAATTTCAAATCAAAACAAAATTGAAATTGCAGTTTCTTTTCCGCTTCAGAATAGAGTTTTTAGTCTCCCTGAGTGACCTGTTAGTGTATTGGAATAAGAAATGGATACTGCTAGACTGCTACAGAGCATACTCCCATGTCAGCAGAGTTTCATCAGCATGAGTGGCAGCCCTGTATGGGAAATCAGTTAGCTGGTTATTTCATCTGCAGCTGATCAAAGATAAACAAGATAAAAAAGACAAACAAAGGGAAGTGGTGATGTAGAATGTATTCTTACTTTCCTAGTCTCCACAGGCAATATTATTGCTAAATTTCCTCTCTTTGTTTATAGTAGAACTTTAAAGCATAACAGGAGAGAAAAATAAAGAAAAAAGCAGTAGAGGTTCAGCAGAGACCAAAGCCCAGAAACCCCTGAAACCTGCTTGCTTTCCCTTCTCACAAGCATCCTCAATCCTTCCCCATTGTCACTGCATCTCCACAGCCCAGTGGAAGTGCAGATCATTGGTAAATATCTAATAATATAATAGTTACACTTAGGGCAGCCCATAGAGCAGGGAAAGATTGCACCATAGGACTGAAAGGTCTTCTGGGGAGGCTTGTTTTGTTTTGTCATACTGGGCACTCCCGTTTGTAATGACCTTGTTGTCCATGATAATAACAACAGTTTACAACAGTCTTCTGTTCCTGAAGCCAATAAATTATTAGATTGGGCCCATGATTTTGCAACTCTAGTCTATATTCCCAATATTGGCTTATTGTCTTTGCTTGTCCTATCTGAACCTGTGTGAGTGGAAGCAGAGAGCCTCGGTCTGCTCCGTCCCGTGCAGCCACTCTCCTTTCCTGGTTCCCAGGTTCAAAATGGGACCTTGGCACATCTTTCTTACAGCCTGAAGCAAGACAGTCGTTCACTCATCTTCCTTGCCCCTTTTCCACAATGTCCCATCCTCATGGCTACCCTCTCTCCCAGCAGGGACTCGCTCACAGGATGCAATCAGAGAGGTGCCAGGAGCGGCGTAGGACACAGCTGCCCAATGACCAGGAATACAGCTGAGGAAAAGACTCGAGTGAAAGTGAGCAGGGCCAAATGCCTAGTTAGCAGACACTGGAATATGCAGATCTGAATCTATATATCTGAGCCTTAAGTTTCCCCATCTATAAAAACAATGTTGAAATACTTCCCTATTTCTCAAGAAAGTTACTAGGGTTAATCAATGAATTAATGCTTACGTAACACCATATTGTCAGAAAAATCTTTTCCCTAAATCAACATGTTTTCAAATATTTCAGTTAATGACAGAAATTAATTTTACAAACAGGTAAAACACAGACTATAAACGGTGGCTAATAATCTCAAGATGAATCCCTTAAGATTAATATAATACTGCAGAATCTTTCAGAGTGAGTATTTATTTCTCCTGTTGCATTTCTGTTGAGGCAGCTGGACTCAGCAGCCCCATTTGCTTTCTCAGCATCCGATGCCAGAGTACACACCAGTACAGGTGGAAAGAACGCAAGAGAGAGATGTAATCACCAAAGAAATGAAGAAACAGACTTAAAAAGAACATGATTCTCACAGCAGGTCAGCTGAAGTGGCAGCTGTGCATTTCTGGGCTAGTACCAAGTGTCCACTACCACCTTACAAGAGCCGTGTGGCTTTAGATTTTATCCCCGTTGACTGAAATACATAAATATTTTCTAACAGTACCATTACTTTTCAGAAAGTACTGGTTCAGCCCCAGCATAGGAAAAACTTTCTCCAATACATCAATTTTTCTAACCTCCAAGGCTCAGACAAGAGGTGTATGGAGAATCTTTGTGTGCTGCCCTTCACACTTGCATTCAGATCTTCCCTGCTTAATGAGCCATGGGCTGTTGCTCTGAAACAGAGGACATTAACAGTTCAGAAAAAATAAACCCCTGCGGATTAATCACCTGGCTTCTTCATGGGCACAATTCCAATCAGCAGACAGTGCGAAAGCAGAGTATCTCCATATACACTGCCTGACTGATAAGCATATTAGCTGATTGCTACGCCTGGCTTTGACAGCATACAGCATACAAGTCTTACTTCGTTGTTTATTTCAAATGAATACCAGAGGTCTCCAAATGTCACTATATTCACAGAAACTAACAACTGTGCAGCCATTATATGATCTCTTAGCATTCCCCCTTCTCTGTGCCAGTGAAATAATATCTATTTCATGCTTCTTGATTTTTAAAGTGAATGTTTTATTGCTTTCTGAACAGTACTTAACTGCTAGGTATCACTTCTGAGTCCACCATGCAGTAATCCTTGCGAAGACAAGGATGTCAATTCATCTTGAGAACTACACTTTGCTGGAAACTAGCCACTGACTAATGGTATTCCTGCTCCTTGGTAAACCACAAGTAGCTTTATTGTTACTTGGCTTCACCACTCCGTTTTAGTACAGGAGGGATAGTATGAAAAGGAAACAGGATTAAGTGTTGGCCAAAAGGATGGCAAACCCATCGAAAGCCCTTTGCCAGACCTTGGACATAGCAAAGGCAGGACACAGTGCTTAATTTTCTGGAAACAGAGAGAGGAAAGAGCCAATCAACCAGTTATGCTGTCAGCACTATTTCCCCCATCCCACAGCAAAGTAAGCTCAGAAAAGACAAATGGTATATGGCATTAAACAGTTAAACAGACCTGAACTGCTCCAATTTATGTAATGACAATACCCTCCCATCACCATAACCCACCTCTTCACCCCGGCCCGCCCCAGCTCTCCATGGTTCAGGAGACTTTTTGAACAGAGTGATTCTAGCATAACATGAAGGAAATACCAGCTCTATCGTTTGATCACTTCTTATTCATGTCTTTTCTCTTGTTGGGTCAAATCTCAGTCTCACTGAACTCCTGATTTAGCCTATTAGCGGGGAACAGTGAACCCTCATCCTCATTTCTTTCCTTCATGTATCTACTAGCTTGTTTCCCATGTTTCCATTTTTATAGCACTTAGAGGCTACAGTAGCTTGCTGCTTTGATTGCCTTTACCTTACCCTTCCTGTAGATCATGCAGATCAGTGGCATACCTGGAATAAACTGGGACTGTTATTTCAACCGTCAGTCACACTTCAGCTGGAAGGCAGAGTCCTGTTAGCAGGAGACTGAAGAGCTGCATAGCAGAGGACAGTAGTGTCTTTGATGGCAACTGTGTGCTTCAGCTCCTGCCTGTTAACAGGTATCCATGGGCACCGCTGTTCCCCTGGCACTGTTTCCCTTTGATCATGCTGTGTTGCAATTGGAGCATTTCAGTAACCAGGGTGTATATGCCTCTATGACCATGCACCACAGGCTGACTAAAACTCAAAAAAAGCTGTGGTGTTTCCCTGAGCTGAGGATTTGGACCTATATTCTTAATGCTCCTCTGCCACTAAGCAGGGCCTCATCAGGCAAGATGCTGAGCAGCATTTGGTTAAGACCAGCGTGAATGGAGTAAGCACAGCACCACAGATTCCCCAGAAATGGTCCTTTACAAAGAACCACCTGGATGCTACAAAACAAGCCATGTGCAGAGACCCATTAAATACAATAGCACTTCAAACTGGACGTCTTTGTAGACCTTCAGCCTCTGCTGGGGTTGCAAGCCCTGGATTTGGGCACATTAATTCATCACTTCTTCAAACAAGCAAAAACACTGCTGAGAGGGATGCAAACATGTTTGCTTTATGATGACGCATAAAGACTCTGCCTGGAGTCTCCCAAACAAGCCTTCCCTTTCCTTTAGTGGCATGCGAACAGTGCACACTACATGCTTTAAATGGGATTCAAGTCACTTTTTTCATTGCTACTAGAGCAGGTACTGCTGGAGATAAAAGCAACTGTCTCAGAAGAGCAGGTATGACATCTGGTACGCAGCACCAAAAATAAATCTTTAACTTCCTCTCATACCTGCCAAACCTGCTCCAAGAAAATAAACCTGGGAAATATTACAAATATACACTTCTCTCTGATTTCAAAGGAGGAACTGACCTATTTTTTCTTTGCTTGTTTTAAACATTTCCTATGACAAGATCAGTTTGCTAAAACAATGAGCTATGTTTCGAATAACCACAATCATAAAAGAAAATTGCATGCATATGAAAAAGGCAAGTGGTCTGATGTTTGCATTGGAGGTAATTCACGCTAATACTGCTATTTATAGTGCAGCAGCACCTTAGGGACCCAGTCATGCTCAGCACACCTACTTGGTAAGCACTATACAAACATGAAATCTGATAGTCTCTCCACTGTAGTGCACTCATACTTGTGATTTATGGAAACTGGCTGTGCAATGCCATATAATTTGCAAGTGATCCTTTGTTAAATTATTTTCTCTGGTCATGTTTGTGTAATAAGTATTTTCCATATCCTTTCAATAGCTGACCTGGCTTACAAGAAGACAAGAGATTTGTGTATTGGCGAAGATGACCTACTTAAATCAGGAACAATTAAAGACCCAGTTCCTATTTACAAGCTTGACTAAGGAACCACACACATACAAAAATCCAATTCAAGAAGCCAGGAAATGTTTCTCAGTGCTACAGTTCTGGTCATACAGGACGGTCTATGGGGGGGGTCAAAAAAGGAAGTGCTTGTGATTCAGTATTAGCAATGTAAATAGGACACATTTGGAGGCTGTCACCATCCTGATCGCTCATCTGCTTTTATTAGTCCTCATTCTTTATTCTTATTGTCTTTGGTTTTCTGCGCTTGTCGTTAAGGTTAGTTATGTTATAGGCATCTGTTTAGCATATTCTATATGAAAATGCAAATGGAGATGAAAAACAGTAAAATAAATATATGCAGCTTCTATGTCATGTATATGTTTGACTGCAGCATGTCAAATACAAAAGAATTGTTTATCACTTTGAAAGTCTGCTAGTTCATTATGTGCATTACTTTTTTACCAGCAGATGGCAGTTTACCATTATTTTAAATAGGATACTTTGTTTATATCAGATGTTTTAAATTTCTAAGTGGTTGGTAAAAAGCTTTGAGCTCATTTCAAAGTTAATTTTTAATTCAGTTTCCTTCTGCATCATCCCCTCTAGAAAAAGTAATCAGGACTGAGCTATTTGTTTCAGTTTACAGCCCTGCTGCTGACCGAGGCTGAACACTATCTATACAGTTACCTGACAGCAAGTTCATGCAGCACCGGTGGGTATCACCCCGCCTCACTCACTGCTGCTACCAGCCCCCTGAGGCACACTTTACACTCCCTAATTCCCGGTCTGTGCTTGGGGAGTTGCACACATTATTAACTCTAGTAGCAGGGGCAACGTGAAGGATGTGACTCTGTACAAAGGGACCAGTGGTTTATTTACTGCTGTGTTGCCTGAACACTGTCTGAATTTTAGGTAACAAAGAGTTAAAACTACCATCCGGGCAATGCTTCACTGCCTCCTGCACTGCAGCCAAGGAGGACCAAGGGTGCAGGGAGTCTGTGCCAGGAGATGCAGCCTGCAGGGCGCTTTCAGAAATCCTGCTCCTACCCAAGGCCATCCTTTAACCCAGTCGGAGGCGCAGCTACGAGACCACCTCCCCCGGCCTAAGAGGGCTGAGAACAAGACCTGTCCTGGCGCAAAACTCCAGCAGAGAGCACGAGCAAAATGAAGGGATGGGTCTGTCAGTCCAATGCTGCTTTAACGCCTGGGCACAGATTTACCCTGGGCATCACTTGGCATATGCAGCGCTCACAGGCACAGCAGGGCCATCCACATCCTAAAACCAAGCACCAGGGAGAGACTCATGCACCAAGAGCCCCACTCTCCACTGACCCTGTGGTGACATTGCTCAGTCTGCGTGAGTCCATCTTCCCTTCCTGTCCCAACAACTCCCTCCTTTGTGTCAGTTCGGGCATTCAGGCTGCCCAATGAGACAACGCAGAAGCTCGCAGTTGGATTTGTTTCCTCATCCAATTCTGCCACCCACCACAGCACACAAATGCTCCTTTTGGCAGCATCAGCCACAGAGATTTTTGCTTGATTAAAGCAATCACGTGAACCCCAGCGTCTTGCAAGAGCAGCACCAAAATGGCAACAAAGAGTAGAACTCCCCTCACCTTACACCACAGGTGTGCCAGCTTGGCCTTTCACAATGTGATGGTATTTCAGGCACACATCCATTTCTGCTAACTCTCTAGCCACTGAGCATGATGGTGGGTTGGAACAGACTGTACAGAGAGTGGCAAGGAGGAAAGGGCTTCCCTCACCTGCCCACGGGCTGGGGACAGACTGGTTTTGTAGCTGGGCTGGGATTTTGTTCATTTGTTTTTTTGTATTGCTTACATGGCAAACTGCCCTTTCCCTAGGGCTGCACAGGTCCTTTCAAGTCCTGCAACTGTTGAATTTGTGTTCCTTGTATTCTCACACTGAAGTGGCAAACAAGAGATCCAGAGATCATTTTGCATCTGTTTAAGAACTAAACAAAGCTCGAAATTCCAAAACAAAGAGTACTGATACACACCAGTCTATAACCTATCTTGGGAATGCAGTGTTTTCTTTTACAAGCAGTCCCACATAGCCTCTTTTTAATGATCTGCAGAGAGACTGAGAAGTTCACCAGTGGTATTAAATTAGAAGCTGAAAACAACAGAGAGAGCAGATGCGTTATATAAATGGGCAAAGAGAGATGAAAAACATGGGAAGGAGAAAGGAAATGTAACATTTGGGAAAAACAGGAAAGCATTACAATATGGGGAACAATAGGACATGTATATGTGGTATCAGGCGCAAATTGATCAGGGGAGATCAAAAATGTACTAAGGGGAACAGTTCAGCAGTAGCAGACGGACTAACAGGTCTTTTCTCTCTAATGCTTAAGATTCCTGAAGATGCGGGACGCTGGGTACCCATCGTGGTGAAGTCCTCATGGGCAGAGCTGTGCTTATAAAATAACACTGATACAATTCCAACAGCCTTTTGTTGGAACAAATAGCAAATGCAAGTATTTATGAATCACATAATGATGTTTTCGCTTTTGATGGTTCCCAATCAATCATATAGCCAGAGAATACATGCTGATCAACCTCTCTTCTTTGTGTGGGCAACTGCATAAGCAAAGCAGATGTCCAAGTGAACCTGACACCATCCTACCAACTTTTCTTTCCATCTGAGAAGTACTTTAAAAAGCATTCAAATAACATCAGTTATTACTCTGTTTGATTATTGCATTCCTAAGACAATGGATTTCAAAACTGTATTTTCCATTTGAAGATTAAAGAGCTACTTCTAGGCTTCCTACCTTCTTTAATAAAGTAAGATTCAATCTAGTCTCAAAAGTTGAACATTAACACAGAGGAGATTCACTGTCATCTTAGTAAGTGTTAGCAGCAATCATTTAGCATTCCCATCACTTTCCCACCCAAACCTCACCTATTTATGTTGAGAAGCAAACTGGGTTTCTTATACCCACATGCCACCTTCATCTTGCAGATACTCAGGGATACCTAGCACTGTTGGAGCCCAGCTTTTCCGTTCTGCTTCACAGAGTGAAAGCAGGTTTGTGCCTCAGGGCAGAAAGAGGGCAGCTTTTCACACCTGTGATGCACAGGTACCCCGCTGACCTTCTGAGCAGCCTGCTCCCTCTTGAGGGAGGTTGCTGCGAACAGGAGAGAACACTGTTGGCTCACTGCACGGCCAATGTGCAAACAGCAGCTAGCCACATTTGATGCTGTGGTATATACTTGGCATTGAAAAGCAACGCACATTCCTTCAGAGTGCAAGGCAAGAAGGGAATCTTTTAATTGTCAGATTATACACATCAGTGACCAGTGGAAGTCCATTTAGCTAGCCCTGCATGTGATACACGTTATCACATATTGCAGGCAGAGCCCTAGCACTTGCCTATGACTACAGCATACATCCACAGAAACAGAGGTGGAGGGAAGAAGGAAGAGATAAGAGGTATTTCTTGGCAAGGTGCAGAGCTGGGCCCTCGTGACCTCACCTTGCAAAGCCAAGAACAGGTTAGCTCCTGGCCCTGCTGCTGGAGAAAACAGAGGGAAAATCCCACATTCTGATGAGAATCCGGAGCAAAATTATGTCCCATGGATTTTGTCTGAAATACAGCACTGCCTAGATCAGGTCTAATTGCCACACAATACAGGATGGAGAATCTCTTAATTCCCCCAGAATCCATCCCAAAGGCTGAGCACTCTTAAGTCACTTTATAGTCTTGTGCACTGAGTCATATTAAATCAGTAGCAGGACTCAGCCTAGGTTTGCCACTCTATGAATGTGCACTGCACTGTGGGGAAGGAAGAGTTGCAATCTGAGCCTAAAAGCCAGGGTGCGCATTTCCTCCCCCCAGCTTTCCCCCGGCTTTATGCCAAAAGCAGAGTAGCAACCAGGTGGCTTATCTGCTGTCAGCACCTTCTATTTTTCTAAGTTTCCTATCAAGGCACAGAGAAGCCATGATGCTGAAGAACTACATTATCTCACTTTGCACCAGATTTTCCACCTCTTTCTGTGACTTACCATACCAAAACCTTTGCCATTTGAGTAATATGGAAAGCAGGAGATGAAGGCTCAAAATCTGCACTTTTGCCTAGCATATGCAGCAAATGTCTAATTAAAATTAATATTTATGAGCTGTGTTCCTCTACTATAATTTGTTCTGCCCCAAAGTATTGCTACAGCATCACTCAGAAGACAAGAAAGGCTGAGGTGAAGTCTTCTAATAGAGAAACATAGCAGAGTACCATGTGGGGAGCAGAAGCAAACAGGAGGCTGACAATACTTGGCTTTACAGACATGCTGGCCTGCAGGACAGGGACAGAGGAGCCCACAGACAGGAGAGCTTCAAGACATTAAATACCTGGTGGCTGAGAGCTGGTGCAGCTGCAGCAACCAAGAAGGGTTTGTCTTCATCTGCTGAGCAGGGCTGTGGGCTCCTTCCCGGTGGAGGCGGACGTGGGTGGATGACGCGCAGCAGTGTCCCTGGCGTCCAGCTTCCTGCAGCGTGCTCTGCAGAGGGCAGCAGCTCAGTCAGCGCAGGAACTGAAGCCAGTGAAAAAAACCCACAACACATCTTACTGCGAGGATGTCCCCGAACAACATCTCTGCCTTTGCCTGTTGGTTTCTGGGTAGAACCAAGTCCTAGAAATGAGTCTCTCGAAGCTGGCACCACAAAACGGAGCTTCCAAATAACTGGATGCTTGAAAAATCGCAGTACAGTATGTATAACAAAGGTGGATATTAAACATACGGCAGAAATTCAGGATTTGACTGTGTGTGCAAAGGAGGCCATGTCCCATCAGAAGCCAACCTGTGATTAAAACTGGGAACAAAACAAGGCCTGAGCACTTACTCAGTGGAGAATACTCTCAAATGAAGCAAGCAGCTGAAGGAAAAAGAATGGTTAGAGTCAAATCCCTTTTCACCTAGCAGTGTGTAAAAACTTGAAGGCCAAACTTAGGCAGAGCAGTTGGTTTTATGGCAAGTTTTCTCTAAGAACTTGTGGTTTTAGTCCAGCATCTGAGGAGGTCTTCGGATAAGCTGCACACTGCTGCATACCCTGCAGTTCTTCTACTTGGCTGAGGTGTGCGACAAACGCAAGACAAACTCTTCAGCCAGGACTCACCTACTGTGGCAAATACGATGAATTAAGAATACACTGACTAGGTCAGTGGGTCCTATAAATTACAGGTGTTGCAAGGGTTACTAACAAAAGAAATTGCAGGGTATACTGAGTTTCATTTACAGCTTGTATACTGAAAGTAAGGACCCTTACCCAGCAGTGAATTTTGCTCAGTGAAACTCAGAGTTTAAGTAAATGCAAATAGCCTACACTGAAAATGTGAAAAATAAACAAAGCATCATTTAATTTAATTTGAGGGCCCAAACAAGTAATTCGCAAGTCTGTTTAATGTTTAGGAAGAAAAAGCCTTAGTTCAGTCTCTACAAATGGTTTTAGTTACTTCTGTGACTTTCCATCTCTTGAGGATAATCTACTCCTAATAAGGACAACTGCTTAGATTTATTACCCCACTGAGGTCTTGTTAAAGATCTAACAAAAATCCTATTTAAATGAAAAGGACAATAGAATCTTTAAAGTCAGTGTAGAGTTTAATTAAAACCTGAAACAGAATCCATGTCTTTATGCATAAGAAAAGCAAAAACAGATTTCAAAGCTGTTAAACTACATGTAATTGGCATACGCTATCCATTGAGCCAAAGTAAAAAAAAAAAAAAAAGTAGGCTATCATATGGAAATTGGAGTCTATTAATAAATAACAAACATGATACATGTGCATAGTGCCATTTTTTTGCGTGTTTTTAATTTGCCTAATTTGCCAGGCATATTTTAGAGCAAACATGAGACACACTAGCTGTTAAATTGAACATATCCAAAAGGGACAAAAAAAGACTGATTGAAATCAATGCATTAACATGCACCAGCATTTAAAAACATTTCATAACGTTCCCAAAGAGAGCATGTAAACTGCAGCAGTCTCAGTGCAAAACTGCTGTAATCTGTGTTCCCATGTAGTCATTATTCACACATGGGAGTATACAGTTCCTACAGTCATTTTTCATGCATGAATAGTTTAAAACCCAAAATCACTGACATAAATACACAAGGGGGACCTCCCTTTTGAAAGTTAACATCTTATGAACTCTGAAAGGGAATGTGAAGATAGATAACAGTCCATATGCTGACACAGCTCTCCTGTAGGGCAGGGTCTGTGTGCAGCCCCCCTGTAACCGCAGGCGCACCCAAACCTTCCACAGGCCAAGGCACCACCGGCCACTCAGCCCCCAGCTGCAGAGCCAAACCCAGCAAGGTCAGGACAGGACAGAGCAGTGTAAAGCAAAGTCTTACCACTTCTCCCTTTCCCCCACCGGCATGCAGCTAGGGCAACACATTTAGGGAGGGGAGGTCAGCCCAACAGCTGCTTTGGGCATGCAGTCTCCTTATCAGGAGATAATAAATTCTGAGACAAAAAAAAAAATTAATCCCATAACCTATTTCTGCATTAAAGAAAAGGCACTTTTCCTTCTCTTCTTTTCCACATGATAAAAGATGATCGGCTAGCGCGGGGCAGGCAGACACACAGATGGGCTCTGCACAGAGATGAAACGCACACGAAGACAACTCTGTGCAGCAGCAGGGAGTATAATGCAGCGGCTGGAAAAGATGACAAAATGGTGGCCTTCCCCTCCTGGCTGGCTCAGATCGGCAAGAATGACAAAGCAAAACAGTCATTAGGGAACTCCAGCTCTGAGGTGGGTCACACGACTCCCTCATCTGGAAAAATTCCGAGAGGATGGTATGTTAGCCTTCCCTCTGCAGCACACCAGTCCCTTGCTTAATATTTAATCAATTTTGTTAAACTACCTTTCGAGCCCAGAGTAAGTGACCACCTTGTTATTTAGGCTTTTCCCCATTTAAAGTTACAGCTCTTGCCAGTGCTGTAGTACAGTCGGCGCCTTTGCTTTTAAGTTGCATTTTTGTATGAGTGTTCAGTATTTAGGGCCACCTCTTTTAAATCCAAAACGACCTGCGTAAGGCCAGCTGCACGCCCAGCCAGCAAGTCCCTCAGAGGCCCGGGAGGCAGCGGCGGCAGCCCAGGGTCCCTGCCAGCAGGCCTCCGTGGCACCCCTTCCCACCGAGAGCTCTGCCATCTCATACTGCGGTGACTGGAAAGGTCTTTGGATAAATACAGTGAAACACACCATGGTTCGGTTACAACATAAGCTTTGCAATACCTCAAACTCACCTTGCACCCGGTGCTACTAAACACCAAGGCGGAGGGCACGGTAACACGCGAGTACCACCGGCTAATCTAACCCAACACCGGGACTGAGGAATACGGCCCGCTCTGGGCCGACGACCCGCTGGCAGGCGGCGGGGAAGATGGCTGCCGCATCGGACCCCGCCCGCCGAGCGCCAGGCCGGGCCCGCCCGTCTCCATGGCGACGGCCGCGACAAAACGCGGCGGGGGGAGGCCTCAAGGAAACGGGGTGCGGCGCCACCGCCCCCGCCGCAACCAAGCGCCCTGCCCCGGCCCGGCCCCCCCCC
>JAVKLA010000090.1:18840863-19047865 GCA_034782735.1 Sagittarius serpentarius
CTGCTCACCGCAGGGGGGTTGGACTTGATGACCTTTGATGGTCCCTTCCAGCCCAAGCCATTCTGTGATTCTGTGATCCTATGATTCTAAGGTAAGGGATGCCCCTAACCTAACGTGCCTACATCGCTCCAGAAGCCTCAGTGCTTCATGTAAGCAACAGATGGTTCCTAAAGCTGTGCCTCTGAAGGAGGCAATACTTTGTCCAGTATTTTTTCCTCCTGTTTTTTTTTTAGTTATGAGATGAACGGAATTAAAAGTATTAGGCCAGATGCCCCACTCCCACATTAAAAGTTATGGAAGGGACTTTTTAATAAAAGCACATCTATGAGAGGCTTCCTTAGTAATCTTACCCTGTTGGGGGAATGGATTGCTGTCCTTGATCCTGGGGCAAGCTGCTCTGAGGAGGCTGATGCTGGATACATGGCTGCTCTGTGTGTCTTACCTGATCCAGAGCCCTGGGACTCTCCTTGCAGGCCTGTATCATGATGTTTCCATGTCTGACACCATCTCTACCTATGGCTGCAGACACAGGTTTTTCAGTGAACACTTACGCAACTACAGCACTTGACACTATCAGCCTAGCACTTCCAGAACATACAAAGTATATGGAGGAATACAGATAAAGTACTTCCTTCTGTGCATCATCCCACCCCAGGAAAGGAAACAATTTCTCACAGGACTTCAACTAAGCAAAAGGTGCAGCCTACAATTACCCAGGGCCACAAATACAAATGTTTTGATGATTACCTCAATGGACAGGTAAATGTTTCAGTGCTAACACCTGAAACCTTGAAACTGGGTGACACATTTTAAAATCGGTCTCAGAGTAACAGACAACCCGAAGGAGAATATAGAGCTACTTTGGAAACCGTTAATGCAGATTAAATCCAGTCAATAGCAGAAGTCAGAGTTACTCAAACTCTTCTGGTCCTCAGATCTGCTCTTCCAGAAGAAAAGCACTTCAAGAACGTGACAGACGCTTTGCTTTTGAGCACTCTCCAGCAGACCTCAGTAAGGCTCATACATACCTGAGTGAGCAGGAGTTCACTCGAGTGAGTGAATAGGCCTGTCCCAGATCTGTTACAACTTACTCACTTGCAGGACCAATTATCTCTGTAAAGCTAAAACCAACCAACTAAAACCACAAAACGCAAGGTTTAAGAGCAGTTAGCTCTTTTTGATGCTGTCTGCAGGGACCCCGAATTAGCAATTGTCTTTAGGTAGAAGCTTTTCCTTCTGATAAGCATACCCCCAGAATCCAGATTTCTAAGAGCAGGTGTTAATAGAATGGCAGGACAGAATTATTCTTTAAATCATGAGAAGTCTGGTCTGTTGGAGAGTTAGATTAAATAGAAAAGTTTGAAAATTAATCTTCCTGTTGTGTCACTGCAGGGTAAATCTTTCTTTCCAGTCTTAGTTCCAATCTGAAAATTTCCAAATGGTTCACAGAGCATCAGAGACACCCCTCAGGCTGCTCTAGAGAACTCTGCTTTCTCCTGTCACTTCTAAAGCTTGGCTCTGTCCTGCAAGCAAAATCCCAGCTCCTCCACAATACTGCCTGCAAGATCTTGGGTCACTGCATTTCCCTTCCCTACCCGACTTGGGAGTGCCAGATGTCCCCACCCCTGAGCACTGCTCAGTTCCTCTCTGAGGAGGAGACATCTGTGTCTTCCCCCAGTAACCCAGAACGCAGGAGGCAAACAGGAGCTCTCCATGCAGACGCCTTCATGCCCTGCAAAAGTCCCAGCAACAAAGTATAAGAGGCAGTACTTCTGCAGTGAACTAAAAGTTCATCACAGACACAAGCAGGGAAAATCCAGGACAGTGGTTAACATGAGGAACAACTGAAGAGGGACTTGGGTTTTTCTTTGAGAAATCCTATTTGTTTACAGACAGTAGAAAAGTCCAGTTTTCCTGAGCACAGTTGTTTTTAAAAAGCAGGAGGTATTTTCTTTCCTCAAAATTCAAAGGGATACTCAACTGCACTAAACATAAACATGCTTCTAGCATTTTATTAGGCAAGCTTCTACTGTCACTATGACTAGCCCTATCTTACTGTCAGCCTTTCCGTCGTTACTTACTAATGCTGCATTTCATACGTATGTACAGGCAGATACACCCATCTGCTAAAACAAAGTGCAACAAAGCCTCTGCCCAACTTTGGATCTGCTTAAACTGACAGTGAAGCCATGCGATACACTAGGAACTACCTGTAAGTATTCTCAAGAAAATACAATTACATAAAACAACAAAACTAGAAAAAAAATTTCAGCCTATAAGAGTATTCAGACAAGAACTTAAAGTAATACCTCATTTCTTTTCAGGTTACCGTTTGTTTTGCACTACATTTAAATACTGAAGAATTCTGGCAGGGAAAATGTTTGTGGTGTTAGTCCTCTAGTGTTTCTCTAGGCACCATAAGACAGTCATTCTCCAGCAAAACTTCTGCAGAGGTAGGCTCTGGTGATGGAATGCATTGAAAAATGATGCCAGATGGTGGCACAGTAAACGCCCTTCTTTTGAAGGGCTGTAGTGTCTATTAGAAATATTCCTCGTTCCATATGCATACCGCAGAGGATTAGACACACACTCCTCACACAGAACAACCACCTCCCAAAACGCATGTCAGCAGAGTATTTACTACCAAATCCAGGAGGAGTTTGTGATTCTAACATTGTCCCCATTAATGAGAAAAATGTCACTATACAAAAGCTCTTTTTTTTTCCTCCTTCTTATCAAATCCTTCAAATAGCTGATAACTAGCTTTTATAGATTGGAGAGTCAGATAGAATTCTGGATCTATTATTTTACTAAAACCCCAGGGGTCAACTTATCACCTGAAAACCATTTTACATGGACAATTTGACTTTCATGTGGAGTGTCAGAACATACCCTAGATGGAAATCTAAAATAAATTATATGGAATACTGCCTTCTTTGTGCTGAAATTTATCGGTCCCACACTACAATAATTTTGAAAATTGTATCCCTTAAGCTACAGCGCTGAGATATTATTAACTGCTTGAACTGAAAGAGCAGTTCTGATTGGCTGCTATAAAGTCTATGGACAGAGAGTAATTTCTATTGAACCACATGCTTATCCGAAGCTGTCTTCCACCATTCCAAGCTGCCAACTTTATCTTCTTCCAGAACACACTGCCCATTTTATTTCTGTCATCCTCAGTATGCACTGTCACTTTGGTAAATCTGTTCCAGAAGCTAAGAATGCGTCTAAGCTTCTGCTAATAGGGTTGCCTGAGACAATCGCACCCTTGAGAGAGGGAGGGAGAAAGATCAACTCTTACCTCGTATCTTCCTAATACAGGTTATTTTCCTCACTAAGCAAGCCTCCAGTCTCCGAAATGCATCTCTCTGATGTATCACAAGATAAGCAGACCTATTTCATGGCCCACACTTTCTTAATCACTTCTACTGCCATACTTGTGAAATAAAATTATTCAATAATGTGTTGATACTTTGGTGAATGCTCCTTTTACATCTATTAGTACGGTTTTTAGAAACTACCCAACTGACCTCAGAGCCTAAAATCTTTATAATTGAGGAGATAAGTGAACATGTTACTGATCCAGCTGCTGGGAGACTATTCTTTGAGTAGAAAATCCCAGCTAGGCAGAAAAACCTCCTCTAGGAATAACATGTAAGACACAAGAATGGAGCCCTAGGATAAAAGCGGTTTATTTCCTGCACCAAGTAACCTAACAAGTCCGGGCTACAACAGCTAAAATATTACACCACAACCAGAAAAAAAAAAAATCAGAATTCTAGTAATACATACTACTGCCTCATTTTCATTCAGATAAATTAATAGCCTTTATAAACTGAAAGAAATATCTAAAAAGGAAGTTGTGACCTGCACATCTAAGTTTCTGGACAGCACCACTTTAACTTTTTCTTTACTAAACAGTACCAAGCCTCTCCAGGAAGCATTCAGACTAATCACAATTCACTGTGGCAAATCAGTCTCTCTGAGTAGACAACCTATCGCTTCTGGGAATGGCATTCAGCTCAGTAAGGCCTTTGCCAAGCAGGGATTTGAAAAACAAGGTTTGGCAGGTCTCTTCCAAACCCTTTACTGCCTGGCTCTCCGACATCTTTCTTTTATGTCAGGACGTATCTAAGCAGCAGCAGGAACCTGTCAGTAAATGAACGTTCCACTGCAAAGTCACAGTCACAGCCTTTCAGGGAGGTATGTGGCTGGTTGACTGGAACCCTGTGTTCGCTTTCTCTCACACTAGCTGACTTCCCAAGGTTATTCCCCAAGGATCTGGGGGAGCTCTGCCAGCTTTGCCTGGGAGTGGTAGGGGTCTGTTCTGCAGAGCTTGGTTTTGCTGGTGCCTAAGCTCTGTATGAGTATTGGTGCTGAAGCCATGCTGAATAGTGTAACATCCAAGTTCAGCAATTAGATGACTACTACATTGAAGACAGTTAATTATTAAAATCATCTGGAGTTATACTTCTACTGAAATACCATATTTTAGAGAATTTGTGCAGTGAGCTGGGATAAACAACTGGGATAAAATGGCATATATAGCTTTAGCTCTGACACACTTTTTTTTTTTTTGGTCAGTGGTGGCTTATGTCAGGCAGAAATTTTAGAAGCATGAACTTATCTTTAAAAGAAAAGATAACCTGAGGAAACTATTTGGGACAGTAAAAGTAATATCCCTGTGTCTGCTTTAATTATATCCCACCTTTTATTAAAGTGACTAGAGCAAGTTAGCAGGACTTTTTCTGCCTTACCCAAACAACAGGAATTCCCTCACATCACAAATTCACTGAAGATAAGGAAAAGTGCCAAGTTTGGAGCTGCCCACTTGTATTGATAAATATTGAGTGCTTTTAAGTGCTTAAAGTGTTGAGATAAATGTTTTGGAATCTATTTCTACAAATGACAGTTTAATTAGTTCAAAAGAAGAAATTCACAATTTCATAGTGGGCACAACTGATAGAGCCTGAATCTAGCTGGAAGTGTGATCAGGTATCAACATGCAGCAGCTTAAAAAAAGTTACACAAGCTGACCTTAATATCTGTGACTATCAGGTTTTCACTGTAGAAATATATATTTTTCAATATCCTTTTCTGAACAGAAATCATGTCATTTATATGCAAATCAGACTATATTCTGCAGCTGTTTCTTCTGTGCTGAAGCCATGGGAATTATTTGCACTTAATAAAGCCTCATAAATAGGTTTTGCCTCTAAATGGGTGGGGGAGCAGCAAATATATCATAGCCATTTACAGTTACAAGCATCTTTTTTAGTTTGAAAGTTAGATGCATCCTCTAATAGGAAGTTTCACAGTTACAAACAAAACATTGTTTCATTTATATAAACAAAATACCCTTACAGCCTTCAAAACAAAATGTTTTGCATTTTCCCCTGTGCTGAACTATCTAAATTGCAGAAATTGCCACACAGCATCAATCAAAAGGACAGTCTGTATCATCATTACATGCTAGCTCCACGTAGTATATGTTAAATACAGAAGAAACTCCTTGCTATTGTATCTAGGCACTTTTATTGTATTTGAAAGAACATATACCTTCTTTATACAAAGTATGTCCACCCGGTATCATCTACCGCATTTCCACAAAATGTGTAGTATTTTCACACACCACCAATCAGATGTGCCCCTCAAGTCCTGGCACATGGAAACAATCCATTTAAAAACCACAGGACGACAGATTCGGGAACACTGAATGCACATCCCACAAGACCAGAATGAAAACATTGTCTTTTAGCGTGGTAGGTAGCATACTGAACTGAGTTGGGAAGTAACTCTTCCTAACGGGTATAAACTCTGGATTGGGACTCTTGTTAAGAGCAGGACATGCAGTGCAGGACTACAAGTTAACATTAGCGCAGCTTTTCCAGTCCTTTCACAACCACAGGGAAGAGCAACAGTGATCAGCACCACCTAGAGACAAAAGGGCCCTAAGGGTCTATATCACCTAGGAGGATGCAGTCCTTACCCCAGCCCACTCCATCTAAAATACCTGTCGAGAGCACATGGAGACCAAGAGTTACAAAACTGGGAGAAAAGTGAGAGCTTGGACAGATACAATTTTATCTCAGACAGGTTTAAAGAACAAATCCAGAACACGGTTCAACCGGGGTGGCCCTTATCTCAGCTGAACAGTTGCAGCCAGTAAACCACTGCCCTTTCTCTGTCCAATTTTTTTCATTCAAGCTGAGCTTCATCACTGCGAACTATCAGCACACTGTATGTGCCTCAGTCTGTTCTCATGTAAGCCTTCAATAAATTCAATGTGTTGTTAGTCCTCTGCAGGAAACGGATTTTACCCTGAGTAGTACCTCCTTTTCTATTTCCTTGTTAAGGAAGGGAGGTAGAAAAAACACAGGCATGCATGGATCTTATTTCATGGATATAATTTAAAGATGCTGTCAGTAAAACAATTGACATGATAACGCTCTCTTGCTTCTACATAAAAAACAGATGGGGTGACATAAAGAGGTAATGCAAGATACCCTTTCTTTCAGAAGAGATACCATTGACTCTGTCATAACGATGCCTTAGAGAGGTATCATTTGTGCTCTACAAAATGACTGATTTTAAATATTTTTCAGGTGCACGTTGGTTCCATATGGTGACTTCTGTTCACTCTTTATCATTATGCTGACTGCCAAGAGCACCAACTTTTATACCTCATGTAACTATTCTCTGAAGGTATAGCTAAGGAAAAATACACCCAAATAACAGGAGTCTGACTTGTCGCAACTGCCATTATTAACAGTTACTGTAATGTTTAACCCATTGAAGTCTTCAAATACATAAAGTCTGCATAATTAAAATGATCATGAGACACGCTGCATAAAATTACAATGATGTCACAATACATTTACAGTATTCTATATGCTATAAACGTACCTTATACACAGACATGTCTGGCAACATGTTTAAACACTATACTTATTTTTCTGCTAACATTTTTTGAAGATCATGGGTTTTGAGTGCATATTGCATTTTCTTCAGGCACAGATACGGTTGACCTCAGTTTATATTTTGAAACCAATATATGTGATAGGACAAGGAAGCATATAAGGAAGTTGAAGTTAAATTAAAAGCAGGTATGAGCATGTATTTTATTATGGAGAATCAGACAAGTAAGATAGTAAAATCTGACTTCTTGTCACATTGAATTTTCTTTCACTACTCCATTACAGAAAACAGTATTTTTATAATGTAAATGTTATGGAATCATCCCCAGACTAAAGTCTGTGGCATTCTGCTGTATCCCCAAAGAATTACCTATACAATCCCACTGATCCAAACTCAAGCCGCTCATTTAATGTTACAACTCTATGCAGAATTAAAAACAAGGATCCTTCCAGACTTTAACAACGTTTTTATGTATTATAGTCTGTATTTTATCTATTGGTAGTAGCTTAGTGAAATTGTCCAATGTTATCCTGTTGAATTTAATTAGTCTGTTTTATCATCTGGGCAGCACCTGAAAGGAAGCTGCATGCAGCAACATTAGTGGAGCACAGCCATCTTTTGCTGTAGAGAAATAAGACTATTCAATTTAGAAGCTGCATCCTTATGTAGATAAAAGAACTCAGGTGTTTCATGTGCACAAGAAAGGCAATATTCAGTAAGCCTGGCTGTGAATTTACAGCACAGGCTGAATTTACCAGCTTCTCCATGCTAACTGTATGTGGTCATTTTCATCATAGGCGAGTTCCACCAGAGAGCAATTCAGCCCATTTACAACCTGAACCATCTTCTGACAGTGTCTGCCTCTTTCTAGTGACTACACAAGGACTCCATATAAACTAGGTTTATGGTGATTCAGTTAAATGACTAAAATTACAGCTCTTCATAGCTATGTCTATATTTACTTTTTGGGGCATGACCTGGGATTTTTTTCTCCTGGTCATTCATATAAAGTATCTGTGGAGAAACACCACTGTTCCTGCCTGGGAGGCATCCGATTTCCACGGAAATCAGAAGATGGTGATGGACAGGAGGTAAACTCTGCATTCTTAAATCCTACCACGACACGGAACTGGGAAGTGACTAGGATGTACATGACTAGGACTGCTGGGCTACACATAGCAGTAGTACAGTAATTCTGAGTTAGCTCAGTTTGGAAGTTTAATTTAAAAAAATAATTCAGATTTGACTAGGTTTTTCTAATTCTGCAGTCAATTTGGTCTTTCTGCCTGTTTTTGTTCTGAAGTATAGTCACTGTGTATCTACAATTAATTATTGCCATAGAGACCTACTATGGTTATCACTTTTCATCTTTCAATTATTATGATTTGAAAAATGGAACAATAACAAATGCTACCATATGAAAAGTCATTCCTTCTCCTGAGATAGAGAACACTTCAGCATATAAGTACTTCCAAATTAGTTTTCTGAAGGTGATTTAGACTTTAAAGAGTCACAGAGCGAATATGAATAATGAAGCAAAACAACAATGCCAAATAAAGCCCTTATCTCTAAAAAAAATGGTTTTGCACCAGAGGTTCAATATTACTGTAAAGACACTGCAGTATTGAAAGATTTATATTCTGAAATCTATGAAATGCTGCCAGCAGCAATAGCACAATTTTGTAATTTTCCAAGGATGATATAGGATGCTCATTTCTTGTGAGAAACAGAGACAGGAAACAATCTTATAAACCATCTGCAAAGTACTCTGAATAGTCTTGAAAGTATTGAAATGCATTTGTTATCATGTGTTCTGACTATGGATCAAATTGGAAATTAAAGCCTTTTAAAAATCAAAAGGAAAAAATTTGAATACAGTATCAGAAAATTAATCAGCCTGAATCTTGAAGAAACCCCATGACTACTGAACCACACTGGGGAAAACTAAGAGGAAAATAAAATACCTGCCTCCAAGGATAATTTTCTTTGAAGTAATAGTCTAAATATAAACCTACTCCTATAAACTGACTAAAACCAAGTGGTTATATTTAGACTATGTAAAAAATGAAGCAAAATTGTCAATAATGTCAATTACTTTCTAGACACTACATAAACTACCAAAATATTTGACAGAAAAATGGAAATATACTTTCAGTGTAGAAATGGGGCCAAAAAACATCTCGAAAAGATACTTCCTTAGTACACAGAAATAAACAGAAGCTTACCTTATTCACTTTTATGAAGACCTAAGCACAATCAACTTCTACTACAGTCGTTACCTCACAGTTCAGAACCTTTAGAAGGAGCTTCATGCACACTAGCAGGAAAAAGTGCAGCACCTGCCATCAGAAGCATTTCTGGTTTGCAGGCAAGGCCTGAGGAACCAGCAGATGAGTGAGGTTTTGGAAAGTTGCAAGTTGTATAATCACAAGATTATATAAATTAAATTATATAATCACAAGATTATATTAATTTTTTCCTTCCTCTCCTGTTTTCCATGTTTGAAGCTCAGCTTTGTGTTGCTGCGTAAAAGCTTTTGTCAAACTTGAAATCTGGGAACAGCTCAATTAGTTGTTGCAAGCTAAAACCCCAGGGAAAGGCAGGATATAAAGAATGCTACGTAAGTATGAACTATAAATTGAAAAAAAAATTTGTGTATTTCAAGCAGCAGGGAGAGAGTCAGGTGCTTACACATTGGCATCAACTACCATTTTAGATGCCCTAGAAGACCTGGGACATCTCCACGTGGGAGACCGCTACTCTTCTGGCATGGTAGATAGAGCTGAGGGAAGATTCTCTGGAGCACCTAAAATGACATTTGGCACTCTGCATTCTTAAATCTCACCCCAACGCACAACTGGGAAGTGACTAGGATATACATGACTAGGACTGCTGGGCTACACATAGCAGTGGTACAGTAATTCTGAGTTACCTCAGTTTGAAAGTTTAATTAAAAAAAAAATTGAGACAAAAAGAGATCTGACATACTACTAACTTCCAGATGCAATGAAATATTTGAGGTACAGCAAAGTGAGTTAGAAGCTTGGGCCTCCTGGAATTTGCAGAGTCAAAAAAACATATAGAGCGGTGAGTGTTGAAAACTGGAGTCAAGTAAAATGTTATTAGCTGAGAAAAATAAAACCAGGTAGTGCCGCAAAACATGGTTGCATTTGGTTGCACCACAAGCAACGTTGAAAGAACAGACAGCTAAGATTCCATGTATGATTTTAGCATTTTAATTCCACACATTTTGAATAATTAACAGTGAAAATTAACATTCTCTTGGATTTTAGGCAATACCATGTATTTTTCTAACTACTGAACTTGCAAAGTCTACTCTTCAACCACTAGAGCTACAAAAAGATATCCAAATCTAATGCTTGGTTGCCAAAATCTGTACTAGGATGCGTAAATGTCCATTTTATGACCTCAAGTGTCGAAGTGAACAGCCAAACACAACTTCAGAATATTGTTTATAGACATTTTACAACTGGTTTGTTGAGAGTCTGGAAACCCATTTGCTTGAAGCAAGTTGCACTTTTTTATTAATGAGTTGATAGCACTGTCAAAAGGAATATAGTCTCGAATAACTTACCATTCTATTACTTTTACTTGTAAATCTAATTATTTTACAGAATCAGTGCTATGAGAAATTCAGCATCAGAGAAACTGAAAGACAAAACCAAAAAGCATGAAGAAATTTATGAGGAAAGAGTCGTTCATTTAGAGTACTTGTGAGCACGACACGTAACAAACAGCTTACTTTCCCTTATGTGATTTTTACTTTGTAAAAGCACTCTCAGTTTGAGAGCTACTCTCCTTTGACACATTCCAATATTTTTCTTTGTAATCCTGAAAACAGCAAAGTCAACAAACAAATATTTAAGTACTTTTCAAAATTAAGATAATATACCCAGAATTCCATAAATCAGACATCAACTTTGTTATTATCTACTCTATGCAGCGATCCAGCTATTGGTAAATAGATATACAACAGAAATCAAATTCTCTTAACTGGATTTGAAGGCTTCACTCTGTAAAAATGACTGTAACTTTTTTCCCCAGCACTTACAATACATTTTGTTCATATGTTTTACAAAATGCCATCAAATATTCCAAGAAAGGGCTTGACATCATTGATTTCATCATCAAGAAGATATCTAATGAAGATTAAGCAAACAAAAAAATTAAATTAGGTATACTATGCCAAAACCTATAAAATCAGGAACAGTATACAAAGTATAATCAAGAGATACCAAGACAAGCAAAATAATTTTAAAGTATTTTCCTTTCTAAGAAAAGTTAATTGCTACTATTATTGTGAAAATTCATCTTTTTAAATTGAATGTTATGAATTAACACATCGCTTAAAGGTCTGTGTTCCATGAAGAACTAAGCACAGGAACACTGAGGCAACAGAAAAACATACACAACTTTTTATTACCTGGGATCCACTTCGTTTTCCTGTTCTTTTGTGAAAATAAAAAAATCCTCTTTCCTCATGAATTTAGAAGAGTCTGAGATTATTTTTGAGACTGAAGAACACTGTACATTTTTCAGCTCTTCTGAAGGATCTGAATGCTTTTTTTCTTGAAGACTGAACTGCAATATAAATGTTAAAAAGTGCATATGGTTAAAATAACTAACCAAAAGAGAAATTGCCAGATTGTTGTAGTATGTAGTACAGACATTTATATTGATATTATGGTATTTGACAAGGACCAAGCCCATGATAAATATAATTATATACTGGATGACTTGCAGAATCACAATCAAATTGAGTAAATAGTTTTGAAGTCATGCTATATAAAGTAAATTCAAGTCCTAGTTCTTTCTATCATGAATATCACACTGAACACAGGATGCGTGCCTGTTGGGACAACACAGAAAGGTTCAGAAATTCAGTATGTCCAAACTGATTCATAAGTCAGATATGGTAAATATATTTACACACAAAATACTCCAATTATAGAAAATTCTATTATCAAAATATTTTTACTCACCATACTTATATTTCCACTCTGTGCAGATAAATTAACTTCTGATGTGCTGTTAACCACAGAAACAACTGAGTTCTGAAAATTGGTCTCATCTTGTAATGTGCATGAACTGAAAATATCAAGTTGAATAATTCAAGTATTTTTACAGAAGTGCAAAATGATTTACTTTTCAGTTCAGGATTTTCTATTTATTTCCCTCCACACTTAAATAAAAAAATTTCAAATCATTCAACAATTCGTACCTTTCAAAAGTTGAAATTTCACTTACGTTTATGAGTGAACAACTTTCTACACATTTAATTATACTAATACATGTGAAACAGACAAAATTCTTAACTGAATAAAATTGTGATAAATTATATAACGCTTACTCTTTTGAAATGTCACTTGTGGCTTTGCTTCTTGTATACTGGCAAAGTGGTTCACACTCATCTGGAATTTGAAGGCAGGTATTTCCATATTCCACAGAAAAATGAAAGTTTTAAAAACTGAGTCACAAAACAGCCGAAACCCCTTGTAAACATTTTACATAATATGATAAATAATAGGTTGAAAATTATTCAAGTATCTTAACACTTGAAATATTTTTTCTGTGAGTTTTGGGCTAATGTAAAGGCAACCAGAGATACAGCCAGATAAAATAATAAATATGCAGTTGCAGGCCACCCCAAAAAAATTTAATTATTATTTTCTCAACTCTCCCTTCCATATTAGATTTCTCTCAATGTAGGGGACATTTAAGGTAGAGTAATAAAACTGGTGGTCAAGTCAATTAACAAAAAAATTTCAGGTAGTTCTATTAATTGTATAATATAATAAATCATTCTCAAATAATAGCCTGTAAAATAATTTGTACATCGGAAACAAAGAATTTTGTTAAAATAACCTTACCTAATTCTCTACTGGCAAAGCTGCTAGCAAATACTAATTTCTCATCATCAATATCATCCCAAACATCATCTCTAAGATCAAAGTCCACATCCAAAGCACCTGAAAACAAGATCTGCTTTTATCTGTATCAGTCAAGTTATGCATTAAAGATTTTTAACTTTTTTTTTTATGCCATTGTCTCTTGGCTCTTCTCACTCACAAATACTAAATGTTTCCAATAGAAAGCTGCAAGACATTTGTAATAGACAAGTACAAAAACTGTTCTGTTTTATGAACAGTTGTTCAATCTACTGAAAGGAGCATTGTCACATATGCATGTTCCCCTCAGCATTATTTTGAGAAAAGTTATTCTCAGTGCAGATTCTAGAAAAACAGGCCTTATAAAAATCACTGCAATTTCATTCTTTTCCTTTGTCAGAAGCACTGTTTGATTCCAAATTTAATACTTTCAATTCAGTCCTTTCTTCTCTCCAGTTTTCCAAAACACTCTGAATGCTGTCTTCCTCCCATACATCCAATGCCTAAGAACTAGCCATGACAAAACACATTTTCAAGCATTGGATGTTAGATGCTTAGATCTACATTAGAAATTCTTACCAATGCCAGAAAGCAAGCCAATTAAGGCCACTATATTTCCCTATATATTCAGTGTTCTGTAATGCTATATGGGTTGCTGTAGTGATTTCAGCAAGTTTGCATTTACAAGTATATTCAAATCAAAACAGTAAAAATCATGATTTCAAACATTAGCAATAACTTACTACTCTTTCCATAATTGCAGGATTGCAGTTGTTTCTGAGATACTTCTAAGCTATTAACATTATCTACCTGACCCATTGAAAGTGATGAAGATGACTGTTTATTGCTAGACCTATTAAAACAAGAAAATAATCAGTGAAATGTCAGTAAAATACTTGCAGAAAGTTGCAAAATAATTTTATTCAGAAAACAGGTTTTAGTTGTTACAACTTAACATATTATCTAAAATAAGACTTTTTTTTGTTACTTATATTAATCAGTACCTTGGCAATGCCGGCAGCAAAGATTTAGGTGTAAAAACAAATTGTTTGAGATCCACATTTTGAGCTTGATTTAACATCTGCATCTAAAGAAAGCAGATTATTGTAACTCATAAGATATAAACATATTGAAAAGTTGTTTGTTAACAAACTTAATGACATCATTAATACTGTATCAAGTTAGCATAATTTTTAAAGATCATATATAAAATCTTTCTGATGTCTGCTTATCTAACATGATCAGTTTAAAAGATTTGAATTACATGCTTCTAGTGGAATTACCCAAGTACCTTGGCAAAGTCAGACTGGTTATCACTAACTCTCATCTGTATTAGCTACAGGGTAAATCATTCTCTATTGCAAACAAAGCAAACAAAACTGTGAGAAGGAAATAAAACACTCCAGTATCTCAAATGCCGTTCTTGTTGCAGAAAGAACTAGTTTAGTACTACATTCAACGGGATAAAGTGTAAGTCATGAAATCTTTCAGAGGTTAAAAACTAACATGGTTGGTTTTCTTATAAACAAGCGGATCTACCTGTCAATGCAAAAAGATCTCTTAGTAGCATTACGCTGATAAATACCACTATTTGTTTTCATTCAGGTCATATTTTGCCAAAACCAAGTCACAGTACAGTACCTTCCAACAATGCCTCTGTACCTCACCCACCATGATCTATCAAATGCCATAGAAGTACAAACAAAGTGTACATGCACAGAAGTGGATCGCTGGAAGATTTCCAAAGAGACACAGAACCTCTCAAAGATTCCTGGACTTTTGGTACTTTTGTACTCCTTTGCTTTTTGCATTCCACACAGAAAAGACAAGCTTGAATGTTCAAATTTAGTTATAAAAATATCTCTGCAAACAATATATACAAATACATAACAGATTAAAATAAGTCTATTCAATGGCTGACTGTATTCAAATGAACCTTTAACCGTTTTACTGGGGGTACAGATGAAATTGAGTTCCTGCTCCTCAAATCAGCTAGGTACAAAGAAAACTGTGAATCTCCATTCATCTCAGACTTTGGAGGTACTCCAGTTTTACCTGAGAAAAGGAATTAAAATAATCTTCAGATTAGTTTAGAAGGGATAAATCCTAATTCTTTCCAGATCAATTGAAACTTTGCCACTAAGCTTAGTACCTTCTATTAAAAGATCCTAAAGGATTTAACACACTAATTAAAAGACTGAAGACACTAATATATAAAAGTGTTACAAGCTCGACATTGCTCTTAAATCACATGCTAGATGTTCTGAAAAATATTCTTAATCATTGTAGTGCCTACAAAAGTGTTATTGACAAAGCTTTTTATTACTGCTTTTATGACTGCATCACAGCAACAACTCAGGCCTGACTCTCTCACTTACTTTGCTTCTGTTAATGTAGCTATTGGCATAAATGAATCTATTCTAAATTATATTTGTCTGAAAGTAACACAAATAGTAGATTTAATGAAACTCACAGCAGTCATGTCCACACACATCTTTATTTTTACAGCGATGGTTGCATTCTCTGTTTCCGTATTTCTTGTAAGTGATCTCTTGTTTAGATCTGCCTCCTAGATAAATATAATACAGAAATGCTCACTTTATTTCATATGCATTGTTGAGAGAGTACTTCATGCAGTAACAGATGGGCTAGAAGTAATCTGGGTCACGAGAATTTTGTTGCCTTCAACAAAATTTTGGGCTCCTCAAACAATGTAATTGGAAAGAAATTAATCAACGCTACTGAAAAAGAGGCACTACCACATTCCCAAATTCAAACAGTAATATTAGATACCAAACACCCATGATTTTTCTTACTTTCAAATTCATCAAAGAATTGCATTGTAGTACTTGACAAGCAGAAGCAGCAGCATTGTATTTTTATTATAACTCAGAAAGAAACACTATGGATAAATAAAAAAAATATAGCTCTCTACTGAAAGCAAAATTCAATTTTCTGTTGACTTTGGTGTTGGCCAGATGTTGTGATCTGACCATTTACCTGTATCTACTTTTGCTGCTGGCAGACTTTGTGGTGAGCCATAACACATATCAAGCGAAGACTCAGCTTTCAGTTTTTGATTTGTAACCACTTTACTTCCCACTGTTTTCGGTGTTAAGTAAAAGGCTGTATATGCTTGCTGTATATCAAGGCCAACTTTGAAAAAAAGACAAAAATATTTAAAATTGCTATAAACTGTTTCCAAACTACTGATTATCCTCAGTTTTCTAAAGAGTTTAAGAAAGTATAAATGTTATTAAAAGATCATGCAAATTTGTTAAGATAATGTACCATTAAAAGCACACTATTATATGAATGGATTCTTTATGATTGAGATCTAAAAACCCAAACATTTTCAGAATTATAGACGTCGTTACTAGATGAGCAGCAAAATCAGTCCCTTTAACCAAATTTTTCTGTATTGTTTGAAAACTACATTTATCTATGGCTTTGCACTGCTAATACAGTTTTAACTTTAAAATTGTACTACAGTCTGTCTTACAGGAGTATCAGCAGCTCTGTATTGACAAAGCGTAAAATGAGTATGTTGATAGTACTTTTGAAGTTGAATGCTAATAATGGTTCTAGTTCTAACTAAACCAAGATTTGTATAAGACTATAAGAGACACCATTTTTAAAAAGAGTATTTTTGTCTTTTATTAGGCAAATATTGCTGGAAAACCAGACAGGCTTTTAAAAAATGAGAGATTTCCTTCAAGTCTGAAACAGAAGCAGACTTTAAAATAAGTAGAGACTAGGATAGGAAGTCTAACTTCACTGTTACCAATTTCAGAGAAATTAACTGCTGTGTTGAGTTTTACTGAAGTCAGTACCACACGTAGATAGCCAAGTAGTAATAAAAGGACGATTTTTTCTTCATCTCTGTTTGGTTAGAAAAACCTCCTTTTTCCTGAGCCACAGGTTTAGCCACAGGAATACAGATTATTCCAGGCTTGATTATTGTAATAGTCTCAATATTCTATGTTTATCATGGAAGCACCAAATATACCTCAGTTCATCTAGCACACAGCAATCTCCTTTACAGGTGGGGCATGATGACAGAATTTAATACAGCCAGTCTATTTTTAAATTGTATTTCAAAGTTATATGTGTCAAGGTCATCACTGTCTCCTCCTCTGCTGCTACAGTTCCAGTTCTATGGAAACTGACACTGAGGGGACCAATGTTTAAATCTACACATGTTAAGGCACAAAATTTTCCACTGTAGAAATTTCTTGCTACTGAAGTCAAGATGAATCCATATCTAATACTTTTTTTATCACAATGCAAAACTAACCACTCACAAAGACAGCTCTTCCCAGCATAAATAACCTATCAAGCTGATAGGTTATCCCCACTGAAAGTTAATTCAACTTGAAGGTGAAGGGCAAAAGAGAATCAACAGAGCAAAATACTATCTCCTATAACAGTTTTGATGTTTCCCAGTTTATTAATATGCTAATAAATGAAGCAATATGTAATTAGGTCTGTTAGGTAATACTCGACCCAATAAAAAACATGTAGTAGAATTTTGTTTCCAGATCAGTTCATTTTATTGTCTTTTTGGCTTGACATAAAGTGTTTTAATAATTTATTAACAATTCTTATGCAGTTTTTTTTAAATTAAAAGCATACCAATCAACCTACCATAATCAGAACTAATTAAATTTATACTAATGTCCTCTGATTGAAGAGCTCTTTTCACTTCAATTTTCTTTGTCCAATTTCCAGTTTTCAGCAGCACAGAATCCCTGTAATGTATCAGTAAAGTTTTGTTAGACATGGACAATGAGAACAAGACTGTATACTATGGCATCTGTAACCAAGTGAAAGAGCCTTTATTTGGACTTAGTTCTTGGATTTTGCTTGGTAAGTGGCCTAAGAATAACCTTCCAGTAATACATGATTTATGGCTATAAGAGAGCCAGGATCCTGCAGATCAGTTCCAGTTCTGCCAAAAGTGCCAGACTTCGGCCAGAACTCACGTGAACGTCAGGCAGTTGGAAAAGATTCTGTTTCTCTTTTCCCATTTGCTCCAAGCATATCTTAGCCAACTGGAGAATTTAATTCCATCTCTGAGTGAAAAACAATGTTGACAATATGATATAATTAAAGATAGCTAATCAGAGTAAGTAACAACTTGAGAATGTATCTTTTTAATAGGTACTTTACTTGTTTTATATTTATGTGGAAATTATTATGACTTCCATAATATGACACCAGTGTTGTACAGATATTTACACATACTCTCAGTACTGACAAGCACACTGGCATGTTTTGGGGGTTTTGGAATCTTGTGCAGCATTTTAAATGACAACAGTGATTAGAAAATGCGATAGGATAAAGAATAATTTTGTAACATTTGGCATCAGTAGAAAGTGTTGCAAAAACTGCAACTCACAGAAAGGATTAAAAGCCAACACCCTTAAAAGATGCGAGGCAAATACCCCTGATCATACATACATTATTTTCTGATTAAAAATGACTTGGTTGTCAGCATCTCCTATGACCAATGTAACATAGTGAAAGTCTGTCGCCGTTCTCTTTGTCTGTAGCTGCTCATAGTTTGTTAACTTGATGGTTACTAAAATTTCAGCCAATGTATCACTGTATTTTGGAAGCTAGGAAAAAATTATACAGAAGATGACTTAACCATAAATTTTTAACTGTTGATACAAGCACAAAAGCTTGATTCAAGCAGTTTCAATTTGTGGTACAATTTTTTTGTTGTTGTTCTGAGACACTACTATACAGTACTAACTTGCCCATACCTGAATATCGTAATTTTGATTACGTATTGAGAATAAAAGACAGTCTACATTAAGCTCTTGAAAAATTCTCTTCTGTTCAATCCAAAGACGAAAAAGGCAAGAAGAAAACTAGGTATATTTTGGCATCCCAACATTCCTCTATAGGATATTTATAACTAAATCTTCTGGGATAACTTTAGAGATACTCATCTGGTATTATGTCAAATGAAAAACTAAAATAGAACTGATCATTGTAACAATAGTATTTTACACATTTATTGAGTTTTTATTTTCACAGGTGTCTTCATTTGTACCAACTTCACGAGACACTTTTAAGGCTATTTTTCAAATTTTGCATTTCAGAAAGCTAGAGTGCCTATGTAACCTGTTTAAAGACAAAACGCGTATGAGAACGTCAAAGCTCTTGATTGCACATAGACTTGCACCATTCCTTTGAAAGGGCACCAGCTAGGTTAAGGTAGTAATTTACTGTTTCTCTATATTCCTAAGTGTGACATAGAAAATAAACATGAGTTAATGCTTCTTCAGTAAGTTTTATATGGATGTTTTTCTGTCTCCACGGTTTGTTTATATTCAAGATAGAAGAGACCTCTCAGACTGCCAGAATGTGGAATATACCAGTTTGCATCTGTAACATAAAATACTATTAACGAGAGAGAGAGAGGGGCCAATGTATTATAGGGAATGTCTACTCCAAGGTTCTGCTTCGATGTTTAAGAGTTTGATTATACATGCTAAGATGGAAGAAGGCCACAACATTGTGTAATCATCTATCAGTGAAGGCTCAAAATTTAAGTCAGTATTTGCTCTTTCATTTAATTGTAGCACATAAAAACATTAAATAAATAGAAAAACATTTACCTGTTCAATGTCAAGTTCATATTTTGGAAGGTGCAAAACAGATTCTTTTATCTGGTTTCCAAAAGGAGGATGTCTGTTTAAAATCTGCAAAGATTTAATTTCATTTCTGATACATTCAGCTGATCAGAGATGCCAACAGAATTGTAAATCCAAGGAATCAGAGTCATTAGAGTAATTATGCTATCAACAAAAGCCCTTATCAGTAGTTCTCTACTTTCAGTGGTGCCCAGAATAGCAACATAGCCAAAAGAAAATTCCAATATTTTTTCATGTTGCTACCACTTCTATTCAGGTAACAGCCAATGAACTAGCCGATGACCTCAAAACCTGACTACTCAGGTTTTACATGAGATGACTCTACTATGTTGCCCTAGCTTTAGTCAAAACAAAACAAATTACAGGAAAACTGCAAAAGGGGGCAGAAATGAGATATCAAATTCCTAAAGCCAAAACAGAAAAACCCAAGTAAGCTCAATTTCTTTTAGAAATCCTTTGTATCTTCCAGAACACTGGAAAAATAGGTTCCTCAGAAAAGAAGCGAACAGCCAAAGAACTTGTCCTGGGGTAAAAATCTAACTTCCCTAAAATAAGAAGTGCTTTATAGATGATTCAGAAGAATTTCATTCTATGACTACCTTTAACTAAAACTAGCAATAATGGAAATTCAGGATTCTCATAATTAACATATATTAAGATAAACTGTAAATACATATTCCCTTTCATATCTTTTCTAACACTCCTAAAAAGGAAATGCATATTGTCTTTTGTTTCAAACCATGTTAATGATGAAATTCTACATATTTAACTGCTTTCCAAAACCAGCCAAATCAATGAAATCACCCACATTAAATTTGCTAGAACAAAACACCATACACGTTTTCAAAAAATAGCAGTAGCCACATATTTTAATTCACTAGTATAAATAAATAAACCACTTAAAAAACTCAATTTTCATGACAATCACATAGCAGAAATATATTAACCATATCGCTTTTATTGGTAACAGTATTAATACTCAATATATTTCTTATCATATTTATCTGCATACAAAATAATAAATTACCAATTCAAGTTCCCTTGCATTTGTGTCTTCTATTTTTTTAAATGATGTCAGCCCAGCATTTACCATAGCATTTGACAGTGATACACCTGTGAAAAATTTAAGTTTTACACTGTTAAATGACAGTCACTAATCTCAAATTATTCTCAACAACTGCATTATAGCAGGTAAAACCAAAGCAGAAATCATTTTATAGTATGTTTGTCCCAGCTTTTTGCCTAGCAAATCATTACATTTCTTTTCAGCTGATTGAATATTTTAGTGTTACTTAATTTCACTTACCCATTAGTAAAGACAAAAAGAAATGCAATACAAATCAAACATGAAAACATTCAATATTTCAATACTGACAATTTTTAGTTACATTTTCTAGAGTAAAACAGATTTTAGATCACTTTCTACAAGAGTCAAGAAACACATTCTGCATATATATGATGAAAAAAGCTACGTTAAGCTATGTTTATGTTAAAGCTATGTTTATGTTAAAGTCACAAGGATCTCAATGTTTTTGAGAAAGCTAATAATGAAATTCACTCAAAAAAGAATTTATTATCATCTTCTAGGAGTCTTTGCAGATTTAGCAAAAAATTTTCCCATGGCATATCTGCCACAAAAGCAGACTGGCAGAGAATCCCACATACAATCTCATTCCTCTTCGTGATTCACAGTTCCTTCAAACTTCCAGTGAGATTTAGAGTCATCACAGCATATGAAAAGGCATTTCCCTTACCTGGAACTACAGCCTACTACAATAACTGCAATAATTTTAAATAAGAGGGAGTACTGAATACTCAGAGTAAGTATGTGGATTCTTCATACCTAATTCTGTAGAAACAGTAAGAGAGATGAAAATTAAGTGGGAAACCTGTCAAGAGACTCTCAAGGTTGCTTCTTGGAAGACGTTACAGCAGTCTTACAAGAAAAGACTCATTTCAACTCAAGAATTTAATGATTTAGAGAAACATAAGACCTATTGTCCTTGTATGCATATTTGAACAACTTTTGGGTCTGACTTATGGAAAGCATCTTCTACCATCTCCCCTCTCCTTTGCAGAAGCTCTGCAAACTGTCTGAAGACACTCACTTACTACTTCTGCAGCTACTTCAGTTAGACCTGTTGCTTTTTTCTTTGTAAGTGAAGCAGGAGACTAGTTCTTTTGTCATAATTCCTAAAATGGCAGAAGGGCTTTCACCAGTGAAGAAAATACTAGATATAAATAAGCCTTTTCTCTTTGTCTTTATTTCTCAGCAAGAAAAAAACCGAAGGTGGAAATCAAACTGAACAAGTAGTCAAGGTGGTAAAATCCTGCACAGCAACTTATCATTATCCTGTCTGTCAGATCAAACAAACAGACATCAAGCAGATTATACAGCAACATGAGGGAGCATCATTATTGGACAAGAGTAACAAATTGAGCTGGTTGTAGAAATACAGTAAGAATTCAACTGAATCCTCAATCTCAGTAAGGCCAAATGTCAAACAATAGTCACTCTTATAAAGGAAACACTGATTACTAATGCTTTTTTAAGATTCAAAAAATAACATACCGAGATAAGAGTTTAAAAATGAGGGATTTCTAAGTGTGTTACATGAAATTTACATCAGTAAATTTCTGTGAGCTCAAAAAATTCACTTCACAAAGACAAAAGGCTTAGCAGCCATACTATGACAGAGGTCAAGAACCAGACATCATAATATAGGCATTGATTCAATATTTGATTCAGGAAAAGAGAGTGAACTGTCAGCAGATGGTTCAAAAGAAGCCTGTGAGCAGAACAAATGCAACTTTGAAAGTTAGCAATTCTTTGTAATATGCTGCAAGAGCAGTGACAGCATAGGCAAAAATACAAAAAAAAAAAAAAAAAGGGAAACCAGGACAGAGATACATATATATAGCACTTCTATTATTAAAAAAATAAAACTGACTTCATTGTATTGAATATAGTGTACAGGAAAAGATTTGTCTACACTGCAAATGCCACGTTTATTCCACTCATCCTAATCACCTAGAAATGCTGAAAATGAGGCAGACTCCTCAGATGACCGTGTGCACATCCACACAGATCCCGAAGTAGTGGAAATAGGTTCCCACCACACTACTGTACTGCGCACAAACTAACAAGCCCTGTCCCTTGCTTTGAATCCACATGAATGAAGCAATACAGGTTCTGCACCTGAAATAGCAAGGCTGTTATGTACTGTACCATATGGGCCTTCTGACTTAGCTATGTCTCTAATTTGCAGATCTCTGTACCATACTGTTCTGTACAGAGCAGATGTGTCTTTAAAGAAGAAATACAGAGAACACTGCAGTGAATTCTGAAAGCATGAAGGTATAAGACCAGACATCAAAGCAGGAAGCTATACTATTACCTCAAACAAATATAACCACATTTTTGTAATACAGAGGACTCCAAAATTTCTGAACTCCTTTTCAAATAATTATGACAAGTCTGTACTTCCAGCCAGAAGTTCATCCAGTAACAGGATACAGTGAAAGGAAGATTATTAGAAACTTGTGATCCTCATGTGTACAAGAACCTCATTTCCATTTCATGATTCCTATCCATGTCAATGCAAATTAAAGGGCTTTCATGCATATGAGTAGCAGGACCAACAGTGACAACTGTTTGGAAAGGAAAGCATAGCCTAGTCAGAGATATGCAATCACACAAATGTGGGAATACGCCCAAGATACTGAGATGAACATTAAGAAAAAAGAACAACTCAGAAATACTTTGAAAGGCTGAAGAAAATTACTAAACGAATTACTTTTATCATGACAGACTGTTCTGACAACTCTGATACTAAATTGTGGCAAATGAGTAATTAGGAGACTCATTTAATTATGAGTTTTGATTCTCTATCAGATTACACCTTTGTAATTTCTGACTAGTACCTACCAATTTTTTCCAATTGTTTAGACACATGAAGTGAATTTTCCCAAAGTTTGCACCTGAAACACTTTGCTAAAATCAAAGAGTTTAATAAAGCAGAAAAGTTGTTCTTACATGATGCCAGAAAGTCAGATAACCCTGTAAAAATAAGATTGACTTGTATTAATCAAATAAAATATAGCTTATTATTACATGTACCAAAAAAGGATTAAATTTTACCATACATCTAGTAACTCTTAAGCCATTTCTAAATATTCTGCCAGTATCTTGTGTCAAAGTGAAGTCTTGAATAGGAATGCATCCTAGCTGAGCCTGAATAAGACTGGAAAAAAATTTTTTTTGGTATATAAGCCATACTGTAAGCAAAGTATAACCGCATAAAAGTTTCTACTGGAAAACAGAAGAAAATTCAGAACAGAAACAATGAAATGCAAGACCTTGTCCTCTATGAAATGACACAAATTTTAGCAGGGACTTCAACAGCCATAAAATGACAGCTTTTCAATGAAAATAACTACACAATGTAATATTTACCAGTTTATTTTCATGTCTCTTGTTTTTATCTTCCCCTCCATTGGAAACCTATGCATGAAAATATACATATTTTCTGCTATTCATTTTATTTATTGCTAAAAAGAAACTTTCCTTTTTCAATTTATTTATTTTTTATACCTGATAGTTATTTTGTCCTTGTCCTTATTCAAAGTGTTCAGTATTTTCTTTTCACTTGTTCTTAACTTGACATCCAGGAATTCTGTGCAGTTGGAGATCATTGTAATCTGTAACAATTTAACTTTTTTATTAACTGGTTTTCTTTGCCATTTTTTTCTACTTCTTCAAACTCTGTTTTTAAAAAAAATTTTACTATATCAACACTATGACTATGAAAAGATGGTCAATCAATTCTTTCTAATACTGACCGACTTTCTTTCATCTTCCTATAAAGGCTATTATAAAAAAAAAAAAGGAAGATTTTTCTTTCAGTTTTTAGATTACTATTCCACTTGAAATTATCCAAAATCAACCACACTGCTAACACTTTATGACATACACGGCAACTATAGTTTTTGCTATCTATTACATATTTCACTTTACTTTCTTCATACTTTAGTAACAAAGATAGCCATAGGAGAACAGGCATTCCATTTTTTCATGGCCAATCTGATCTACAACAGTATTTGCTTGAAAATAAAATGTCTTTTGTGACTTAACAGTAGCAGTAACAACCTGTTATCTGACAGAGGAAAATTACTTAAAACAGAAAAACTTTAACAGTCCTTTAAAAGTAAAATCTGGTCTCAATGCAGCTGGTTTTTGCAATAAAAAAAACCTACTAAACCACAAAACAATACAGTGTTTAATACATAAACAGAACAGCTTCAGCAACTTTATATCTTCATAAGCAAGGTTAGTGAGGGGAGAGAGAGTCTCTAAAACTTTATATAAACAAAGCCTGAGCTCTTTAAAAGAAATAATAACTCCTGGTTCTTATCTTTGATTCTGTTTAAAAACAACTGAACATATGTAAATTTTCTTTAAATTACCAATTCATTTAAAGTTTCCGTTCCCTTAATTGCAAAAAATTGTTTCACTGTATCAAATGCAATATAGTACCATGCCATTAATCTTCCAGTCTCTGTAAAAGAAGAATATACCTTAAAAAATAAATATGCCAAGTATTTTTTTAGTGTATTTTTTCAAGTCACAAAATCAAATTAATTTTCTTATTGCAGGGCTCGCTGAGATTTACCACCACTGATTCAGTATGTTATTGCCCCCAGCTGTCTGATGGATGCAACTAACCCCATCATAGAGTGGCAGAAAGAAACAAGCACCAGTTACATTTTTCTCCAATGGAGATGAATTCACACTAATACACCAGACTGAACTGTGGTTGCTGAGAAGCCAACCACCTCTAGCAGAGGATTGTAGAGAAGAGCAGGTATTGATAAAACCTGCCCTTCACTGTACTATATCACATCCAATTATCCTGTGACAATGTTCTGTAATTTTCTTCTAATCCACAACAAAATTTCCAGCAACAAGAGAAGATCTATTCATGGATCAACATTAAGTGAATGAAATCCCACGATTTGTTAAAGAAACTTGCTCATATATTCTAGTCAAACAATCTCTCAGATTCTACTCTCGACTACATTCATGTACTCCTATTAACGGGTCACAAGAATAATTGTAGTTGTGACCCTTTGTAGTTCACTACTATCTCAACATTACTTCTGCAAATTAGCTTATTTTTAAAAAGTGTTACCTGTTGATTTGAAATTATTTGCTTCATCCATCCTGATCAAATCAAAAGATGATAAATCATTTAAGTTCTTCAAACACAGTTCTGTCAACAATTTGAAAATACATGTATTTTTAGTACATGCAGGAAAACTTATCTATGTACAAACGAGAAACATCATCATCAAATTGCAATGAAGGTATAACCCAAGTAATGCCACTGAACTCAAGTAAAGGTTTTAGAATATGATCCTGCTTCTACTAAAGTTGGTGGTTAACTTCTGCCTGGGGAAATCTCATGCAAAGATATTTGATACAGGACAACCCAACTCTTTTTCAGCAAAGCAAAAGGAGCAAAGTAAAAGAAACTAGATGCATGGAATGCAGAGTGCCATATTCAATTCTGAATGACAGACCAGAGAGTCTGTATTTCTACAAAAGATTTCCGCTACAGTGTTAACACTTAAATGGTTGAAATTTCAAATATCCACAGGTATTTATGAATCCTTCATCAGAAATTTTCATACTGTATCAGGTGCATTTGTATTTACGTCACTAAACCTATTTAGTCAGATATCTGCATAAGGATGACTAAAGTGTTTCGGTTTTCTCTCTTTCAAAACCAAAGTAATTAAAAGGCAAAAATTTAAATTTTGAACATTGTATTAATGTACAGTAAGTTGGGAAAGCACTCAAAATGATAGTTCCCATAGCAACCAGAAATCATTTACCTTGCACATGGATCGTATGAAAACATAACTATATACATTACTACAAAATATTTCATGTGTGCAGGGAAAAGGAGCTAGTTTCTGTAAGAACTGTAAAAAGACGTTGTTTGAGATCAGAGCACTTCAAGGAAATATAATCCACACCTAAAAAGCATTTGTAAGTGAAGAGTTGTATGCTATTTCCATATTTAAAGATGAGAGGCACTGATTCCCAAACTATTTAGTCAGCTGTATGTTTTCTGATGGAACTGTAAATAACTAAAAAGCAGTATTTAAAAAAACTTCAATAATTGGGTTTTATTCAAGTCTTACCAAAAAAAGCCTCTTAAAAGTAATCTTCCAGTAATTTTTACAGTATTACAGGAAAAACATGGTGCTCCTAATTTTTTTTTGTATCTGTAAAGTTGGATGCCTCATTCTCACATTGCTGCTCGCTTGAAGACCAAGTGCAATTTCTTCACTATGTATTTGCATTCTCTTAGATTTTTGCCGTTGTATTATGCATTTGCTATTCATACGCAAATTTTAAAAATAAATTTGGAATTCAAATAGCAAAATAAAAAAAAGAGGATCTACTGAATCCATACATCTGAGATATAACTGAATGCTTAATGCACAGGAATCTTCGAAAGACTGCAAGTCTTCCCTTGATGCCCCTAAGCAAAATAAGTAATTCAATCCATAAGGGCCAAATTTCAGGTAACAAGCAAACAATACACTAGAATGTACATCTCCAATGCAAAATGTCATGGTCAGAGAATGGAATTCTCAGATCATACCAGTCGAGATGTCTGAACAGCAAACCTATACAATATGAGTACTGTGACTTACCTGTACAAAAATACAGAATTTAAGATTTGCTCCTAATCCTCCACTTCACTGAGTCCATCACTGGACAAGATCTGCCACACTCTGGAGTCCTCTAAAATTCCTTTTGCACATTATTTATGCATTTTTGAATGACCAATGCAAAAATATCCATCATAAAAAAATAACATATTCTCTCTCCACCTGGTCTTTATTATTGCTGCCTAACATGCTATAATCATGCAATTTTAAACAGTTTCTGAACAAGGTGAAGTTGTTTACATTTTACACCCTTTGTTTTCAAGGCTAAATTTATGAGAAGGGAAGATGACAATTTCTGAAAAGGACTTTTTTGAAAGTATAGTAACAGAAATTAATGAAAGCAAATGAGACCAATCAAAGGAAAATCAGTAAGAATGACAAGCAATCAAAATTAAAGTGCTCTGCTCCATATTTCTGAGTATGTATATGGAGATGAGGTATGTAAAGGCATTTAATTTTTTTCCTCTATACAAGAAAAACTTTTCCACCAGTCAAACTGTACTGATAGTGTTTCAAATGTATTAATAATTAAAATCAATAGCACAACATAGTAGATTACATTTGTTCTGTGAATTGACCTATTGAAATTAATGGAGATATATAATAAACATGGATGAGCCTGCCCTAAAATGTAACATCTTACTGAAAAAAGCCTAAAAGCCACTTACCTTGTAATTTTGCTTCAATTCCAATTTTATCCAATCCAGATGAAAAACCTTCATGAAAAGACAAAAGGCTTTTTAACCTAATACAATGATATACGTCCTCCTCAATATCATTACCCATCAAAATTGATTTGATGATTTCTGGGACCCAGACAAAATACCCCAAAGTGAAAAATTTGTAAATATTTATTATACTGGGAACAAGTCAAAAGCCTTACATAGTGTAAATATCCAAGTATCAATAAGAGGCTGTTAGAAAAGATGTGCAAAGGCAAAAGCTGCAGATATTCCCCTATATAAAATATCAGGAGTCCTAAAGTTGCAGAAATGTCAATGAGTAACTTCACATGTAGAGTTTTCCTATTTTAGAATACAGGAAGCCACATAAATTGTAACATCCATTCAAGCACTAGATGTACTATGCTCCAGTCCCATCTATAAATCCTTAAAAAAACCTGTCTCCAGCAAGTGCCCAATGACTTCATAATCAAACGTAGAGCCAGTGGCCAGGAACAAAGATATGGTCAGGGCTGGTGATTGTGAGGCTGTTCTGGACAAGACAAATTGGAAGACACCAGCATTAAGATTATTAAAATTTTGTGTCCTGGTTTTGGCTGGGATAGAGTTAATTGTCTTCCTAGTAGCTGGTACAGAGCTGTGTTTTGGGTTTAGTATGAGAAGAATGTTGATAACACCCTGATGGTTTCAGTTGTTGTTTAGACTCAGTCAAGGACTTTTCAGATTCTCATGCCCAGCCAGCAGGAAGGCTGGAGGGGCACAGGAAAGGTGGGAGGGAAGACAGCCGGGACAGCTGACCCAAACTGGCCAAAGGGGTATTCCATGCCATGGGACATCATGTCCAGTACATAAACTGGGGGGAGTTGGCCAGGGGCGGGGGGTAATCGCTGCTTGGGAACTAACTGGGCATTGGTCAGCAAGTGGTGAGCAATTGCATTGTGCATCACTTGTTTTGTGTATTCCAATCCTTTTATTATTGTCATTTTATTGTTGTTATTAGTGTCATTGTTAGTTTCTTCCTTTTTGTTCTACTCAACTGTTCTTATCTCAACCCAGGAGCTTTATCTTTTTCAGATTCTCTCCCCCCATTCCCACTGGGTGGGGGGGAAGTGAGCGAACAGCTGCATGGTGCTTAGTTGCTGGCTGGGATTAAACCACGACATTTTGTTTTAGAAAAACTATGAAATATTAGACATTTTTTTTTTTCTTACCAGCAGTTTACATATTCAGTGCTGAAAAGTACATTATGGCTTGATACTGCATTAATACATGGTCCAGTGTATTAAGATCAAATGAAACAGATCATAATGAAGCTGTCAAGGGCTTATTCATAGTTTTTAAATATTATACCATGCTAAAACTCCTATTACTTACATTAAAGCAAGTGAAACCGTTGTTCCTAAAAATGTTAGAGGCCATATGACACATCTTGTTTTCAACCCCTTCCATAAGAAAATGAAAGAAACAAATAATATGTATCTAACACATCCTTAGTGGCATAATGTAGATCAATTAAAAAAACCCCAACAAACCATAATGAGTTGGATTTTTTAAGGCTCTAATGTACAAGAATGTTGATCGTATCCATTCCAAAGCTACAGTGACATGTGTTACATTATTTAGCACTATTTCTGCATTCAAGTGCTCAAAAAGATGCCTGTGCAAGCTAGAAAAAAAAAAAAAAAAAAAAAAAGAAAAAAAAAGAAAAAAGGTAAGTACATTTACCAATTAGTGGTACAAAAAGTGCTAAAACTATTTTTTTGGAACAAAACAAAACAAGCCCCTCACCCCAAACCACAACAATTTTCTGTTTTGGTTTTTTTTTGGCTTGTTTGGGTTTTTTTGTTGTTGCATTTTTTTTTTTAACTGTTTTAACTATCAACTGTTCAGTTTAATCAATGAAATCAACAGAAAACAATAAGAATATGTAAATAATCAACAATGTAATTTATTTATTAAGGCTTAATGTCCAGCAAGCAAAAATAAAGAAAAATGTCAACTGTGAATTTTCTCAATCATTTAGAAAACAAAGCTACATACATTTAAGTTACAGCACAGTGTTGATATTTTGAATATATTTGAAAAATTAAACCGTAACAAAATTACATGAGCAAAATTTCCTGTTTTACCCTTTAATGTCTTAACTTTCCTACATATTTCTCTTGATATTCTGTTCACATCAAGTGAATTCTGTAGTCTGGTACTTTCCAGACTCTACCGTCTAAAAATTCAGAGACATGATCTGGGTTCAATTCTTGCTTTCTATCTTTGCAATATGTACTATTTCAGTTTCTTCAGTTTTCCAGCTATTGTTTGTTAAGTTTAAGATGTTCTAAAGATGTTTTTAGCTGATAAAAGAGGCTGTTACCTTCTGAATAGCTTCATTTGATTTTCCTTATTTTTTTCTTAAATTTCTTGTAAATACACCAAAACAACAACCCAAAACCCACCTGAAAAAACACATTATGTAGAAACTATGAAACATTGCTACCATCTGTATAGTCTTATAAAAAAACTTAGTTACCTGCTCTCTATTATATCAGCACCATTTAACATCTGTATATACTTCTCCCTTGTACTCCAACGAGTCATAATGACTGCTGTAGCTGTAGTGTCAAACTGAAAAATAAAACCACAAAACCAACTGCTCTCTAGCTCTTAGCAAAAAACCTCCAGTGGCATATGCATCACCTATCTGTTGAAACCATTAAAACTGTTTTCTTAAAATCCTTGTTGAAATGGCTGTTGAATGCCAAGGCCTCTCTAACTTAAAGGCAAGTTCTAACTCCTTTGGGTAGCAAGGAGGTGGAATTCCAGCCCCTGCTGGCAGGCAGGTCAGCCCACCAGCCTGTATGTGCTAATGCACATATAACGGACACATGTCGAGAAACAACACAAACATGAACTGTTATTGACCTCCTTATAAGGTCCACAGCTAAGGAAAGGATTCCTAACCACAAAAAGCAATTTACTGACACAAATTCTCATTAGTAATCCCCAAACATGAGAAAGTCTTGAATAAAGAGTCAAGCCTTTTATAGTAATTTTTCATAATCGCCATCTACTCTCAAGCCACCTCACTTACGATTATTTTGTTTTGTAATGGAAAAAAATCCTGTTACACTGTTTTATTGGTTTTTGTATGAGAAGTTTCCTCACTTTTGCATTTTTTAGATCAGATTAGCGTATGTAATACTGGAAGGCAGATGTTGCTATATATTTCAGGTCTTGACACAGTAAGTTAAAGCAGCTTAGAATTCTGAGTCACAACTTTAAAAATCTTACTGAATTACAATCTCTAGCAAAAAAACTACAATCAGTTAAGAAAATTAGGAATATCAGAATTTCCATACTAGTTTAGATCTTAGGTCCAGATAAAATACTGTAATGTACACAACATACCACAGTGGCTAATATAAGCAGCCTCTGGAGACAGATGTGGGGTAAGCTATCTCCTGTATTAGGCTTTACCTGTATTTCTAAAAATTAAAAGACTTAAAAGTGTAAGACTTAACATAAATGACTCAGAGACTTTAAAGAGGTATAATTAAAATAAGTCTTTTTAAATCCTGCCCCCTTCCTTTTTACAACCAAAGCAATGTCTAAACCCCTTCTAAAACAGCATTCTTGGCATCAGCAACCTCTTGTGGAAGCAAAATGAATTATAGCTTTTTGAAGGCAGTGTTTCTGACCCTCCCCCTCTACTCCACTTGTAACTTGATTAAATGTTTTCTTGTTCTGATGTTAGGAGAACAAAACCACATTCGTCTCTATATTCAATATTCCAGAATTTTTATTACGCAATTTGTAAGTTGTGTGCCAGCTTCCTACTTTTTCTCTAATCCCCATTCATTATGTAACCCAAAAGTAACCTTCAGATCTTTTTCCACAGAAAGGTGAAGCAGTACTTTTTAGTGGACAATACAAAAGCAAACAGATTTCTTTCTCAATTAAGAAACTACCCAGAAGAAATTTAACTATGAATAACAACCCTTTAAAAACCAAATGCTCTAGTAAAACTGTTGGCATTGTAGTTTCTACTGATCCGCCTACGGACAGCACCAATGTAACAGATCATTCACTTACTTGAGGCCTTCCTGCTCTCCCAATCATTTGCAGAATATCAGTTTCACTGTACTCTTGGAACACTCCTCCAACATAGTGCATTGTGGATTTTATAACCACCAGATGTGCAGGTAGATTGACTCCCATAGCTAAGGTGCTAGTAGTAACTACATCAGATTAAAGCATATTGATTGCAAGATTAACACCATTGAAATGTCCGGCAGACATTAAACAAGCAGCAAGTAAGTGACTAACTCTTGATTCCCAAGAGCTCTTATTTTTTAGTGAAGTCAGTGGGCATTCTGCACCACAAATTAGACGGTAGATTACAGACATGTATTTGCATAACAATTTCTGTGTTCCTTCATCAGCATTCATTTACTATCAAGTATTCTTTAACAAATTACATCCCAGATATTTTTATTTAAACATGCCTTAACATTTGGAGATAATCCAGAATCCAACCCATCTTCAATGTAACACACACACTGAAGAAACATTATTTATATTTCTTCATGGATAGATATTTGAATACAACCATGACTTCATCTTGCTTGGTAGTGATCAGTAACTTTCAGATACTTTTTTTTTTTTAAGTCATCAGTCATTAGCATTGTTTATATCCATGGTACCAAACCAGAATCACCACCAATACTGTCACAATACTTTACCAATACACATTCTCTCATGGACAACACTAGTCAAGTTTGTGGCAAATTACCTCACACTCGTTTTCTAATTCACTTTCTCTAACGAATATGTGGGGTGGCAAAAATTGAACATGGAAAGCCAGCTATACAGGCCAACCAATTTAACTATTCCACTAGGAAAACAAAGCATTAATGAATTTTCCAATTCTTTTTTGAAATGAAAGCAGAACTAAAATTAGTAATTATAGGTGCATCAGGAAAGAAGAATCCAATCAAAACACCTTGTGAGAATATTACTGGCTTTCATATTGTGATGGTATGCAAAATGGGAAATTTGTCAAAGCAAAATAACCTAACAATGAAAAAGTTGCAAAGAAAGTTTACTTACCAGTGCAATCAGAGCTTCAGTCCATGTATATGTGTGTGTGTGTGTATATACATGTATACACACACAATGTGAGTATACATACACTCTACTTCAAGACCAAAGAATTTTTCCCCTTTGCAGTATCTGTGAAAGGTGTGTTAAAACTCTACCCCCCATCATGCTCACAGACATGAAGTGGAATATGCCCCATACTCTTTCAGTTTCCCCTCAGTTGTAGAAATGCAATTCTAGTATCTCAGGTGATCCTGAAATATTCATACAAGCTATAAATTTCAAAGGACTGAAGTACCAATAAACTATTTTGCATTCTTTCAGTGGTAGCCCATACGTACGTTCACATTGTGCTCAGCTGTGGCACAGGGTTTCAAAGATGTTTTTGCGAAGAGCAACTGCAGAACCACAGTCTCCTGAGATTTCTGAAATGGCACCATGGTTGGCAAAGCCATACAAAATGCACCAGGCAGCCGAAGTACAGTAGATTGCAGGGATGCAGACACTTTTTAATACCATGGACACTGCAACTCTAGCAAGGCTGCCAGATCACAGCAAGGGTATCTACCTTAAATTTTCATAGCGAGTCATGACCATTGTCCAGGAAAGAAAAAAAATTCATGAATCTTTCAGTATTGTACATGAACCACACAGACAATTCTCCATAGGGTCTGAATCTTTTTTATAGAAAAAGAAAGCCCAGATGAGATGAGACCATCACGTCTCAAACAGATACCTTCTCATTTCAGGTAACAGCAGATGGGCTACGTCTTAGGCACCTCCCCATCAGTCAAAACACCTTGCATGGGAGTTTGAAATAGTATTCTGCCCATCTAAGAAGCATAAATGTAAAAGATTACCTTCAGGGAAGCCACTGCTGCAAAGGACACAAACAAAGAAAAATTATGTGAACTCTGAGGAAAGACACACTAGCAGAGAGTTCCACTTCAACAGGATGGCTCAGTGGTATGAAAAGGAAATGGACATGGCCAGACCTATATAGACATAGGAGCAAGGATGACCTCCATGCATGCCAAAAAGAAGAAAAGTTCTACAGTCTTTAGCAGCAGTGCATATGTATACTCACAGGGTGAAAGTGCACGTGAAACACAAACACATCTTTATCTGGAGTTCACAGACTAATTCCAAAGGTTAAACTGTAGAATCATAAAATATTACACCACTCCCCAACTGCACTCTTCTCAGGATACACTAACAACGTTTTGACTTTCAAAGTTAATTTACTTACAAAGTACTGGTAAGTCTCCTAGAGTAAAAGCTCCTTCAACTATTTTTCTGTCACTTATCTCCATACCCGCATGATGATAAGCCACACCATACATTAAAAGATCTGATAATGAAATAATTATATCCATCACTTGACTAAGTTTACACAAGCAAGTATTCATTCACAGAGCAGAGACCCAGTAGGTTATATTTACCTCTCAGTTTGGAATCTTTCAATGAATTTGCAGACCTCTGTAATCTATGCAACACACACAAAAAAAAAGGGATACTTCAAAATCACAAAATCAGAAACAGATTCACTAATGTAAGTGGAATATACAGAGACACAAGTATGTTTCTAAAATGCAAAAATAAAGCTTCACATGAAACTAGATACACAATTACCCCACTAAAGATTGTAAGATGTCTTCCTTGACATGTACATTTTTTACATACTTTCCCATAGTTCTACTGCATTTGTATTTTTTAAGGATGTTTCTAGTTTTCAACTACATATTAGACTATCAAAAGGACATAATCTTAAAATAAGTTCTTAAATATACATTCCTTGGGTATTTTCAACCACCACCTTTCCCATCTTCACAAAGGGAACAAACTGACTCTCTGGGGCAGCTGTAGCAGCCTTTCCAGCCCAGTCATCTTGCCCAGTCACAACCTACAATCTACATGCGTTGTTCACGTAAGGCAAAGACGGCCATGTTTGAGGTCCAAAATCAGGAAGTAGCTTCTACAGCTGCTATGACTAGGCAACCCTGAAGTAAGTAATAATTAATATGGATCAGGGCTGTATTTATTAAAGGTATCTGATAATGCAAAGGCTTCTTATGGCTTAGCTTAAAACACTAGTAAGACCACATCCAATTCAACTATTCATATGCTTAATCTTTGCACTACAAGGCCTTAAGGTCCATAAGAATTAACATTTGTATGTTTAGAAAGCACCTTTTAGAAACAACTTAATGTTTGTGAAAACATTCTACAAATCTGAGAAGCAAATAAAACTTCCAAAGAAGAGTGCCAGTTTACCAAAAAGACTGTCAACTGTGATGATGATTTTGTGGCAGATACTCCTCTGCTATAAATTGTGTTAGCTCAACAGCTTTCTTCACAGATGTCACAGGTTTACTAAAACACACAAACACTTACTAACGACTCAAATATAAAAATACCTTTGTTTCTGTTCTATACTCAGTAGAAATTTAGCATCTTTTGCAAGAACAGAAGCGGCCTGCTGTACTCCTTTTCTTGTGGCACAAAACTATAAATAAGAAAAGACTTTTTTGAATCAACACTTTCAAGAAAGAAACAATTTAAAATGAGATGGGAAAAAAAGCTGTTGTACCACAAGTGCCGGTTTTTGTTCCGAGTATGTTTGTATAATACTAGCTATCTTGTAGTTAAGAGTTAAGTCAAATTTGAATTCTGTCTGATTGTCACTGCAAGGAAAACCAAGAACAATTTTGCGTAGCTTCACTGGTCGTTGATCCTCATTTATTTTCAGACATACAGCAGGCATCTTACTATCTGAAAGCCATTCTGCAATCTTTAAAAAAGAAGAAATAGAATGGAAACGATAAATTTCTGCTTTTAATCACGCTCTGCTCTAACTGCATCACACAATAATTAACTTAGCTTTTCTCACACATAACCTATTAACACATTTGACATGGCTTTTATAATTAAAATCACAGGTGAAGTTCTGCTTTCTATAGGATCAATATAATTCAGACTGAAATCTCAGGTTTGTTGTGATTTGTACTTGGAGACAAGTATCACAAACAGAAGTCTAAAACTGAAGCATGTCCATACTTGGCTGATAGTTCCGTATGGCTGTAGGTCATTTGTTACATTAACATCAACCTCACAGCTGTCTTCAGCTGACAGCTTCAAAATGACAACTTTGCTATCAATCTGAATTTGTAACTCCACGTAAATGTTATCAAATACGACATTAATTAAAATACAGTTAAAATGTAACTCTTACATCTTCAGCATTTGGGATTGTTGCAGAAACAGCTACAAATCTCAAGGGAGGAACAGTGTCATGATTCTCTGAAAGACGCCAAAGAGAAGACTGAACAGTCTTCATCCGACTGACTACAACTTCTAATGTTGCACCACGGCTTTCATCCTTTATAACATGCACCTATTAGGAATTTTAAAAGATTTGCTAAATATTTCTCCAGTTACAATCTATATATGTGTTTTATAAATGTTATATTTTCTAAGTTTCCTTTTATCTTCAAGAACAAAAACGGTGCGCATAAAGCATTAATTTTCTTACCTCATCAATGAGAAAGAGTCGTACAAGCTGGACTAGAGAGTTGTCTCTCCACCTTCTAGTCATGCTATCCCATTTTTCCTAGGAGAAAAAAACAACACAACAAAACAACAGAAGGGGAAAGATGTTTTAAGGGACAACACATGCCAGAAGTACAGTACAGGCACACATGCCTAAACTTTAATAAATCTTTAAATAAAATCAGTTAAATTAATTCAAGTTAATGCCATGTATGTTTCACCTGGCACGTTATTATGTTACTGTTGTTTATATGAACGAATATTATGCACAGCAGCATACATGCAAGTGTAAGAATCACAAAATTACTACTTGTTACAAAAAAAAGCTGTCCTAGTAGCATACAATTAGTAGACTACTCAAGTTTGCTTATTTAGCTTTTTGTCAGAATTGGGATTGAAACCTACAGGTGTAGTGATAATAATATGAGCATGATGTATTTCAAATAAATCATCCATCACTGTATCTCCTGTCAGTTCCTTGCAGCTGAGTCCTAGAGGTCCAAATTTTTCTTTCCAATCATCAAAACGCTGACTGCATAGAGCTTTTATTGGAGCCACTAAAAATAACACAAAATAATCAGTTACATCAAGAAAACCAAATATTCAACTGTATTGCTAAAGATGCTAAATGCATACATTTTTAATATGTCTTCTTGAATTTAATTTCCTTAGTTTTCAGCTTTGCTCCCAGAACCATAAAATTTGTAACTGGTATTATTATCCTTATTATCCTATTCCTTGTGCACAGATCAATGTTGAGCTTTAGGCCCCAGTTCTTCCCTATCAGCAATTAGAAACAGAACTCTTAATTAAGGTTATTTATGCTCTCTCTTAACCCTGATTTTTTCCTCAATCCCACATAGAAACAATCATTCAGCTATCAAAGGTCTTCTCACAGATGGAAGAAACTAGAGGAAATACATCTTTTCTAATGAAAAATCATACAAATACCAACCTTTTTCCAGTTCAGAATGATTTGAGCACTCTATACTCAGAGCGAAAAGGGGCTATAAATGAGAAACCATCCATGAGCAAGAGACAGAATAACAGAAGAAATCAAAATCTATATAAACCAAATGTACACTTAGGTGTAGTCAGGGTCATACCGAGTAGCTGACACAGCAGTTAGCAGTTCTGATGCTGCTCCTCATGATCAGATTCCTAAAACAATCGATTTCTTCATAATTTTTTTTTCTTGAGGATACATACTATACTTTTGCAGATGGAGGTTGATTTCTAGAAATCAGAAGTATTCTCTACAAGGACTGATACTAGTAACACATGTAAGTCTATATTGGATGGGTAATCTATACGGAAAATGCAGTGATTTAAGTGAAAGAAGAAGGTATCTACACATGATCCAAAACCAGCAGTAACAAAATAGATCTTGCAGTGATTACATTCTAGGCTAGTTAGAGCTACTGGAATATGAACCATTTCTGTGTATCAGCTGACAAGTGATCCTAAAATGAAGAGATTTAAAGAACCAGTTTCTGCTTCAGAAAGAGTTGTAAAATCTCATAAGCCTATCAGTGGCCTATAAAGCAGGGGAAATCACTAGCTCCAGAAAACTGATTAAGCTACCAGCAAGTAACTCACAAAATTGCAAAAGCAGTAATTTTTGTTATGCAAGAATGCAAGAAGCTAGTGATTGCTTGAGAACGTCAATCACCAATCCTTAGCATGTGTTAAAGCTACCAGGAAAGAACTCTAATTTACACAACTATTGCAAACTAATTCAAGTACACTGGGCCACTGACAAACTGCGTACCGGCAGTACATAATCTGATTAACACCTCTGTTCCAACATTCGAAAAAACTGACATGTCTCCTTCTCCATCATTGTCGAACCTGGAAAGGTCAGCAGACCTAATTCCACCAGCAGGCAACTGCTTCCTTACTGAAAGTTTCAACCAGCGAATTTGTATCAATTCTACCAAGGCAACCAAAAACATTACAGTACACTGAAATGCTTCACCTCAATCTGCTGACAGAGAAACTGTAATACATGCTTGTTTTATAAAAAGATCTGTTTATAACACACAGTAAACTCTAAATCAATGCTAGCTTTATTATAAGAATTCGAACACATTGGAATTAAAAAAATAATAATTAGGCTGAAACTTTTGTAAATATAAAGATTAACCATTAATAGTAAGACTAACAAATATATCACTCTATGAATTAATTAGAACTGTGACAAAACCACCAATTTCATCTGATTTACATGATATGAACTCAATTCTCCAGGAAGGAAAGAAAAACTGTAATTGTTGTGACTATCTTCAAGCATTTTCATTAGTTCCTATACAATTAAACCCATGAAGATCACAGCTCTCTTGCCTCTGAACGAGTAGACAGAAAGTTAACAGGCAGCATGAAACCTTGCCAGGTAAGTGAATATTGGAAAATCTGATCCTCATCTCAGAGCAACTGACAGGCATACAAAAGATACTGCATGATTTCTGGCTCTGCCACTAAGAATTTGCTTTAGTTTCCTTTGCTTCCTTCTTCCCTTTTCGTGTACATCTTGCCTTCTTAGAGGACAAACTCTTTACAAGATTTTTTAAATTTCTATTTGTATAGGCAATGCCGAACACTACAATTTCACAGTGCTGTTAAATACTAATAATAGTTACAATGGTATCACAAATAAACAAACCCTAAAAGAAACAACTTTTTAAAGAATGAGGTAGGTCACAATTTCTTAACATACTTAATTTCAATATTATTAAAGCACTCACTCCAGTTCTCCACATTTACAGAATGACATTTTCTACTGCTGTCACCAAAATGTTTAAAGCTGCGTAATACTTACTGTAAACAACTTTAATATTTAACCAAGGCAGTGGGGCTTCCATGAGTAATCTGGTAATAGCTAGCTCGAACATTACAGTTTTTCCAGAGCCAGTTGGAGCACAAATCACAAAATTCCTATCTGTATAAAGAAGCTAGGAAAGAGTTGCAAAGTAGTAAATATAACACAGCTATCCATTGTACATATTCATACATTCGAAAAGCATTGTCTAGGGAAAAGGACACAAGGAAATTTTTGTTACATTGATATACGTAGTCCTCTAAAAAATTTTGTATTACGTGTGAACTTCAAGTTACAGCAAAAGAAAGAACATCATCTGCTACACATCTGCCACAGAAATGTAAATGAGATACTGTTCATCTAAGGTTATTCTGTAATGAAGTCTGCCATTCTGCGACAAACAAAAAAAACCAGTATCTAGCCTTAGATGACATTAATACAGAATCACTGTCAATGTCCAACTGCAACCAAATGTAGGCTCATCACAAAGAGGTATTTTGTGCTCAAATTCAAAGTGGAATTTGTTTTCCTTCTGTAATTCAATCTGCATTCAGAATTCCAACATTGTTGAATGTATCTCATTTTAATAGAATGTTAAATTTCCAATGACAAAAGTACGTTTTGTGTGACTATGCTTCCCTCCTTCCTTCCTTCCCCCACATTCTATCCTCCACCACCTTAGAAGACAGGTATGTCCATGTCAGGTTCCCTCATTTTCCTCTGAACACATTGACTCTACCTTCCTTCCTCTTGTGCAGTGTCACTCATCCATTCTCCCTCCATGCAGCATGCTCTGTGCAGCTTAATTTCCTTCCTTCCCTCCCAACTCCTCATGGATTCTACTATTCTCGTTCTTTTTTTCCTTTCCTTCTAGCTGTTAATGCTCTAAAACTATTCTGACTGTTAGGAGCTTACAAGGATGAATGGGAATCACCTAGTACTTGATTTATAAGTAACTGCAGCAATGACTGACACTGACAGTGCCGCTGAACCGTTGCAGGAATTACCCATGTTCGTCATCTACCATTCCCAGTTTTCCAGTGCTCATAAACCATCAATTAAGTATGAATGCTGTATGAATAGAAAATTTTCCCTGATTTTTGTTAAATAATCCTTTGTAACATTCACTGTGAATCAACCAGAGAAATTCTACCTAGCTGAATGCTTACAACTCACTTCTTGGAACCACAGAGTTGCTACCAAGTTGAACTTTGTAATCTTAACCAATAAAAAAAAAAACCCAAACAACAACAAATCAAGACCATTATCTTTTTAATATGCTGATTTCTCTTAATTTTTTTAACAACATGTCATATCTTACACGAGTGATAAGCAAACCTTGTCCTTCCTGGTACCTTACAAACAAGCTTATATTTAGGAGTACCAATACATGAGCTGTTAAAAAAAAAATTTGTGGTTTTTTTTTTTTTTTAAACTATTGCCCTGAGAACTCTGTTTTTGCAACTTTCATGAAAGTAAATCTTGCTTACAGCTGCAGTTTTCCATTATTCTAGCAACAAAGAATCACACAAGATTATTTTACAGGCCAATATGATGTATAACTCTCATCAGAAAATAAACACAAATTTGGAAGTAAGGAAAAATACCCCCAAATATACATAAAGCTAAAAATGTAAGGAAAAAAAGCAAAAATACATCTCCCCATATAATTTAAATACCACTTATATAAGCACCATTCTCAAAATCTTCTTTTTATAAAACATTACTTAGTGGATAAGAAATTCAAACAAGAACATTTGCAACATCAAAAGTAGCTTAAAAAACACACTTAGACATGTTTGTGAATGACACTGGGATTTCCCCTAGAGCTGAATAAAATTTCAAATGCTCTGCTGAAGACTCCGAGGGAACCTGTATCTCCTCTCTGCAATACCTATAATACAATCTTTCTCAAACTGGTTGCTTTCAAAATAAGTTTTGGGTTTTAAAGAAAGAGCATAGCTGATAAAAAGGGCATGGACAAACATCGCTTCTCCAAAAGGACAACCTTCTCTAAAGTTCTGCTTAATCTTCCTGTGAAAATAATTTAAAAAATATTACTAATCTGTATGCATAAATACACATACAATTTGCATCTTCACACAAATGTATTTAAAGCTGAGAAAACCATTTTTGAAAGTTCTTCTGGTCTCTTCTCCCAGCTAAGCACAACCCTGCTCAACTATTCCAGGAAGAGGTTCTAGATATTTTACAGTTTTCTAACCCCTTTTAAGTTCTGAATATCAAAGTATCATTTAAATTTATCTACAAAGTACTACTTGCAGCTGCAGCTGCAGCTAATGTTTCATACTTACATCATCCAAAGCTTTAGACTGTGCATAGTTAAAATATGGGAACTCCTGAAAAATACTTCTAAATTGGGTCGCTGGACAGCATTAAGGAATTGAAAACAACTGAGTGAAAATTGTAAAATTTATTCTAGAACTGTAAATGCATCTCTTTCTTGTAATTTAAATGCAAACTTAAAACATATGCAACAATCTTTCACTGACACAGTCTTGTAAAAAATTATCAAAAAGTAACCTACTAAATGATTTAGTAGCTTTATTTATATTCTTGGCGTGCCATATATGCCACTTCACCAAAAAAAACCAATACCTATTTGAGAGGTCTCAGGATTATACCAATAATCAAGAACCTCCTCCCTGGCATAGGCTTCATGGAATGGCATACAATTATGGAATATGAAACTGTAAGGGACAAAAGGTTTATTCTACACTGCAAACCAGATACAAGAACAAGCAGAGCACTGCTGTTATCATATCTAAAGTGTCAACAGTCACATTATATTTGTAATATAACACAAATTAATTAGCATAATATTTTATGTCCAGTCATAACAGCAGCATTCACCTATGATCTTTTAGTGCTGACGGTGGTTTTAAACATTTTTTTTTTTTTAATTGCTAATATTGTGTATTCTTCAGACAACAACACTGTTATCTAAAATACGAGTAAGAGGAAAGAGAGAGTACTGTTACATTACAAATCCAAATGAGCGAGCCGATCCTTGCCTGGACTTGCATTGAAGCCACACAAGCAAACTAACTGTAACTATCCGATCAGGCTGAGGGTGCACACACAGTCAGACGTAACACCAACAGTAACAAGAACAATGAACTGCTGAGGCCTCAGATTGATGTTACATTAAAAGACTAAATAAAGAGGAAAAGAAAACAGAGTAAAACAAGAAATAAAAGTAGTTAAACACAAACATTAAAAAATGGGTAAAAATAAGCAAGTAATATTAGACTAAAGAAAATAAGGATTTTTTTTAAAAGACTTCTCTAAAATTACCTCTCTAAATAAGTCATCTATTTTCAACATGCAGAACACTTGACTATCTGTAATTGGCAACATCAGAACAACCGAGTCCTTACTCATTTTGGAAATTATGACACTTAAAGCTATTCACATGAATTTAAGCTGCCTAAATTTAGACATTTCCACTTCCTCATATTTAACCTGCTATTTGACAGGTTACTAGAAACAAAATACTGAAAAGACACTGTAAAAAAAGCAAAAAAAAAAAGTTTCGCAGATATAGATGGATGGTTAATTATGTTATGGGTTCAAGGCAGGGGCAAGAAGAAGGAAAATTATTGTAAAATCTGCTTGAAGAATGGAAATACACTGTACACACACTACAACATAAATACAGATCTGTAAGTAATACGTGACGTTTATTTTCTCCTGCTAAAACAAACAAAAAAAAAAGGTTCTGTTTTCCAAATAAGCCTAAATACTTATTAACTTTTCCTTTATTTAAAGCGTATGGGGATATATGTGTATTTGTGTCTTTGCATATAAAATCTGGCCTGAAAAATACAGTAGGCAAACTAAAAATTTTACATTTTAAAAATAAACAGTTTTGAGGACAAAATTCATATATTTGAAATAAGAATAAATTTGCTTAGCAATGAATGATCTATAAGTTGTCCTATTTTCATTCTAGCTTCGGAAATCCAAAGGGTGAACACCTATTCATTTATTCCCAGCATTACATTACAAATCAAAACTATTGCAATGTAATAGACGAGTTTCTATGGCTACAAATTAAACACTGTAGTTTTGTAAAAGTATTGTAATAAAATCAGTAAATCAGATACAGCACATACAAGGATACGTATTTCTGTAACAGACCTCAAAATTTCCCATTTTCTTCCTGTAGTTCCTAAAGAAATAAAAGTAGTAAATTTAGAAAACCAGATCTGTTTTCAACCATTAACCACGAAAAAGATCTTCCTGACCTCAAGTTATGTGTTCTGTGAGGAGCTGCAAGCTATACCAAGGTCCAGGTGATACAGAAAGAGCTGACAGGATAGGACAGGGAGGTCACAAGCTCGTAATTTGAAAGGACCATTTTGGTGGCCCTTTGCTGAACTCACTCCAGTTTAAGGATGTCTTGCCTGTACCAGAAACTCAAAACTTGATGCAGTATCTAGACATGGTCTCAAAAATGCCAAGAAGAAGGGGGTAATCACTTCCCTCAACTTCCTGGCCTTGTCCCTGTTAACAAAGCCCAGGATACTGTCAGCCTTCGTTACTGCTGGGGCACGCTGCTTGCTCACATCGCGAGATGTTCGCTAGACCCCAGGCACTGTTCCGCAGAGCTGCCCCCGCCAGTGTCCATCCCAGGTGAACCCCCGGGGTGGTTCTCCTTCCCTGGGGCAGGACTTTGCATTCGTTCCTGCTGAATTTCACGAGATCCCTGGCAGTCCCCTCCTCGAGGAGGGACCCCTGCAGTACTCCACTTGTGGCAGACATGCGGGCTGTGTCACCCATTAACCACTACCCCCTGAGCCTGACCATCCAACCATTTTTTTTTACCCATGCAGCTGTCCCTCCATTAGTAATGTCCTAACGTGGACACAAGAATGTTGTGGAAGACAGTGTTTCTCAGCCATTCAATGGTTCTGTGAAAAGCCTTGCTGAAGTGAAAGTAAATGACATCCGCTGCTCTCCCCTCATGCACAAATCTAGTCACCATTGCTCAGAAGCGAGACAGGAATCATGTTTTCCATTCCTGACCAGCCGCCAAACCCCATCCTAAGCCTCAGCTCTGCCATACAATTTTGTGCTAGCGCTACTTTTCTCTTCCATATTTCTGTAGCAGTTAGCCAGGTACACAAGGTACATTCCACAGATGCAATGAGTCCCTGTCCCAAAAAGCTTAAAACCTAGAAATAAACGGCACATATTTAAAAACTATTAAAAACCAAAAATAATTTCTAAACCAAGTATTTTATCATCAAAATTCTCACCACTTTCCTCCATTTTCCTATTTAAAATCTATTTCTACAAGTATGAGCCACATCACAAATAAGCATTCCATTTTCAATTTCTGGTTTCAAATGAAGGTAAGACTACCACATGAAGGGACGAGACTGCTCTTTTTCAAATTGTTTAGGGGACACATTTGAAGTGACATTTTCAAAAAAGTTTACGTGACTTGGCACTTTTGAAAACGTGACTCTTCTTCATAAACTGTTTACCCAGCTCGTATTAAACAACAATGCTATTAAGTTCCACAGAATTGCAGTACCTTCTATCAAGTTTAGCCAATTATCTCATCTTGAGCTGGTGAGAAAATCTTCTTCACTCTACCTCAGATAACAGATATCCATTATTATTACATACCAAAGACAGACAGTAGACTATTTTTCTTGAAACAGAGTAATAACAATTACCTGTCATATCCACAATCTCTGAAGCATTAGAAAATGATTTCATTTTAATTCCATTTTTAGATGCAATGTCCCCATCACTTATCCTATGCAGAGTAAAATCTGAGTCTTTAGTTATTGGAGCATGATGATTATTTCTCCATAAACCTTCTTTTTTCAAGTCTTTCATGCTTTCACTTGTATTTAAGTAAGTATCAATTTCTTTCACATCCATAGAACTATCTTTAAATTCTGTATTCTTGTACATATAACCAGACATTTTAAATAAGCTGCAAAAGATCCAGGTTTTTCATTAGTTTGTTGTAATGCTACACAGTTTCTCTAATGTTGGAAAAATATGTATGCTTGTATTGGAAGCAGACCTAGTAAGATGCAACCATAAGAAAAGTTTGCATCTAACTATTTGATACGACACACTTCTACCTAAACAGGACTCCTTTCAAGACACATTTTAGCTTTACTTTCATTCCAGAAAGAACCTGAAAGAATAAACTGCCTTTCCCGATGGGCTCTGAATCCCAATAGCAGATTAACTGTCAATCCCCGCATAATTAAGAAAAAGAGACACACAGGTTCTGAGGAATGAGAAAAGCTGGACATAGAAGAGGAGTTTATCTGTAAAACCTCTCCTCCCAGGCCACATTGAAATCATGTTGAGAACTGCCCAAGGTATTCCTGGCTAGCTGACCTCTGCTCTGAAAAGCAAGTGATCTTAGCCTTCTTGCTCATTACCATGCGGATACAGAACTCAAAATGGCATTTTGAAAAACCTTTGTTATCTAACACTTCCTTTAAAATTAAAGAAACAAACCTCATCCTTACTTTTCTCATAAAAAAGCCTGGGCTCAGGACACATTTAATTACAGTACTAAAATACTGCCAAAAGGAAACATCTTTTTTTCTATACTGGAAAGAATTAGTGTCTGGAGCCCTGTTAAAATACCTTCAATTGAAGGATCAAAAATTCTGTGCTTAACAAATGTATCTAAAATAATCATATGATTCTGACAGTTGATAAATTATCAGAATTGACCAGACACATACCTTTTTCTTAATGTTGAATGGACACTCTCATCATCACTGTTTTCTGGAAAATTACTTAATATCTTATTTTGTGAAAAATTTTCACCATGTTGCTGAGAAAACCCTGTTCCTGTTTTAGATTTATCTTGGTCAGAAGAAAGAAACAATGAAACCATTTTCAGACTTTCATGCCGAAAACAGATTTTCTCTCTTTTTCCTATGCTTAATTGGAGCCCTTCTTTTTCAGAGGCTATATCAAAATGAACAGGTGCTGGTAGCTTATCATTTACTTCCTCAGTGTTACTCTTACATTGTTGTATAAACTTCTGGTGCTTTCTCCCTACTATAAAAAATAAATTATTATTTCTATTAATATTCATATTCCTATTCATAGTCATTTTATTAAATATCTTCCACACAGAATAAGCCAATTTCACATGTATTATATGAACTGAGATTTCTATCTTATTGCAAGAACTTTAGTGTATATTTTCATATATTTTCAAAACTCTTCATCCCGTCCCAGAATAAAGAGGGTCTTTTAAAAAAAGGACACAATCACCAAGCCTGAAGTTCCTACTACAAACAGCTGCGAGATAAACCCTGCAATCTCAACCGTCAAAATTTGTAATGATATTGTGGTTTCATAGTCATCTTGGTTAATTATCACATTTTGCAGGGTTAGTTCTCAGTAGGATCAGTGTCCTGATCTGGCAGCCTATTAATTTCAGCGTTATCTATCTAGAAACGTAAAATTACTATGGCTTGGTTTTGACATAACCCAAACAGTTTTAATTCTATGAACACCAGAAATCTTATTTGAATGAGTAGTTCTTAATGGAGCTGCTTTCACATAAAGTAGAAAAACCCTCTTCTGTCTTAACAATAATTTCTAAATAGAGAATATCATACATCAGCACAGCACCTAAGAAATGCAGAAATCTAGTTGACAGAGATAAAGCAACCAAATTCTTCAAAATAAAATTTCCTTAAGGTGCCCCTGAATGTCTAGATGACATCCTGAATAGCAATTTGAAAAAAAAAAAAATCAAAAAGGGAGAAGAAAGTTAGGTTCATATAAACACTTTGTTCCCTGGGTGGGAGACAGGTCATCAGATCCATGTGTTGCATTATACTCTTACAGCTGCTTCCCATTGTGTTATGATGCTTCATGGAACAATGTGGAGTAGCTGAAGTTTTGATCATGCTTACCTTGCCCACTTTTGCACAGTAAATGTGTAGCCTTTATATGCCCAAAGAGGACTGCTAATACTCCAAAGATATGCAAGACCATCACTCTCAACTAAAATACATTTGTCTATATTTGCATACCTAGAATATTTCATATTACACGGCATTAAAAGAGAGAGGAGGAATTATCTGTCAAGCTAATTATTTGTTAAGCCATTCAAAATGAATGTCAAATACTATGGTTTAGCGGGACTTGGCAGTGTTAGGTTTACAGGTGGACTCAATCTTAAAGGTTTTTTCTAACCTAAATGATTCTATTCTATGACATTTTACCCATCTGAGTGTTGGCTGCATTTTTTTCCAGCTCCCTCTGTAACTCCTCTGCAGCTGGAATTTCAGCAATAGCTGGAGCAGGTGCAATATACGAAATCTTAGGCTCTTCATTTTCTAGATACCTATTTTTAACACACAAATGTAAGGTAAAAGCATTCTTTAAGCATCCTCCACAACATCTAGCTCAAAATCACTAATCATAAATAACCTACTGTTTCTCATGCTACAAACTATTCTTTAATTCGTGCGATTTTTAATCGCAGAAAATTTAAGAGGCAAAACTTCTGATAGCCCATCTTTCTTACAGCCCTAAGATATACCTGCATCATTCAAACTTTAGTGTGCTTGGAAAAACATTTCCAAGTATGGGTTTGTTACCGTAAAAGTTGGTCATAAAAGAACCCCCTAAGACTTGTCTTTAAGGTTTAGAAGGCAGGCATTCTTTATTACAGCACTGGATGCAGAGGGGATAATTCCCCCTAGCGTGCATACCAAAACTTAAAACAGTCCCTGATTATATAGACCGGTTATTTACATATTCATTACAATTCCCAGGATAATAATGCATATTCATTATGTTTCCTGGAACTAATTATAATATATGCATCTTCATTACGCATGCGTAATAAAAGGAGTCTGTGGTCTTTTGGGGGTCTTTAGTGACAGTCCATAGTCTTCCTCACAATGTCCGCTTGATGAACTCCAACTTTACCCGTGCTCAGTCCTTATGGAAGTCCCTTTATCAACCACCAATTAGTTCTAAACAACTCAGGGCCGCAAGTCCTCTTTACTTAGACAGTAACTTTAGGCTTATCTGTAGCTAGGCCTCCTGTTATCTACTGCTTAGCCTTTAAACAATGACTCCCATTCCTGTAGGTACATCAGGCAGTAACTCCTGTCTTCCTGTTTCTGTAAGAGCATCAGTGACTCTTATCTCTGTAAGTACATCAGACAGTGAATCCTGGCTTTTTTGCAAGTACATCTTATGTTGCTTGAGGAAGACCACGAATTTCTTTTTTTGCATTTATAGTTTCGCTTACAGGTTCTGAACCTGGAAATTTCTAGCCCCACATTTCTATTGGTAGACAGAAAAGGGAGTTACAAAATTATTCAGAGTGTGGAAAAAACTTGGAAAATAATTATATATATTAACAATAAAGATTTACCTTTGTCTTGTATCTGGTCCCTCATAAAATAAATTATCCAATGGAAAGACCACGTCTGCAGAGTTGAACATTTTTAGATCAAATGTGAAGTCTCTTAATCTGCAAAAGGCAGCACAAGGAACTGTGAAACTGAAATTACTAGAATTGAATCTGTATAAGCAATAGAAAGCTTATTAGTTATAACTGGCAATACTTAATTTCTAGATTTTTTTTCTTTTAGAGCTCTTGCCTGTATCCTTAATTCTTCTTCAAAAAGAGAATCTCTCTCCTGATAAAATATGGTTCCTATTACTTATGACCAAAAAAACCTGTAGGATAGCACTTTAAACAACCTTTACATTACCATGACATGTCAGGAGGGAAAAAGTGGCTAAAAGTGAAGATCCAGAAAAAGTTTATGTTAAATCATTTAATTTCTAAGCATAATGCTAAGATTCTTTTATACAACTGCAGGCTATATATTTTTTTCTCAGATTGTTTCTGTTCTGATGGAAAAATATGATCTGTCTTATGATCAGATTCTGTCAATTTTTACAAAACAAAACTCCTGTGTTATCTAGAAAGACCCAACAATTACTTTAATTTACAAGGAAATCAGATTTTTTTTTTTAACCTACATGCAAACTGCTTACCTGGATAATTGGAGTATGGGCCCAATTCCTTAACGTTGTTAACAGGCTTGTTCTGAAACATCAGGACTAGAGATTATTTCTAAATTATCTGTCATATATACCAGTTTTAAAAATACTCCAGTTAATTTAAATGTTCTTTTATTCAGCACCAACTCTAGGCATTAGACATGTTTTCTTTACGTGTTTGTGTTGAGAAGTTTCACAGCTCTTAATTTTGCTTAAGTTTAAAAAGCAAAGATGTCACTAAAAGAATATGACAGAGAGCATTTTATGAGTGAAAAATCTTAGGTTGACTGAAACAAATGGTAAAATACCAAATCAACACAGTTTACAAAACTCAATAAAGGCCAAATCTGGTGATAAAATAAAAAAGCAAAGCCATCTTCTTTACCTACAGAGATAAACCAAAGGTGACACTTCTTTTGTACTCCAGCATCTCATTGGTAACATACGAAAAAAATGTTTTTGAGTGCTTTACAAACAGGATTCAGGTTTACTTAATTACTATATACTGTCAGCTGTGAATCAAAAATTTGAAAAATATTTTTCTTCCACAGAAGCCGTAAAACTTCAAATATTCCAGAGAAATGTTTCAAATTTTAAACAGAATATATTGCACAATACCAGCAGAATACAGAGCATGTAATTAAAACTGTGAACACACTGAAAAAGATAGGTTTCAGAACTTCAAACAAGAAATCTGTCAATAACCCTTTTACATGCCTTTTCAGAGTAAGTCTGCACCACCACTTCTGCAAATTTCTACCACCCACCACGGGGTTTTGCCACTTTTTCCTACACACCAATAAATCTAGAATTTAGAAATCACACTAATAAATCTAACAAAGCTGGTTAATTTTCCCACCATACTTGCGCATGCTTTTAAGGTCAGTAATCTGAAGCAGGAGTTCTCATGCTTGGGTATCAGTAGTTTGCTCAGTTTTGAAGCACCTTTGCTTTTCACCTCCTTCCTAAACCCGAATTCTTTCCTCAGACCTCTGTATTTTACCTCAGCACTCTCTCCAGGGGGCCCAAAGTGAAGGTCGCAACCTTCAGGGGTGCCAACCCAAACAAACTGCAACAGCTCACTCCTAGCTGTGGACCAGGTGCCCTGAAGGCCCAGAGGACATCCCCACCGCACAGCGCGCCGTTCCTGCGAGCCCCTAAGCCCCCCTCTCCCGCACTCCTCCTCCTCCGACTGAGGAAAAAGCACCTGACAGAGTCACCCCCATCTCACCAACAGCGCCTCCCGCCATCACCGCGCAAAATGGCGGCAACGGAGGGGCCAAGGCGGTACCACAGCGCCTCGGCAGCGCCGCGCGGTCGGTGCCCCTCAGGCGGGCCGGCCGAGCGAGGGAGAAGCAGCAATTCCCATCCGGTCCTCGCCGAGCACCGCCCCGGGGCGGGGGCGCTCTCCAGAGTTTGCGGGAGCCGGCTCCGGCTTTCTTTTGCCACGGCGGGGTCTGCGGGCTCCCGCTGGCACGAAATGGGGAGCGCTGGGCCCGCTCCCCGACGGCTGCCCTTTTCCTGAGGCCCGGCCCGGCCCTAACACCTGACAAACCGCCTACACTCACAAATCCTGAAACAATGGGAAAGGAAGGGGCTAAATTCTCCTTAAAACGATAAAAAAATAATGTAGAGGGACTCCAGACATGGATTTACCAGGAATTACTCTCTCTGTTGAAAAGTCCTTGCTCACTTTCACACTGGTATAAATTAGAAAAGACAGCTGATTCCTGTGCCATATGACTCTGTTATCAAAAGGATTCCTACAGGAAGAAATAAATACACTGAAAATACTGATCCTTAAAATATTTTCTAGTGGATTTCTGAAAACCGTATTTTTTTTCTCTTGCTGCTGCTGCTGAACTAGAGCAACAAAGCTGCCTCAAACAATTTATATGAATTGAAACAATACCACGTAAAGTATTTGTAAAATGCAGAAGTAGCTTGTTACTTGGTTTTCCACAGAAATATTGCAACTTAGAATTCTGGACTTGCCATTAGAGCATAGCTTTTGAACTAGTAAATCTAAAATAAATAGCAGAACTGTCTCAGAAAGACTAAATTTTAAGCTGGTTCAAAGCTTAATGCCATTCAACAAATACTAGAGAGGCAGCTACCGTAAATATGTATTTCCTCATACATAAATACATGAAAAGGAGACAGAAGATTTTCTCAAATATTGATTGATTTTAACATAAATAATTTTTATTTAATCAACTTTTTTGTTTTTCTTTCTTGAAAATATTTATTAATTTTTAACTTTCAGATTCTTAGACATTGTGTGTTTATATAATGTAAGTGTATTCTCTCAAACTGTGCAAGCCCAGGTCAATTAAAAGCATGCTGTAAAGGTTATGCTCATTTTTACAATTCTGTATATATGAGGTCTTTCCTTTATTATTCTTACCTTAAAAAGACTTGCATCAGAACTGTGTCATATTACAATATTCCAAAATTTACACCACATGTTTAGATGCTTTAATCCACCTCCCCATCTAATTACTGGGCAGACAGCCAAGGGTAAGAAGCACTTCATTCCTACTTCCAAGCTGACAGGCTTTTGGCCAGCACAGAATAACAAAAGATTTTATGATAAAAAGCTTAGAATATAGTCAGGATTGCTAATGTACCCATTGTCTGAAATTAAATTCTGAAGCCACCACTATTATTTAGTAATTTGAATAAAAGTGGGGAATGTTTGTGCTTATAAGCATACAACAAGCATTCATTTTGTGCTTGTACTAAATTCTGAACCCAGAAAGCATTTTTTCTTCTTACTATTAGAGAATGCCGCCTTTGGTTCTGGCCTTAGGCAAGTTTCCATCTTAGTTCACAACATCTGCTTTTAGCTGACCAGACTTTAAAGTTTAAAGTGATAATACAAACAGTTCATTCTTTAAAGCTATTTTTTCTTCGATTCCCTTCCCTAGGTGACATGTCCCTCAACACACACACAAATCACATAAAATATATAGCAAAGCAGTCTCTCAACTGCTCTGAGACAGTTTAATTTTTGATTTTCCCCAAGCCTAACATCTGATCTGCCATATGTTTTGAGTCTTTCCAGCTCATGGAGATCACATAGTCATAAACCTGCATATTCTGGAGCAATGCAACTAGAAAATCACGAACACCAGACATTAGTCAGTGATCCATATGATAACAGAGTAATACTCATACTTAGTAGATACAAAGCTGTTAGAAGATTCAGTTTTCTCCAGAACTTACAAATTGAACAAATTGGCTACAAACAAATTAAATGCAGAAAAGTATCAAGACATAAGTGGGCTGACAGTCGTCAGTGTCTTCTCTCCGTTTCCTTTGTTGGGCTTTATCCATAATTTCAGAGACATGACAAAACCATTGTCTCTAAAAAGTGCCCTACCTCATAACAGAAATCACTATGAAGTATTAGAAGGTCTTAAAATCACAGGTGACCCCTGAACTGTATGATTTTTACTACGTGCTTGAGATGGTTGCGATGATTCATTTATTAAAGAAATTGTAAGATTCAAAAATTAAAAAAATATTTGCAGCTGTAACCTTTTCTAGTCAAAACTGGGAAATAAAAATACAGCAAAACCTAAGTTGTTCAGATGAAGAAAAGGGAAGTTTCTTCCATTTTATCCTTTTGGCTAGCATCTACAAATGTAGGCCTGATGTTGCACCACCCTTGCAAAAACTTAAAACAGGTGAATAACTTGATTCATGGCAGCTGAAATTACTTATGTGCATAAGTGTTTGCAAGGTTGGGTCTTAAGAGAGCTAAACGCAGGTCCCACTGGGACCTGGCAATACCGCTCTGCATGTCTGCCGGAGGGGATCTCCCAGACCTGATACAAGGCACTGCTCCCCAGGGCTGCAGCAAGCAGCCTGCTCTTGCCATGCCCCTCGCATGCTTCCCCGGGAAGTTTAGGTCTTGAACTTTGGTTTTTGTGTGGCTAAAGTAAAATATATTTAACACTTTTGTTTTTCATGGTGAGCTGGGGAAAGTGTTCTTTTCTGTACTTTTTACCTTTGATTCCTTTTTCTTACCCATACATTTTTACTTTTAAGAGATGAACTCCTCCCACTGAACCCCTCAAGCATAGACTAACCACCAAGGACCATTTTCATTATGTATAGTATTAGCATCTTACTTCAAATTAAGAAAACGAGCACATTTCACATTCACAACTCCACCCTGAATAAATCTCATCACGTACAAACACATTATTTTATGTCACGTACCATTTAGAGACATTAGCAATTTTGCACCTAGACAAAGGAGATACATTTTTGAGTATAGATTTTACAGTTGACTTAGCTAATACTTCTTAATTTTTGTATATTTAAATCATAGGCTCAGTTGATAAAATAAGACATACGCAGAAGGAAAGAAAATGAGATTAATGCCACGGTGGTATTTGCTCCTTTGGAGTGTACCTCCTAGGAGGCAAGTCATTGCTGTTTCCCTTAAAAGTAAAACATAAAGGATGTCGCATTGATACAGTGTCCATGGAGTCTGCTTTTGAATAAAAGACAAATAAACCTGAAAGTTATATCTGCAACCGCTGTTTGGGAAAAATAACTAACTGGGGTATTTTCATCTTGTCAGTTCCAACAGTGTGCTTTTTTAAAGGGAGGACAGGAATGGATGTTTTTTAAGCTAGAGCTATTTTGTTGAAGTCAGATCTCAACAGAAGTATAAGGTACAACAAAATGCTTTTATTAGCTTTTTGCTCTAAATTATTATGAATCAATTATATTTATTACTATACAACAGCTAACATCTGGATTCCAGACCCTCTGACAGTTCATTCACCTTGACAAGATTTCCTGTCAGCATAATTTCTAATAATTGTATCATTGAGAAAATTATTCAGAGACCCCTGAAAAGGAATACATTTGTAGATTTCTTCTTTTTATTAGATAAGCATATTACAAAATCTACAGATTTTTCCTAGAATAATTTTCTTATTTGTAAAAAATATAAACAGTTCTAATAAAAAATAATGTTATAAATAAGTCCCAGTTCTGTGGTGAGCTTTGTGCAGGAACAGGGAACCTAAGTGATAATGTTTTCTTATTGCAGTGTGACCCTATTTATCATTTTATCAAACTAGTTCCCTGGAGAAAATAGTCTTTTTCTGCCCACATTTTGATGTAATACATACTGTTTATGATTTTCATTTTGTGTACAGTTTTGGCAATTTTAAAAAAATTTACTCGTAGTAGTCTTCATGTACCACTCCGAGTCACTGAATAAATATATGTCCAAAATGTTCATCTTCCAAGTCCTCAGTTCTACAAATATCCCTCACTCATACTTGCAGACCAGTTGACTTTGAGTTAAGATTGTAAGTGAAAGCCTGCTAATTTGCTGCTGATCGTTAAACCAGCAAGAAAAGACATTATGGAAAGAAAATGTCCATAGAGTAAGTCAGGAAATTTAATTCTCGGGAAAAGGGATGTTTCTCCTCTTGGAAAAGCTACTTATAAAGAAATCTTAATATGACTGAGGTATTTGTCCACATTCAAGGGACAGAAAAAAATCTGTGAGTTTTGAAAATAGGGGTCTGATAGAAAAAGAATTTTTAGAATATATTTTATTTTGCACATAGCATTTTTATTCACCAAGAGAGATTATGTCTGTTGAAATGTTTTTTATGTTGGCAGGCAATGGTTGAAGAGCAGACAAGAGGTAAAGGAGACCTTAATGCTTTGTGTGACACTATGGCCATTTAACATCTATATGTCTGATTCTTCCTCAAGGGAATTTATTTTCTTGGTTTTGCATCTACTCCATTTGCTTTAGGAAAACAAAGCAGCAAGTATTTTAGCTACTGTCCTCTTTGAAATGCTCATCCAAAGATTTCTAGAAAAGCTCATCTTACTCCTTTCTTCCTTCCTTGGTCCCATCCTAATTACTAAACTTATGTTGACTAAGGTGGAATCAAGAAACTCAGCCACATAAACCATGTTTAAAGCAGCAGTGTGATCCACAGGTGAGGTGAATGGGGTCCATCCAATATGATAATGGCTTGAAGCAGTCAGGGCTAAGACACATATGTATTCTAGAGATAATTCTGATAATTTTAAACTGTCTTTCCCAGGATGACATCCTGCTTACTCAGTTATTTCTAGTTATCTTCTGTACTGTAGCTATGCTGTGCATTTTACGTTAAACAGCAACAATATGCCAATTAAATTTCTGCAGACTATATGATCTGAACACCCTACAGATCCTTAGCTTTTTCAAAGTAGGTCCGTGTATACAGATTTTGTTTGATCTCTGGTTCATGTCAACTTCCTTTTGAAACATTATAACTAGAAGATATTTCTTTATGATATGTTAGGTATCAGGAATGTGATCTATACTGATAGAGGGGAAGAGAGTTCATGCAATGATCTTTCTTCAAAAAACAAAGTTTATTCTCCTTGCATCAAAGTAAAAAGCATACATTCCTCAAAGTTTGTATTTTTCTCCCGTACGTATCTATTTTATGATCATAAAGCACATTGCCTTGAGCCTTATGGTTTTAAGTTTAATAATTTGATGCTTGATAATATAATAGTATTTACTGACTGCATCATAAAAAGGTTAAGTGCAAAACTGAGTCTCTGGGACACAGTTAACAAAGTGCAGTCTAGTCCTGAGTAGAGCTTTAGGATGTTATTGCAGTGCAAGTAATACACAACAGGAAGTACAAGTGCAGAAGTAGTATGTATCCTTGCAGATGATGGAAGGGGCCCTAAGCCAACCCTCCTGACTCCATATCAGATACCAGGAGAGCGTTTGTTTTACAGCACTTGGAACATACTGATTTAGGAACGTAACACGATGTGGGCCTTGAAAGGTGTGAGGAAACTGTACTGTTGTAGATGCGTACAAACAAGGATGATACAAGTATCTAATGTTAAAGTATCTATTATGTTGATTACTTCATAGTTCATGGGTTCACTGACCTTCATGTATGTATCTACGCAATTCTATTGCACAAGTCTTGAAAGCATTTGAACAGAATATTTTTTTCCCATTTAACCAAATACGTACCTCTAAACTTCAGCAGTGTTGTATTTTGGGACTGAAAGTCCTTGTGAAACAAGTATAATTCAAAACTTGAAAATAGCGAGTGTCTTACATTCTGCAATGCAGTAATTTGTACAGATGTTTCAGTTGGGGCACTTCAGGCAATTGTACCAGTTCCTGACATGTTATCGTCTGAAAACAAAACCCAAAACAAAACATAAAATTAACATGAAAAGCAGAAGAATGGAAAGCCAGAGTACACTCACATTTAAGGAATCGTCCATCACCAGGCACGTTTGTTCCAAGCACACTGTGGACTCTCCATTGCAGAGCATGTCAGGAATAGACATTGAATTAGATTGAACATGTTCTGGGAAACTTCCAAACTAAGAAGTAATGGCAATGACTGAAGCCTGGGGACTTCTCACCATCACAAAAACATTTGAGTTCAAAATCCCACTGCACTTTGTCACAAAATGCTGAAGATGGTTTACACAGACTCAACTTATCCTCAAAGTAGCACAACTGCTTTGGTGACAGTGGAAAACCTGAGATATCAACATGTTGCAAAGAAAGAGAAAAACTTCTGTCACATGGAATTTTTGATAAAATGGAAGAGGCAGCAAGGAACACAGTTGAAAAATGCAGTATGTCGACACACTACCAGAAGAAACAGAGTTAGATATGAAACACTTTTATAACAAGCTGACTACTGACAACGATACAGAAAGTAGGTGACAGCATTTCAAAGTCAAGACATTCTACATACTTGTTGATGTGTTTACAACACAGATGAAAGAGCAGTTTCAAGATTTCACAGAGAAATGCAGGCTGACACATTGACGTTGATAAAGTTTTTTAAACATCTCATATAAAGCCATGAAGAAAACTTTGTAATTTGCATATTTAGTCCAGCTATTCACTAGTCAGCCCTTTCATGTATTAATTCAGACCATATAGACTTATGGTTAATTTTTTGTAAGATATTCAGAAGAGGACATATATACTTAAATACATAAAGAAAAGATTGAATGGTCAGTGGACTGAAGCTGTATCTGCAGAAGAACTCAGGATGCCATACTGCTCTGACAGTTTTGTGTGTCTTTGGCTGGAATGTGGTGTGTGTGTTTTCTACTGGAATGTCCTGTGGAAAATTGAAAGCCTTGGCTTCCTATGGAGAAGACTTGGTAACTTCTAGAATCTAGCAAGTCTCTACAACATATGGTAGGGTTCTCTCTTCTCATTTTTCCAAACAGCATTATATTTACAGCACTCAGTCAAGATCCCTTCCCTTTTTATGAAGTGATTTCAGTCATCTCTCACCTTTGAAGTGAAAACTCCAATAACTCAATTATTGTGTTTTGTGCGCCAGGCCTGTCTCAGCTCTTCCATGGTAAAACCATTTGAAATGATATGGAATAATTAAACCTTATGTAGAAAGAGTGCATATGTGCCAACGCAACTGTATGGCTCAGGAAAATCGCCTGAGAGTTGAGAGACCCCCCCAACCAAGTCACTGCATTCCCCTAGGCTACAAGAGAACAGTCATGTGTGCTCTTGTCCAAATATTTAATTCATACAAAGGAACCCAACCAAATACCCACTATAAGCAAGTTAAGTATTTCTAGTGACATTAGTGATGCTTGGATCACATTTGCAAGGAGAGCCAAAAAGTCAAATCAATATTTAAAAGTGGAAAATGTAATTTGTTCACATTCTAATAAAGATGAATTGCAGGAGTGGATTTTATGTAACTTTTAAAACTGTTTAATTTGGTATGAAAGAAACTAAAGATTGAAACTTCGTACAACAGAATGCTTTTGCAAATCATACTACCTTACAAAAAAATTAATAAGATCAGCTTAACCTAAACTGTTGCAGCATCACCGAATGTTGGAAAGTGTGGGTTTCAAGTGTTTATTAGCATTCATTACTTCTTCATACTTGTTTAAGCACCTTATTTTCCTGTAAAACAAGCCAGAATTGCAACATCTAGGCAAATGACTTTAACATTTGGTCTTCATAAACCGACTACAAATACCCAATGTGAAAAAAAAAATCATTTCTTTCTGACAAGGAAGTGTTGTTCTGTTTCTTGAGAAGTCGCTGATAGATTTCTTTTTACATATATTTTTAGCTAATTAAAATAATACCTGAGTATCAGGAGAATGTTATCTATCTCCTGTCACCTTGTTTTAGCTCTTTTCTTTTGGCTTTAGCCTCTACAGAGCCACAGTTGTAAGACCAGGGAGTCCATAACAATCTCTGACATGAGCTCCTGCATGTAAAAAGCCATTAAATTTCACCAAGTCACCCCCTTTTTGAGACCTGTAACTTTTCCTTTTCTCTCTACCTTTTTTTGTTGTTTCCAAAGTGTGACCTTTGGCCTATATTCACAGTCTGTGCATAGACTTTGGAAGCAGAGGGATTTGAGACAGAAGCATTTCCTTGGGCAATAGAAGTGGCAACAGCAGGAGTACCAGGGAAAACAGAGTGTTAGGATAAATCTCCTCTAAAAAAAAAAAATAAATCACAGCGCTAAGCTATTCCTCCCAGCTACTGCATATGTATGGGGAAGAATCTTAATCACCAGCTCACAAGGTACAGATTATAGATCTACAGAACTTTAGAATTAACTTAAATTCACAGTATTCCTTAAAATTAATTTAAAAAATGGAGTGTGAGCAAGAGAAATGCACTAAAGTGTGAAGGCATAAGCCCAGTATTCATGCAATTTTAAAGCATGTATTTATCACGTTGCCACTCAGCACACTGCAGCTGGCAGCTCTGCTACACAGGTCTAACCACTGCTTTCCAGATGCCGAAGGAGAGCAAAGAGACACAAGGTGGTTATTGTGATGGAGCCGAGTTCTATCACCACAATAATAACCGTGCATAAAACAGTGGACATCAGCTCAGTGGAGGAGGTTTACTCAGCAAAAGAAAGAAGAAAAAAAACAAAAAAGGAAGAAGCATAGGGAACGGCTCTGAGAATGGCTGAGACTCCTGGAAGGTACATCTGGACTCTGACTTCCCAACTTTGATAGCATGTGCCTGGGTCAGTTCCCAAAGAAAGATCTGGTCCCATTTACTCACAGGTATTTCTTGTTTCAAAAGTAAATTCTTATTTCCACAAATGCATTCCAAGCTTTTAAGACAGGGTCACTACTACTGCTTCTTGTCATCTGTTTCACAGAGACCAAAGGGAATTCACAGCGGTCTTTCACAGAGACTTGTCATTAGCCCATGGGGTGTGCATTGCGTCTATTTCGAGGGCTGAAAATACAGCTTGGGTGTCACCTGGTCCTTCCTATCTGACACTGAGAGCATGAAACATGCCTCCAGCACTAAATACAGACCAACATACATTGGAAACCTAGAAATATAAGCACACACATGTACTAGTATGTACAGCTCTAAGAGCAAAAACTAATCTACAGCAATTATCTTAGGGAAGAGAGCAGCAAAACTCCCCCTTTGAGACCACCACTGCTGCATATCCAGCCTGAAATAAGGGTTTTAACCATTATTCCTTTCCTGCCAATTAAACAGTTGTACAATGTGTCACTGAAATACAAGGAATTTCAAGGACTCAGACTAATTTCCCAGTAACTGCTGCCTCTCTTCTCTGGTAGTAAAGCGTAGCTTTATTTTTAACTGTTATAACTAGTGATTCCTTTGTTGATTTCTGGGAAGCCCACAGGCATTATCATCACAGTAGGAGAAGCGTAAGACTTTAAGATATATTATACTAGTGATAGGCAGTTTGGTTGGCTTTGCCTTTACACTTGGACATTTTCGTACAGATTCAAGGTGATTCTTGAGAAATTTACCTTAATAATGTCGTGCTTTAATTTGTTAAAACTGCCATCTTCCTGTTGAAGACCATTTCAGATCATGTGGTGGAGTGGGACAGAACCAGGTCTGTTCTCCAGACCAAGAAGACAGCTTTCATTGGTGACAGAAGGCAGATAAGCAAAAGCTAGTGAAATACCACAATCACCATTAATGTGACACAGGAATTAAAACGGTGGAATGAAGGAATAAGAAGTGCATTTCCACCTAGAGCTGGTTGAAAAATAGAGTTTTCATCCTGGTAAAATTCTAATACCTCAGACTGCTTCCCTTTTAATATTTCTGATTGTTTTGAGACTTTCCATCAAAACCTTGGGCAAAGGTGGTATCTCCCAGTGGAATATTCTGATTATGATGAGATTTCAGCACAACATGGCTTTGGTTCAACAATGTTTCAGTCATTTCTAATTCATTCAGAACAGTCTTGTAGAAAAAAGCATTAAAATGAGATTTTGCAGATGCAGATTTTTTTAATTTCAGTTACACTTTTGCGTTATATACATTTTTTCCTAGTTTTAATAGTGGAAATCTTGGCAATATTATTTGCTACTGTTATAAAAACAAGCTCTTTACCATGATGATTTATATAGCTAGACAGTATGCAGCATGTATCTGAAATAATATATAGTTGAAATTTGCATGAAATGGTATTTTTATGTTATATTTGCATGTTATACAAAGAACTGTTGACTATATGTTTGGAAAGGATTAAAAAAAGCAGTATCCTCATATTAAATTGGGGAGGGGGCTTGATATTTATCAAATTCCTATTCCATATCCATGACATTTCAAGTAACTGCTATTTTAAAAATCAAAACCCACCAGAATTATCTACAGAAATATTGCAAAAGAGATGAAGAAAAACTGATACTAAACACAAAAGACAATGCTACATTTCATTACTGTAATTGTTGCATTAAACCGAGCTTCTAGGTTAATAATCTACCAGTTCTCAGAAAAAAAGACACAAAATATTTCAATCCTATACATCTAATTTCTCTGGTTTAAAATGAAATCCTTTCAAAGAAGGTAACAGTTAACACTGCAGAGGGATTTTTGCCCCTTTGCAATGCTTTATAGTTCTGAAACACTAGCTGGAAATAGGACTTCAAGGCAGTGGAGGGGAGCATAAGCTGAGTTCAGGAGCTTTCTGTGATTCTGCATCCATTGAATCATTAGTACTTCTGAAACTCAAGAAAACTCGGTATTGTGTAAAATAGCTTGCGGGAACAGCTTCAGAACATTAAAATACGGTCCACAGGCAATTTTCTAAAAGAACCTCCCTTTCCATAGTTCTGTCCTCCCTTTTAATATTTTAAGCTATATGCCTTAAGTGATATATGTATTACTTTCCTTTCAGTATAAAATTTCTCTTTGACAGACTGCTTTGGTCTGGGGGCCCCAGTGCTGCTGTCTGCTGGGGGCTCCGAACCGCTTCCCTCAGCCTGCCGGGACCCCGGCACACCTCCACTGGGGATGCTGCTGTGCAGGGTATGGCACAGTTTTCTTTGTATGTATTGCTTTCTTCTTCTGTATGGGGTATGGAACAGTTTTCTTACAAACTGCAGTTCTTTGTTCTTGTGTTGGTAGCTCTTCAGAGCCGCAAGTGTGGTAGGCACACGGAACAGACCAGACGGTACCACTGCTGCTCTTCGTTAATCAGTGAACTGAGGAGTTAATTCTACCTCTGTTACACTGATGTAAACAAGGAGTAAATAGTCCTGTCTGTAATGCTAAACTAAGATAAAATATACATAAATAAGAGTAGCTGAAGCCTGCAGTTTTGGGGCAGGGAGTTGGCAGCTTTTAGAGATTTACAATTTTTAAAAAATTTTTATTTTAAACTGTAAAAGTTAAGAGGCAAAGTTTCCTGTGGGTCATGAGCAGGGGCAAAGACTGAAACCACACTAGTGACTTTACTGTGGGAGGAGCAGGCTTAGAAAGGCTTGGGTTTTTTTTGTTTGGCTGTTTGTAAAATCATCTGTAGGGGTTTTCTGCCAAAACCCAAGAATAAAACAGCTAGAGTTTAAAAATATAAATACCTGTAGTTTCTTCTAGTTTTAGAAGAGTAAAGCCTTGTGTGCACACACACGCATGAACTATAATAGCAGGTAAGTGGGCACAGCTTTGCTTGTATGCAAAACCAGGTGTTAGGTTAAAATAACTGTTCTTACATCAGTGACAACTTCAAAAATAATATAAATGCTACAAGCATAAAAGATATAAGAAATGTTTCAAGCAACATCAGTTTTCCTGCTTATTGATTCTAGAAGCTGATTCTCCTCTTCATCACTCCTTTTTACACCACTGATGCCAAAATACGGAAAACGATATTTTAAAATGAGCATTGACAGGTAGAATGTACCCAGAACCCCGTTTTAAAGTGTGCATAAAATAGCGTACTGTTCAAGCAATAGCATACAGTATCACGCTTTCCTGAAATGGATCTTTTAATTTGAAGAATTTAATCTTGCTAAAGCAGAATGCAGATGTGAAGCAGGTAAATGTTTACTCATAGAAGCTACACAGGAGAAGAAATTCAGCAGTATCTGAAGGACCGCAATAGTAACAACAGTATAACAGTGAAGTTACAATTGCCTAGAAACAGCACAAGATTAGAAAATTCAGCCTTGTGCACTGATTTAAATAAAAGCCTGCACATACGTTGTTAGATCACATTGAAAGTGACATTGTGTCAAGAGGACTCAGCCAATGAAGTTGTACTGATGTAAGCTCAGGCAGAATTTGGCCCTGCCTATCACATACATTATACACGCGCTGATCATTCTCTTTTGTTTTGCTTTGTTCTGACCTAATGGTTGTCTCTGTTGTCTGTGATGCTGACTTCATCCTTGACCCTGGCTTTCTTCCTCTCCCTGTATCTCCCGTGGCTGTGTATTACTGCCCTCATTGCTTTAGCCATCTGTTTTTCTACCCTAATTTCATCCTCACTGAAATCTCATGTTAAGAAATCTGATTATTTAAAGCTATCAATGAAGCTATTTGCTTTCCTAATTTGAAATGCTTGTATTTTGACCTTAATGGTTGTCAATATAAGCACCCAGCAGAAACATTAAGATTTGCCTTAAGTGGATTAATATTAATGTAAAAATATGACCATTTTCATCTTCAGGTATCTCTACCAGCTCTTCATTGATTTCAGGATCTGTTCAAAATGTCTCTCCTTGTTTTCCTCCATGGATTTTTTCCAGACTACCTTTTCATCTAAAGCCTTGACTTTCCATTCTACCTCTCCTTAGGAATTAACTTTCATCAGAGCTGCCTGTGTACCAAATGCTATCAAGTAAGACTGTGTTATACACAGCTTTGTTTGCTCTGTATCTGTACAAATGCAGATAAGTCAGTGGAGAATAAGGTCCCATTGGTCACTGCTATGCAAGAGTGCCCTGGGATAAACAGACTATCTACCACACAGAATACCCTTAACTGTGTCCAAAGGGTGTATTTTGGATAAAAACAAGAGGAGATTGGGTTTTCAGAGATGAGAAGGAACGATTAGGACACGAGCCTGTGGCTACAACAATATTGAATATAATAGGGATCATGACGGAGTAACCTCTCAGCCTTTCTTTTGGCATGAAAAGCAGTGTTCATAGGGGAGGGGGGCGTTACAGTCGCCTTATTTCTGTTCCCTTACTCATAAGGGTCTGAAGGAAGACACTCTGCTGAGTTGTATTCTTCCACAACAGCTTAAAGATTCTTGTCAACAGGACACACATGAAGACTTCTCAGCTTTCCCCAGCAACTCCAAATTAAAGCTGTAATGTTCCTGTGAGTTTATCCCCCTGATTAGCACCCTCCTACATTCTGGGATTTGTTACAGTTTTACCAACATTGTTTATAAGACTGCTCCTAACCTGCTTCTGCTGTCTGAAGCGTACTGTTTTCCCACTTGTTTTCAAATTTTGTATAAAACCTGCTTCTGAGTGACTCCTTTTATTTTGCTACGAATTCCAGTTAACAGAGGGACAAAAGAGAGAATGAGAGATTGCTGTGACAGTAAGCAACATCTGAGGAGTGCCATGGGCTTGCACAAATGTCAGTTTACTACCACATTTGTACCAAAAACAGTAATACCTCACCTCATGTTTGTGGAATACATGTGCTAGCCATTAGGTAGCTGACAACTCCTATGGATGAAGTATGAACAGCCACCATTGCGTCCCTCATTTCCCTTTCGGGGATGCTAGTAACAAGTCCATTTCTAGTTAGGAAAAAGAACTGTAGCACCTCCCTGTGTTCCTCATGAATTATATTCATTTTCAGTTATCTTCTTAGCATTAGATATTTTAGAAATGCCTGTTGGCCAACAATATTTCAGTTTTTACAAATAACTGTTTGGAGCTTGCTGCTTTCTTGAACAGCGACATTATTTTTCATCCATTTAACTCATCATTTCCATATTTTGTAGCTATAATAGGAAGCAGTTGCATAATCAGCTTGCACATTGCTGTGGCTGTGCCATATGGTCCTGTGGTTTGCATGCCACAGAGTGAAGAACAAAAATAAAAATCAGAACAGTCATCAAAATTCTGTCCTGGAAGGCTTGTGTGTGGCCAAACTCTCTACTTGGAGCATGCCCACACCAAACTGCAGTGCTAGAATATTTCCTCACAGAAGATATGAAAGAGATCCAGAAGCTCCAGAAATGGTGTTGTGTGGGAGGACTTTTGGAAAAACAACGAACTGCATGCCACGCTGCAAAAACATACTACAGCAGAAAGCAGACAACCAGATATAGGCAAAGCAATGCAACAATAAAGTTTTCTAGATGAGTTTCTATGCTTATAGGAACACTAGAGAATTAGAGCATTTGAGGGCTCAGAAAAGTTAATTTTTCATTTTTAAATGACTGTCCTGCCTATTCCAGATGCAGCCATATGTACTATTTGGTACTGTTCCACATCTGTCTGGAGAGGGCTTATCTCAAACACACAAATATGTAACTGGATAACAAGGAAAGCATGGCTCCCGCTTATTTGCCAGAGGTCACAGTAGACTAGAAACACAGCATGCTTTCCCATGCGGGGAGGAGAAGAAAGAGAACAGCCTTCCCACACCACCGTGTCACTGTCCTCCCTGTGCTAGAGCCTGAGAAGGGCCTTCTGCTGTATCCTGACACAGAGCTACACCTGTTGCAAGGGACAGAAGCCACAGTAAACTTTTAACGTTTTCCTCTACCAGCTCACAGAAGTTACCACTTTTCAAATAATTAGGAAAATTAGGAAAGTCAGCTCATTGTAGTTTTTCATACCATGACAATAAAGCTAGTTTTCATTTCATTACCTGCAGCTAAGAGCAAAGAAAGAGGAAAAAAAAAAAGTCAGACAATTTTCTTTAAAAATAAATGAATCCATCAAGTCACAGAAAACTACTCACAAGAAAATTAATCCTTGGAATTTAATACAGAACACATTCTGCAGCGCACCAGTACACAGTTTAAATAATGCCTTTCCAAGGCATGTTATCATCTCTTACTGAAAGAAAAGAAAAACCCACCCCAAAAAAAAGACAAAAGGTTATATATCCAAGTTCAATAACTATTACCCCTACAGTAGCTGGTAGGCACTGCAAGAAATTAATTGCTTTTCTCAGATTTTAGTATTGTTGCCCCAAGGAAAAACTGAAGTGGCAACAGAAGCAAGCTAGAAGTATATCACAACCCAGACTGAGTAATTGTTCTGATTTACTGCTGGGCTGGGAGAGCCTAAAAATCAGGTTACTTGGTTGCCTAGACTAAGATATATGGTTCCTGATTTAAATTTCTATATTTGCTGCCTTTGGCCAAAGAACCTGGGAGTTTGAAGCAGGAGCACGTACAGTTACATGCAAAGAGAGCTGCCAGGCTAGAAACACACAGGTCAAGACCTACCTGTCTGGAAGGCTTTCATGGAGTCTCTGCTGTACGTCTCTCTAACAGAGGAGAGAAGTAACGGACAACCAAGGTGATGAGTGCTGGATTGCTTCCTCAGTAAAATCCAGCTATAATAATATTCTTGTCAGGGCACATCAAAAGCTGGCAGCTGTCTTCGTGCTGGGAGTTGGGAGGGATCCCCAAGGTGGTCAGGACCTCACCCACCAAGGCTCATCCCCCTGCCCCCAGCCAGCTGGGCAGGGCAGGGGGGAGCCAGAGGCAGCACCCAGCACCCATCTGGCACCTCCCTGGGCACGAGGGCAGCCCAAGGCCCAGCCAGGGCATCAGCCCACAGGTTGGCCCGTGGCCGGGCAGGGCTGTGGGGAAGCTGGAGACCAGCACCACTACAGCATCGCCAAAGCGTAGACCAAAGGCCCCAGTCTGGGCTGAAGTAGGGTCCTGGGCAGGGTGGGGAGAGGCCCCACGTGGGGCTGATCCGGCCCATCAGTGCTCCCAGGGCCCTGGCAAGTCTGAATGTATGTAACCACTTAAAAAAAAAAAGGGGGGGGGGGGGGGTGGGAAGTCATCATATTAATAGCCCTGGTTTTCCTCCCTTTGCAGAGCTAGGAGTAAAGTTCCCATTCATTTCAGTAGTGAAAATTAGCATCTGTCCTCTACCAGGAGTGGAGAGGAAGGAACTGCTTATGAATTTTTGGATCCCTTCCACTCAGGCCTATAAAATGGCGTAATGTGCTGGTGACAACTCATGCCTCCAGATTCAGTATTTACTGAATTCAGCAGGTGAAACTATGTAATTGAAGAATATTGTATGCACATTTTCTGAACTCATCTGTGCTTTTAATTCTAGCCTTACTAGAATATTGCAAATAGTCTACAGCTTTACTTTCTAGGTAATATACAAGCTGATTTTGTTTTCAATTTTCAGCCATGGGGGTTCAAACATACCAAAATTAGCATGCACTTCAAGAATTTTTTTCTGCTCCTTTTACTACTCTTTTTTTTGTAAATAAAGATTCAGAAAATGTCCTAGGGGTTAGAATTTGAGTCTGTTTTCAAAGAGGAATTTTTTGGCATATCAAATGTCTGTAGACTTAGAAGTTTGTTATCCTTGGCTACAAGGCTGTCACAGACATCCCAGCAAAACAGACATTTATTCTTGTTTTACTTTCTGTTTTGACTCTGCTCATTGTGAATAATTGTGAATAATATTGTGAACAGGCAGAAAATACAGACTGTTAAAGGAATAACAGCATTCCACTGTTGTCTAAAAGTTTTAGCCTGTATTTGACATGCAGAAGATTAAAGTCTCCAGAAAAAAGTTTACTGTAAAGACTTTTTTTTTTTAATTAAACTCTAGAAATGAAAGTTACAGTGCTACAGTATTGATTCTTCTTCAAAAATTAATGCAGTGAGTACTTCAGGTGTAGCGCTTTCAGGACTTACTCAATGTTATAAAAATAAATGAAAATAAGATCTGTTGTTGTACAAGTTGGCATAAAAAGTGGGGGTGGGTTGAGGAATTTTGTAATTCTGAACACCTGATGGCATGTAAAATGGCACAGTATTAACGTACATAATTAAATTTTTCTATGACATTAGGTACATAATGACTATGCAGTGAAAATTTTTGGAACATCCTTTGCCTCCCTGATTCTGTCAACCAAACCAGAATCCTTCAGAGTAGCTGCGAGCTGTTACTGAGGAATGCTCCCTGCTGCTCTTCTGAACGCACACGTGCCTATCTATTTAGCACGTGCTGCTAACTGCGGCACACAACCCAGTTTAGTGCCTTCCAAGAAGATTACACACGTGTTTAAAGTTATGTACACACTTCAGTGCTTAGTTGAATGAAGCCCAATATAGTGGCTCACAGACCCTTATTTCACATGCAAAAAACTGGTTCAAGAACAGTTGTGTACAATTACAGGCTAATTACTTAGTCTTGATAACTTTGAGTTTTTGAGGGACTTCCACAAGACATGCTCCATGGTCTTGCTTCCTGAGAAACACTAAAATCAGTCCATATCCCATTGGCAATGTCAAAATACAAGCCAGCAACTTTTCCCACAAAACATCTTCAGCTGTCTGCAGAAGCCCAGGCAGCCTAGATGTACTCGACTACTTCTAATTTTCAGTAGTTTTGCTGCATTGAATTTCAGAGGTACTGTAGGTGAGATTAAAACTCTGCTTGGATTACAGCATACAGTAATAAAACCCTGTGGGCTGATCTGTAATGCTCAGTAGGTGTTTCACATCCAGCCTTTTTCCCTTAAATTTTCATTGTTTTAAGTTATCTGTAGGCACCCGGGTGCTATTGTGCAACAGCACTGGACATTCCATGACTGTATTGTTCTATATGTCTCATACTTCACCTCCACAGGGAGAATGCAGTCCCAGTATTTCCAAAGTGCCTATTTTAACTGCAATATATGGACCTAACACGGACAAAGCAATTTGCAGAAACTTCTTTTAGCCACTTTAGTCTCTGCAGCTTGCTTTGATTTTGCTGAAGAAAATACTTGGGTCCCTGAAGTCCCCCTGCTGCGCACACGAAGAAGCTGATGCCTTGACTGAGCAGAGCATTGGGGCATCCCTCTTCTGCCTCAACCCATCAGGAGGCTGCAGACCTGGCTGTCCCGTGCCAGGGTTCAGTGCTGGAGCTCAGCCCCGTAGGCAGCCTCTTTCACAGCACAGGCAGAACCGAGTTCACCACAGGAGTACTCCGACTGTGGTCTGTACCTGAAGGGAACACTAAATGCTGGACGCTTAAATGATGGTTTAAAGGCCAGGCACTTTCAGGCTGTGGATTGTACTGCCATACACGCAGTTCATCCTTGGTCTGCAGACCAGCACCTCTGCCCTGAGAAGGCACAGCGTTTTCCCTGCATGCTTCTCCCTGGCATTCCTTATAGTCTTCCTTAGGCATCTTTTCATGATTCAAAATTATTTCTGTGTGTATGATCAAACAAAAGTATTACATTGCTCTGTTTCTTTCCCAGGCAGTTCTTGGAACTTAGTGATGGGGATGGGTTTAGTCCATTTTCCAGAAAGTGCCTCTACTGAGGAGAAATGCATAAAGAAAAGTCTATTTCATCTGGATAACCCAGTGTTTCCATTACAATCACATAACGTCTAATTATGTGCTCCATAAATCTTCATATTTTGTTATGAAGCTCATAATAGCAAAGTCTGATAAATAGATTCTCTCCCCTGGCCACTACCAATTGAGTAGAAAAAATACTTATTTATGAAGCTTTGTTAATAAAATGTGAATAATTCAAACAGCTTCTTCAGTGAAGAAACAGCAGTAGAGTATATTCTTATTTGCATATAAATGAAATGATGCTTTAGTGTCAGAGTGAAGAATTAAATAATATGAAATTTTACAGTGCAGTCCTGACAGCCTCATAAATATTATGGTCATAAGTTGCTGTTTCCTAAAAATCTCATTTTATCTTTTATTACAAAAATATGACCAAAGGGCCAAGTCCTGCTCATTTTACGTGTGTGAGTATTCCCAATGACAACACAATTACTCAGTAAGTGAGGTTACCAGATTCAGCCTTATGTCAGCTAGCGGAGCAAAAGCACGGTGTTATCTACGTATCTATTAGGAGAACAGAATCTCTTATTTAACCATGAGAAAACCCTTGTATGTTGGTAAAATACAGAGAACAACAAAGAAAACTGTAGCTCTACATTCAAACAGACACTCCAAGTAAAGACAATATACAGCACGGGGAAAGGAAAAGCACTCGGCTAATAAGCATAAGATGCCAGTTTTCCCCGTAGTTATGCAGGTACCAGTTTGGCTGAGCCCAGCATTCCTGTTAGGCTGTAAGCAATCGCAAAAGCTGCAGCAAATATAGAACATTTAAATGACTTTAAATAGATTGTTGCTGCTGAGGAAAGCTTGGATTTTTTCTACTTTGATTTCTTCTACAAGCTTGAAAAAGTCTGAAGCACCCCAGACTGGCTATAGAAAGAGCTGAGCTGGATGAAGTGCATTCTCCTAGAGGACAAATAAAGGCAAGGGCCAGGGACACTACTTAAGAAACTCCTCAGGGAGATGTTGTGCAGTCTCAGCAGCTAGGGCAAGAAGTGGGTGCCGTCATCTCCCCATTACCTGTCAGTAATATTTTTGCGGCCACAGTGCTGTGCAAATGGGACAGGATAGTCCAATACAGAAAAGGCATACATGGAAAGGAAAGCTAAACCTGGGGTGGTAGGAGGAAAATAATTATTTCTAGAGGTTCTGGAGAGTTTATAAAGTGCAGAAATTTATTTATGAAGTCTAGAAAAGAGGGACTATGGGAGCATACAGTCTAATCTCCTGTAAATTACAGCCAACTACACTTAACCCTGAACTGAGCCTGCTGTATTCAAATGCAACATAGCCTGTGCTCCGCTAGCCTGCTTTTTCCAGGAAGGCACTGAGTCTCAGTCTGAAGACATCAAGAGCCAAGGAATCAACCACAGCCCTTCGCTGTTTGTTTCAAGTATTACTTTTTGTCAATGGTACTGAATTAGGTACTGAAGACTACACTGTTTTAATTAGCTTGATTCCAGCTACTAGGCATTATTCCTTCTTATTTCACTCTTTGGTAGGTTCAAGTGGCCCTTATATTCAATAGTTTTTCCTGTATATGCTATTATCAACTCACCTTCCAATCTGTTTGGATAGGTGCAGAGGTTAAAATTTTCAGTTCTTCCGTTACATGGCATTTTCTCTGACTTCAGAGCATTCTGTAGCTCTTCTCTATACTCACTTCATTTTCCCGGTATCCATCTTGCAATGTGAGCATCAGAACTGCATGCACCATGCCTTAATCACCCACAGCAATTTGCACATAGAGGTAAAAATTGCCACCATTAATATCTGCACTCTGTAAGTCAAGGTTTGCATGAACCCTTTTTGCTACGGCAGACTCAGCAGCTGACTCATCAGTCCTTTTCAAACTTTGCCATTCTGCAGGAGAGCCTACATTCCTTATTCTTAAGTATGTGTCTTCTATTGATTTTATTAAAATATACTTTGTTTGACTGAGACCCAGTTTATAAAAGGTCAAGAATTCCTGTGCATCTTTGCCTGAGGTCATTTTTATATCTATTTTTAACTCACTTTAAATAGGCTGTAGAGGCTGCTATGTTCTGGTGTGTTTCCTGACACAACAATAATTCTTGACATTTCAGATATAACTGATCGGAAAATACTGTCAGAGACACTCACTGCCACATCCAAGTGCATTATTCTAGGGCTGCGTAGCATCGGGAAGTACTCATCTGCATGTGAGAGAAAAGCTGGCAATCTCAGCTTTCCTGTGAAATGGTTAAGGTATGGAAATGGAAAATGAAAAACAGAAAAAAGGACTTTAGTCCCATGGTTTTCAAATCAATCTCTTCATGTTAGTGCAAGACTCATGAGTCCTGAATGATTGAATTTGACAGTATTCCTAAAGGGCACAATAGCATGAAGAGATTTGTCTCAACCTGGTGCTAAAGAGAGCAAAATTTTGCCATAGAATCATATTGCCTAACAAAAAGAGTAATTAGAAGTTGGAAAGCATGTGGCATTTAGGCTAATGAAGACTGAATAATACATTTAACTGTCTATACTATCTTTAAAATTGAATTTTGTGTGTATGTATATATTTTTAATACTGGCAGGGCAATAACCACCTTTATTTGCTCATTTCTAAGTAGTTTCTGATTTGTAGTTCTAAGTTTCTAATTTAAGAGCAGATGTTCTTGGCAGCAGGGGGATGTAAGGGTCTCCCACCTCTGTCTGTGCTGGATACATTCATCAATTATCTTCCTGGGTCTTGGTTATCTTTTGTTCAAGGCTGGAGGACAGTGCTAACACAGAGAGACTTCTACTAGTTTAACTGACCTAGGAAGAGGTTAATGGATGTGCTCAAGTGTCAGTGCAGATTCTTTTAGATCTGTCAGCAGATAAAAAAAGTTTTGATTCAGCTGCAGATTCTGGCAGCGGTGGATGCAATCACACAGCAATGTTTGGATCCTTTCCTGGCGACCTCCCAGATGTGGGCTTTGGCAATTGCTTGTCAGCGTAGGGAACGAGACGCATGGGCCTGGCTTGTCATTTGGCTTCTCATCCTTCAGATCCAAGCTAGAGATAAAGCCACAAGACAGTGCAGCAGTTTGGCTTGCATAGCATTAGACATGCAGTTCTGTTTGTCATATTCAGTTGATGTAATTTCTTCTCTTTCCTTCTGAGAAGTTCCTACCTTGGTGCATTGTTAGAACTGGAAGCTCAGCGTTGAATGAGGAGATAGAGCTTCCTCTGCCCCAACAGCAAAGAAGGGGTTTCTGCTTACCCAAGCCAACAGGAGGAGTGTCTCATGCTGTAGCAAAGGCACAGAAGTTGTGCAGAAGCAAAGCAGCAGCTGTGCCTTTACCTATTCTACCTTCATTCTGAATAAAGCAAAAATAAGCTAGATACTGAAGTACTGAGGAAATATAGTGCAAACAGTACACATAATCTGTCACTCTCCTGTGAAGATGTACGTGAAGAAAGACATTGATGAAGAGGTGACTTCTGAGAAGATATTCATATGAGAAGAGTCATAGCCAATTTGACTGAACTTCCTCCTTAAACAGAGGAGAAGCAAGAAGGTAAAAAGCCTTTTTTAGAGTGATAAATGAAGGCGAGCATCAAGGCTGGCATTTCTGGCAGACTGAAAAAGAGTAGGACAATACAATAAGAGACAATATTAGCTTATATTACAAGGGCAGTTGTGCTTGTGAGAACAAATAAATGTAAATTTGACATGATGGAGAACCAGAAAGACTGGAAAGACAGCATGAGAGAGCACAACAGCTTTGGATAAATAAGAAAGGAGGAAATGGAGAGGAACAAGCGATCAAGGTAGATAAATGACCTGGGTCTAAATGAAAACGATTTTAGGCGTTGGAACCAAGATAAATTGAGGTACTGCGGGGAAAGAAACCACAGCTAGACAGGGTCTAGATCAGAAGATATAATGAAATGGATTTCTTGCTGTGTTTGAATGCAACCTAAGTGATGGGGAGAAAAGTAGCATGGATATGACTGACAGAGAAACGCCAATAATGGCAGTTGTATAGAAACGGTGATGATTTGCTGTTCCACGTGATGACAGCTCCAAGGCAGGGAGGCCAAGGAGGTTGGCTGAAACCCTGGCCTGGCCAGGAGGCAGCAGAGCTAAATATGCAACCCATAAATAATCACCAGCTATTTGCAAGTATTAATTTGAAAGAGCAATCCATGGTTCAATACAGTATTCAGAAACTACTGCAGGTAAGATCGTCCCAAGAGGTTCATTCAGAATGACATCATTCGCACTAGGACAAGGCTGCGCTCATGAATGTTTCTGCTGCCCTTCTAACTTCAGTTAAGATTGTATAAAAGGAAGAACAGAATCTGGCCTGCATTATTTTGTCATTATCCCTCATTTAAGTCATGTTTGTTATAATCTGCTTTTAAGTACTGTCACCCTTAACTGAAATTATTGAGAGTTAGCGTACTTAGCTAAATCTCAAGCTGCTGCACTGGCTTATTAGAGCTCTAAACAGAAAGTGCAAATTAGAACAACTGTTGGAAAAAAAACCCACACACATCAAGACAACCCCCCAAAAACCACCAAAGCAGCTCAGCAACTTGCTTCTGCACCCTCCTTCCAAACCACGTAAGAGGAAACCACACAGGCTAGCAAAAGTAGTGGAACCTGTTTCTGCTTTTAACATTTTCATTAACCTAAGCACAGTTTATTGTAAGGTAATAACCAAGCTACAATCTTGACTTGGGAACTTGGGCAACCCCAGGCTTGGTTGTTACTTACCAGGGGGTGCAGTTAGATATCCCTACATGAAGTATGTAATAATATACTATTATTACTATACTACTGCTAAATAAAATAAGCAAGAGTATTACAGGTCATATTCTAGTGAACAAGAGATCTATGCATTATCAAATGCAGGAGTGCTAGGCTTGAACAAGAGCAATGTTATTTTACCTTAAAATAAAAAGAAATAATGACCAAAATGGATAAAAGACAGAGCGTGCTCAATTCTCTTATTTACAAAGATGCAACTGCATTGGCTTTGGTAAAATTCAACCACTTTAAACAACAGCAAAACATAATTCCAATAAAGTCTTTTCCTCGTCCTGTTCATTGTTGGTCACGGGCTACAGCGCAGACCAGAGTCAAGATGCAAATTTATTTTTGGTTTTGCATTCTGTGCAACCCCTTTCGTTAGGTGACCCGCTAACCAGACAAAGCTGCAAGCCACGTTACGTTCTCCCTTATTACTGGTGTAAGCGGGGAGTCGCTTCACGGACTCCCGACTATTTAAACGAATACGTGTACCGCTGAGCTAGTCAGAAACAAGATCTCACCCGGGGATTGTAATTATTTCGCAATAACCACACGCGGAAAGGGAAGTTTAGCGGGGCTGAGCGCTGCTGCACGGAGCGCGAGGACCTTCCCCAGTTCCAGTTCCAGTTCCAGCTCCAGCTCCAGGCCCAGGCAGCCGCCGCCCTCGCCCCCGCCCCGCTCCCAGCCCCCAGGCGCCTCCCGGCCGCCGGGAGAGACTCCGCCGCTCCTCAGCGGGCACGGGGAATTCGCCCAGCGCCTGCACAACGCTGGCTGAACGACGACCGCTCTCTCGGTCCTCGCCACACCACGGTCGTTACGAGACCGGGCAAATCGGTGGCGGCGACTAGCGGCCAGCCGGGCCGCGCTCCCCGCCCCACGGCCGCAGCAGGGCTGCGCGGGACAGCAGGGCTGTAGCCGAGGCCCAGCCCGGCCCGGCCCTCGCCCGCCCCCCCCCAGCAGCAGAGGGGACTACGCTTCCCGCGCTGCGACCCCGCCGCTCCGCACAGGCCCGAGCCCGCCGCCGGTCGCCGCTCTAGGCGGGCCTCTCGCCGGCGACCGGCCAATAGCAGCGCGCCTTCCTCCGACCGGCGGTCCCATTGGCCGGGGCCGGGGCTTCCGCCGAGGGCCGGGATTGGTGGCGGCGGGGCTGTCGGCAAAAGGCGGCAGCAGGCAAAACCCCGGCGCGTCGCGGCAGCCCGCGTTCCGCGTGAGTCCCCGCGCGAGCCCCCCCGGCCCGGCCCCCCCACCCCCCCACCCCCCCAGCGCCCAACGGCCATGGCGGCTCGCGGGCGCCAGTCTCGCGTGGACCCTCCGCGGGGGCAGGACGGGACGGGATGGGGCGGGGGAAGCCGACCCGAGCCGGCGCGGCGCGGCCTGCTCGCCTGTGGGGAGGCCCCGCACTTCCCCCCGCCTCAGTCCCGGCTGATCCCCGCGGGGCCGGCCCGGCGCAGGGGTGCTGCGGGGCGGCTGCTCGGGGGGAGCTGAAGTGCCCTTCTTGGCCCTGCTGCGGGCGGCGGTGGCCCCCCGGGAAGCCCCGCGGCCGCTGCCACGCCCGGGCGGATCCCCCCACCGCCCTCGTTACGCGCTGTTTGCCCACGGCCTGGCTCCCGCTGTGCCGTTCCCTGTGCGAGGCCGCCGGTCGGCTGTAGGCGCCCTCTCAGGCTGCGGGTCGGAGGCAGCCGGGGGCGCGCGCTTGGCCAGGAGTCTTGCTACCAGGGGCTGCCCTGTAAGGCCAAGCCGCGGTGACAAGCTCCAGAGGTTCTCCTTTTGGCCGGCAGCGTTGGCACCGCCCGAAGTTCTGCGCGTGTGACCGCTGTTGCTTGCCTTGTAACAGGCGGATCTATCGTTCCTCTGTAGCAAATGCCAACTTATTGCGAGACTTAATCCAGCCACAACACTTGCTTTTCTTAAGCGACAAAGTAGAGATATTAATATCAGCTTTTATATTTGTCACGCTGAGCTTTTTGCAGGGGTGTCTGTGTGCAAGTTCCCACTTAAAGGAGCTTTGCCTTTTAGGGGCAGCAGGCTGTGTTCCTGTTAGCAGCGTTGCATTAGCCAAGGATTCAGCAGCGGTGTCGCCAGTTTCTGTGTGCAAGGTTCAGATATCTGACTGGGAAGATCCTGAAGCTATATGGGCTGTCTGAATCTGTCACTATCTGTTTTTTCTTTTTTTTTTTTCCTTATTTTGATATTACGGAGAACTTTTTTTTTTTTTTTTAATTGGAGATGTGATTTAACTGCAAGAAAGGTCTTTGAGCTGAAACTCTGGATCGTTTTGGTCTTCCTCTTAATTTTTTATGTCTAATGGTCTTTTGAGTGTTTTTTAATGTAAAAATGAAATATCTGGCAATCAAACTTTGATATTCCATTTTGTACCTCTTAAGCCCACTTCCAAATTAGTAAACTATTTTTTAATATACTCAAGAGTTGAAGGTATTCGGTTCTGCAGATAGTAGCTCGTGTGTTTAACATAAATGAATGGAAATGACACCTTGACTTACTGAGCCCCTTCCGCCCTCCTCATGGCCAGCAAGCCGTGAATGTGTTCCCATGGCGGTTTGCAGGCAGGCGGGAGCGTTCGTTTTCTTTTTCGAAACAAAGTGTTTGTGGCCAGCCGTGAACTGGAAGAGCCTAGAGCTGAATGAGAGCAAGTAGGCAGTGGTGAGTGGCAGGGAGTGTCTGTATTAATTTGCACCCCTTATTCTGCTAATGAGGCCGTGCTGTTTCAGGTTTGGAACAGGCTTATCTGCCTATTCAGCACTAGTGGAGGGAGTGTCTACCTGTGAGAGACTAGAAATATCTCTAATCTCATTCCATTAATTTCCAAGATCTAGTCTCCAGCAAAGCTCCCTCAAAAAAAGGGGCTGTTGCCTGTTCCAGTTCTGCTGCATGAGGACGACAGACTAAAGGTAGCTCGAATTCTTTGGGGACAAAATATACTTCTAGCTCCATAGCTGAAACAGGTGAATCCTTTCATATGAAGTTTATCAGAATATGTTTCCCCTGTGTGGAAAAGTTCAACCAGAAATTTGAAGGTTTGGCAAAGTTAGAAGCAAGGAGGATCTTTGAATGGAATCAGTGTTGGGCAACTGTACGAGCTGGGGCTCTCTGCCTTTCTTTTCCTCATGAAATAGGATTATCAGGTTTTTTTGATTGTACAATATTAGTACACTTCACTAATTGACAGTTTTATTTACAACATTTCCGAGATTTGGGAAGAAACTTTTCAAAATAAGCATGCGCTATTATTTCTTGTTATGGGGGAGGATGACAAATAATTATGACTTTTGTTGATCTTATCTAGAAGAGAGAGAAATCTCTCTTATTGAGAAGATACTTTTTTCTCTTACAATTTCTTTCAAGTTTTCTGTCTTTGTATGGGTGTTGCAGTATGCAATGCAGCTACTTCTGTGTGCATCAGTTCCTTGCCTTTCAAAGCAAACTTCAGGGAAAAGATAATGCTTTAATATGAATGAAGAAACACACAAGAGATGAAAGAAAATCTCTTGTGTCTAAGCTTATCCTGCAGTCTTCCTTCCCTTCCCCCTTTTTTCCTCTTACTAGAGGTAGAGTGGGTTTACTGGTTTAGTTTTTGTCTGGGATGATGGGTGATGCTTTGTTGTTTTAGGTAGCACAGAGGAACTCCTCAGACTCCCTAAATCTCATCTCAGGAACTGAGTGCAGGGCCAGGAAGTGTCTTACCAGATACGCTTGCTCCCCCAGGTGTCCAGAAGTGATCCTCAAAGTCTTGGATTTTTTTACTTCAGGTTTGTTTTGTGATGGAGACAGTGTTGAAGTCTCACTGTGATGAACAGCACCCTCATCAGGCTGAAGACTTCCACAGGAAGCGTGAGCAGAACAGCAAGCTTTCAGGTGTGTGCTAAAATGGGGATTGCTAACACTATGTTTTGTTGCCGACATGCTTCTTTACCACTTCAGGAAACTTCAGCATCAATTATAAGCCTGTCTATATACGATCCTATTGTATAAAGAGTTAATGAAATGAAACATTTGAGGTGGCTTTTGGTTTTTGTCACAATTCACTAACCGTACTATTTATTTATCACAGAATATGTTATTATTAGAGGATACCAAAATTAAAAAAAGGCAGTCCTTGAGAATAAAATTCTCTGACCAAACAAGTCCGCAAAACCAGTATTTTTCCTTTTAACTTATAATTGCCAGTCTTATCCTTAAATACCTTTAGATGTGTCTGTGTGCACAAAAACACTGTTTTTGCTCTTACCAGAGAAGCTGAACTAAGAATGTGGGTTCTGATAGTGTTTTTATTGCTCATTTTTGGGTGTCTTTGTGAATGTACTTCAAATCTGGGCTTTCTGTACAGTTCTTGCTCAGTAATTGTGGATGGTCAGTCAGCTTTTATATATATATTTATATGTATAAAATGGCTACTGATTTTCCTAGAAATAGATAGTCCTCTGTCAGTCCCCTGCACATCCATGTCCAGAATTACATAGAGTGATGCTGAATAATGTTAAACTGTCTTTCTTTGCAAATGCTTGTGATTCTAGGAAGTAAAGAAATTACTTTAAAATTTGCTCACAGAAGATGTTGGATATTATTATTATACACTGATGGTACAATGACTGTATGTTCTGTATACCCAAGTGGGGATTCAGGCCCCCAGAAGAGAACAGATGTTTATACTGCTGTCTATTAACAAGGACAGTCACTGACTGTTTCTGGCACTTTTCGGGACCTTTCACACAAGAAACTGTGTTGAGTTACTAAATGCTGTTAGTGCTCTGACAGCACTGAACTTTGTCCAGGCAGGAACCTGAATTCAGTGTCAGACGAAACAGAGTATTTGGCAGATTCTATAGAGGTTATTGAGAGAGCTTTTCATAATTGTTAGTATCTACCTTAGAACTATTAGACTGGTGGTACAAAACTACCCAAAATCTGCTATGGTAAGGAAAGTAGAAACCTGCTGGTTTCTAAAGACTTAAAAGATGTGCCTTTTGAATCCTTGTTAGGAGTTTTGCTTCTTGCCAAAGTCCTTTTTTTCTAACCAAGCAACTTTACTGGAGAAATTCCAGTGCAAATTTTATGTTGTAAGTTACTGTCAGTATATATATATATATATTTTTAGTAAAAACTGAAGCTTAAGGAACTCTCATCAGAAATCATACTCAAATGCAAGTATTGGAACAAAACTAAGTTGCTTTATTTGGGGCAGGTTAGATAGCAAACTAGTTCTAAACAATGTTGTTCTAACAGAGCCTGTTAGAACAATATCACTGTTGAAAAAAATTTTCTAGCTCTGTCCTGTGGCTGCTGACCTCTTGGGATAAAGTTTGTGTAGGATGCTTCAGAAGCTGGTAACAGAATTATCTTCCTGAGGAGAAAAGGCCATGTCTTTGTGTGATGCAATAATATTGCAATGTTAAGTTCTTTATAGTTCTGTTACGTGGTTTCATCTCTTAACGTCTTTGAGTATTCCTGGGGAAAATGGAACATGGTACAAATATCAGCCTTTCCCCTTCCTGTATTTTCTGAAGATTTCAGAAAGCTTTCTTGAATGTCTTACATTTGTTATGTAATTCATGAGCCTCGGTGTAAAAAGTTGAAATTACTTTGCAAACTAACTGGAAATACCACTTTTTAAACGATAAGGCTTTTTATCAACAATTCTTTTTTAGTGACAAAACAAGAATTACGGCAATAATAGATACATTTCTTAATAAAGTTCTGATCACATGGGCAATATGAATGCTATCAATTCAAAAAATGTAGTAACTTCTTGAATTTTTAGTGTTATTTTCAACAAAAAATTTTACTGTATTCACAGAAAAATGAAGTGATTCCCCAAAACTTTCAATTTCCTACTTTTTAAGGTGTTTAACTTAATCTGGCTCTGTAAAATTGGGGAATAACCAAACAGTTGACCAGTTTTCCTTAGCCTTTTCCTTCAGGGATTATTAGACATAGGGTCCTGTTAGTACAAGTCTGGTTGGTTTTATCCTAGGATATTTTTTAAGTTTTCGAATACGATTCCTAGCAGAACCGATTAACCTTTTGCTTGTATTTGCTGATCAAATGTATCTTAAATGAACGTTAGCAGTTTTGGTGTGTAGAGGGTTTTTTTTCCTTCCTGAAATATCCCCTCCGAAATGACTTAAAATAACTTGCAGAAGCAGAGGTAATGACTTAAAGGAGAGAAAAAAAAAAGTAAATGGATAGTAAAAGAGGCAGCAGGCTTCAGTTCTCAAAAATATTTTTAATATGTTGGTTTTTATAAATTTTTGAAATAAAAAAACCCTACAACTGAAAGTTACCTGTAACTTGAATTACCACTAATTTATTTGACTTTTACCAGGAAGAAAGGGTTCTTCAGGCAGACTTCAGATTTTGTTGTTGTATAAAGTGAGCTAGCATAGAAGGTTGGGGATGCATGCTAATCCATACTTTGTTTCTAGCATATCAGTAATATTTTAAAAATAATTCTCATTGCTTGTAACTTACTGTCCTGGTAAAACATAGTACATTTTTTATGTCTACAATACAATTTATATATTTATGTTAAATTTAATTTATTATCTATTTCTAGGATCAAAAATTTATACACTTTTTTTCTTTCATTTGCTTGACTTTCCAAATACTAGTTTGTGCTTAGTTCTATATAATGAAATATTCTTCACCCCAGTTTCACAGAAATTAGTCACAGCCTCTACATACTTCATAGCTTCAAAAGAAGTGAATCCTTAGGCAGGGTACAGAGAACACTTAAACTACAAGGATTTGTAAACTGAACAGAAAACTACATAATTTTTTGAAATAATACAGTACAACATCCTTGTCCTGCCATCTAGTGACCGCAGCACAAAGTGCAGCAACTTAAATGCAGAGCAGACATTTTTTTTTGGTGTTTACTATTTTAAGTAATGGTGTGAAAGATTGCATTATTGATCTTAAAAAAAAGAAAAAGAAAAAAATTTTCTACATTCTTGATTTGCACCCGATGGATGTGCTCCTGTGCTTACAGAAACAGCTATTATAGTTTTGTCTTTTACGAAATTGACATTGCAAATCTCATGAAAACATTTATCAGTGAGCTGTAGTCTGATGACTTACTAACCAGAAAGCATTTGCCCTCTCAGGAGCTGCTAGGTGGCAGATAAGTTTAAAAAAAAAATTTTTTTTTTTTACACATGCTGCAGCTTATAAGGGAGTGTGATGAAGAACAATAATATAAAGTATTCAGATGGTGATGTCACCAGGCATAGACACCTGTGTGCTCTTTTTCCCTCCAATTATGTCCTAGGAACTGAAGTGTGATTTGTGATCTCAAATATAGATCAGATATTGAATTGACCAATAAAATTCTGAACTTATTTTCCCTGTTCTTTCCACAGCAGGAATAAAAAAAGATATTGAAAAACTTTATGAAGCAGTGCCACAGCTTGTAAATGTGTTCAAAATTAAGGAAAAAATTGGAGAAGGTAAATGTTTTATTTTAGCTTGCTTAGACTTCGATTTTTTTTGGTATTTCTAACTTAAAAGGTATAAATCTAAGATCCCAATATATGCAATTTAAGCCAAATGCCTTTTTGATCTGCTTCTTGGTCTCTGTAGGAGTTCTAATATGTTGCTGAGGTGTGTTACTTAGGAGCATTTTTAGGGTATTTGCTTGAAAATCTGATTATGTTAAAGCCTTTCAAAAAACCAGCATTCCAGTTTTGATAACTAAAAATTTTTGAGGTAGATTCAAGTGAATAAGTCTTAACATTCCATTCTTTCTCTTTTACACGAGAAACCTATTTATGTGCAGCTGTGTTTTGACATATTTAACTGCTCTTTCTTAAGTTGGCTTTGTTTCCACTGAAACCCTGTGGGCAGAACTGGAGGAGGAGAAAGTTTATAGCTGCTATATTTAAAAAAAAAAAAAAATAAATTTTTTTTAAAGACATACAGTATCAAATTTTAGAACACTTGTGTATACCTTGTCTTCAACAGATACTATTGCAGATATCTTCAATAAAAGTCAGGCATGATTATGAATAGATTCTTAGGTACTTCTGAGTGTGGGATTTCAGCACTTTCTGGAACTTTACCCATTTGATATCTGAAATGCTTTGTGATATTCCATGCTTTTAAACAGAAATGATGAGAAGCTGGATTGTTTTATGGCTGTTTTGCGATGGAATACCTGTGATGCAGGCTAAATGGCTAAAAGTTTTTTGCCTCAGAAAACCCTTCGGTTCCATTCACCACAGCAATACAAAATTTCAAAACCAAAACAAACAAAAAAGTTCTGCCTATCATAACAAAGACAGTATAAGTAAACAAAATCTCTAGTTATGAATAGTTCTCTGATTTTGCTCTTGGGAGCAAACAATGCTTTTAAAAAATACTACTTGCAGTTCTGCAGCATTATGAGAAAACAAGCTTCAACTTGGGATTCCACTCTGGAGTCACTTTCATTTTAGCAGTTCTCACCACCAAAAATAATGGCTTATGTCAACTTGGTAACCCTTGTTGCTATAATCAATTCTACTGAATGTATGGGACTGTAGATTTTTTATGACTGCAAGAAGTATTTAGAGTTTTTGATGGCATTTTGATGTATGTATGCACTTACAGACTGTTGAACCAGCATGATGCAAATGCAATACCTAAAATGTAATCAAAAGTAATTTGTACTGTTTATTGATATGGAAGAATGATTCAGCTTGTATGTTCAGATATCTCAGATCATTAGGATAAATTAAATCGTACAGTCTGAGAATACTGCCTTTCTCAAATGAGTCTATCACATTCTGTCTATGCGGTAATGCTCTGGGCAAACAAATAGTAATGCTACACATCATGTGAGAAGTCTTACGTTATAGATAAGGTAACAGAGTTAAGAAAAATCTAGCAATTTCACAAGTGCTTTGAATAGTAAAGGCAGTGCTTTCCAGATTAGCATTATATAGCCCACTTACATCCTAGGGAGAGAAGAGTTAGATGTCAGATGAAAGTAAGCTACCTAAACAAGAAAGCAAATCAAAGATAGGAAATTTACATTCAAAGAGCTGTGTGTCCCAGGCAAGTTAGACAGTGTTACATTTGCACTTTTACTGACATAAAAAACTTGTATACAAGATCACTGAATTCAGTAGTAGAAAAATGAACTGCATTTTTCTCTTCTAGAATCTGCTTTTGATGTAGTATCATACAAGTATACTGCAGGATTGTGAACAGTTAGATCACTTCTGTAAAAATCTGAATTGACCTAATTAAAAATGCTGAAGACAGTGTTTTTCTCCCTTCTTTACAGGTACTTTTAGTTCTGTTTACTTGGCCACAGCACAACTACAAACAGGACAGGAGGAGAAAATGGCTCTGAAACACTTGATTCCAACCAGCCACCCTCTGCGAATTGCTGCTGAACTTCAGTGCCTCACCGTAGCAGGGTAGATTAAAAAAATGATTGTCATGACCAAACTGCTGAACACTGTCTCACTGTTCTGTATTTATTTATTTAAAGTTTTGTCACTTCACTGGCTTTTTTTTTAAGTGCAGAAATGTATATTCTTTTTATCAAGGGCAAATAAGAAATGGAGTGTTTTACCTGTAAAGGATGCCCTTTTCTGCTCGTCTCAGTTTGCAGACGGTACTGTATTTTCCATCTGAAAAGTTCTATGATGTATCTCTGATAACAAAAATTCCAGTTCTGAAACGCTTGGAAAAAATGTCTTCATCAGAAAATGTGGTTTTAGTAATGAATACTTGTTGCCAGAGTGTGCTGAATAGCACCTTCTTAAAGTAGTTGATATCATGAAGGTTAGGTCCTACATTTAATTACAGTGGTAACTACAAACCATAGCCCTACAAATAATCTGTGGAGCCCTCATTGCAAACTGCAGAACGCAAATGCAACATAGCAGTGAGAGGCAACAGCGTAACTACTGACTGCTGATAAGACTGCTGTCAAAATATAAATCAGATTATAAAAGAAAGCCTGACTAAAGTTTTTAAGAAATAAAGGAAAATAAACATCCATCTTCTGGTCTTTATTCAGTGACACTTTTCTTCTAGGGGACAAGATAACGTTATGGGAGTTAAATATTGCTTTAGGAAAAATGATCATGTGGTTATTGTTATGCCATATCTGGAACATGAATCCTTCTTGGTGAGTCCCAGACTTTTTATGTGTAGTAAAACTTTTTAATTAAAAGCTGTTGTATAATTACAGTATCCAAATAATCTTTTAGGACATTTTGAATTCTCTTTCCTTTGAAGAAGTGAGGGAATACATGTTTAATCTGTTTAAAGCGTTGAGGCGCATTCATCACTTTGGTATTGTTCACCGTGACGTCAAGCCCAGTAACTTCCTCTACAACAGGCAGCTAAAAGAGTAAGTCTGTCCAGATGATCATATTGTGTTCTCATTTGAGGATGTGTGCCTTGGCAGAACAGAGTCAATTAGGCTTTGGGTTTTTTTCCTTCCAGCTGTATAACATGTGCTTAAGTAATAAAGCTAAAAAAGATTTTTGGGGTTTTTTTTTTTTTGTAAAACTTTTCTTTCTGTGTTTAGGGATTTGAGAAGGGAAGGAACTTTTTTTCATACTTAATATTATCTGCCTCATAGAGTGACAAGTACCTGAAAAACTGACAGTTTTATTATTGAGTAAAAGTACTACAATTTTCAGTAAGAATGAGAAGAATGAAATTAGTTTGTTTTTTTGTTTTTTTTCTTTTAAATAAGAAAGCTAACGGTGACTTGTGGTGCATAGACTTGTAAATTTTTACTCGTGGATAGAGTAAAACTGATATAGATAAGACAGCTGGATTTGGGCTGTTTTCACCTTACATTGAATTAATGTTTATAACTAGTAGGGTTGGGGTTTTTGCCTGCAAGTTACAATATTTAAAGACTATAAAAAGTGAGGTACTGCTTTTTTGTGAAGAGCTGAAATGGATTGAATAAGGTACTGCTTCAGTGGTAGCAGTCCTATAGCTGTATCGCTGTGTACAGCTGAGACATTGAGGTGCTGCAGCGTGTCCAAAGAAGAGCAACAAAGTTGCTGAAAGGTCTAGAGAGCAAGTCTTAGGAGGAGTGGCTGAGGGTTGTTCAGCCTGGAGAAAAGGAGGCTGAGGGGAGACCTTACGCTCTCTACAACTACCTGAAAGGAGGTTGTAGCGAGGTGAGTGTTGGTCTCTTTTCCCAAGTAACGAGTGATAGGATGACAGGAAATGGCCTCAAGTTGTGGGGGAGGTTTAGATTGTATATTAGGAAAAGTTTTTTCACCAAAAGGGTTGCCAAGCATTGGAGCAGGCTGCCCAGGGAAGTGTGGAGTCACCATCCTGGGAGGGTATTTAAAAGACATGTAGATGTGGTAGTTAGGGTCATGGTTTAGTGGTGGACTTGGCAGTGTTAGGTTTATGGTTGGACTCAATGATCTTAAAGACCTTTTCCAATGTAAATGATTCTATGTAGTAAAAGTTTGTAGGGGAGATTTGATTACGTTTTGCCAAACCACAAGCTTAAAAATTTGATAAATACTGATTTATTTATTTATTTATTAATCTTTCAGAATGAATTTGTACTGTGGTTTTGCTCTTCCAGCATTTGTTTCAGCCTTAATTTCAACTTTGGGTGTGGAGGCCATGGAGTTGAGCTTGTCTGAGACCCAGAGACAGCTGGATTGTCTCTGTACTGGTTGTAGCAAAAAATAATTTTTTTAAAGACAGACCTGAAGTGTGAACTAATACAGTCTTACCTGTTTGAAGACTGAAGTAAATTCCAGTAGTATTGCTTGAAGTCTGGCACAGCTCTCAGCATTGTTAGTCATGTCTGTCTTCACTGCTACATTCGTCCTCTGCCCATGGGAATCCTGCAAGGGTCAGGTCACTTGTACTTGACTGTTGGCTGAAGGTTCAGAGCTGTAGGATTAGAAGAACCCCAGAAAGGAGTTGTTGGGAATATTTTTTAAACACCATTGGGGAAAGTACGCACTTGAGAAGATTTTGAGACAAGAAACAATGAAGTAGGATGGGTATAGGGTAAAAACATTGAGGGGATACGTAAGGTAGGACAAGAGGGGGAGAAGGAGGAAAATAGGTCTGTGATGCTGGCGACAGTACTGATAAGCAAGCTATTGAGTAAAATGTGAAAGAAATACCAGTAAACAAGTAATGAATAGTAAATTGAACTGACTGATGAATACTTTGTGACTGATTCTAAATTTGTGTCTTTCAGGTATGCCTTGGTAGATTTTGGCTTGGCACAAGGAACCCCTGATACGAAAATTGAACTTCTCAAAACTGCCTGCTCTGAAGACCAGCAGGGAAGTTGCTTGCAAAATAATCGCACCATAGCCTTGGGAAATGGGGGTTCTGTCAGTGTCACAGCACCTAAACAGATAGCTCAAGACTCAGCCTCAAAAGCAGCTGATAAAAGGTCCATCTCACTGTCAAAAATGCAGATTAAACAAGGAAGAGGAGGAAAGGTTCTCAGTCTTTTTCATTAATATTGTTGTATGTTTAATGTATTACTTCATCCAACAGGGGGAGATGTAATACTTGAAAAAAGTTGTGCATGCATATCTTGCAGGGTCCTAATGTGATGCACAGAATCACAGTTTTCATATCAAAGTGGGTAGTTTTACATAACCCTATTGGCATCATTCATTAGCTGTTAAATGTAATACAGTGCCAAAGGCTGTATAAAACCCTAGCATGGGTTACTATTTAGACAGCCTTAAATCTCTTTTTAAGTGACATGTACTGTGGAACTCCTCCCCAGGCCAGTAATTGTTCATCTATGTTTAGTTACTTAGTTGCATAACAAATGCAGTACAGATGACATTCAGATTGTCTTGGGGCACTTCTGAGGTGTGACTCGTTTTGTAAGCATGTTTGCTGTTCTGTCTAGACCATGTTTTCTTCATCCACAGTAAACTGATGCCTGAAAATGACTTACCATGCAGCTGTTCTTGTTTTATGTCACTTCACACTTTTTTTTTTTTTGAACTGTCAGTATCCAGCTGACTGTGTGTTAGATAGGATCCTTATTGTCCTTTTTGTTGGTATTGTAGGAGGATTCTGTGCACCATTCTGTCCAGCGCTCTGTCTTTGGAGAGAGGAATTTCAATGTCTATAGTTCCACATACCAGGAGAACTCAAGTACAAAAGTAAGAAGTGTGACTCATCAGTAAGAAGAATCTGTTACATATTTGAAAAATTATGGAACTGGTTGTTCTGTAAGACTGGACATTACTTCTGTGAAGTAACAAGTTTTGAGCAGATTAAGAGTGTCTTTGCTGAAACACTCAAAGGATTTTTAATTTGTTTCAGTCTGTTTTGAAACTCTTAAAGAAGCAGTTATGTACCTGTCTCCCTAGCTAATCTTGTTTGTATGCTAAATTAATCCTTTTTCCTACACATGTACCTGTGCAGCTAAGATATACTTAGTTTGTGAAACTTCATTTTTTTTTTTTTATTTTACAGTTGAAGCTGGAGAAAAAACTTGTAATGAATATTTTTCTGTACTTTTTGTAATTAGTATTTAATATGACAAAGGGGAAACCCCAACTAAATTAGAGGATTTGGCCAACAGTGATCATCTTATTGTAGAATTACAGTTAGTGCCTGTGTGTTGCTCTGTCATTTCATATACATTTCTTCAGTTCTCATGTTGAACTAAAAGAATTCTTGAAACATTATACTAACTTGAAAAATACTTGCCTTGTAGCTTCAGAATATCTAACGTATATTGTTTTTTTAGTAAACACTGAAAAGTGTTTCCCAAAGGGGAAGGAGAAGAAATCAGAATATTTAGAAAGCTCCAGTGTCTGTTTTATAGATGTTGTGATATTGTTAAAAAGGTTTGCTGTCTTCTGTTTTAAAGCTGCAGCTTCTTGCTCATGAGCACCTGTTCAGTCTTAGTATTTTAGGAACTGGCCTATCTATACGTAAAGGGAAGCTTCTTAAATATGTCACTTTCTTAAAATATCTACATTGCAGCTCACAAAACAATCAAAGATGATAGATGTTTCATCTAGGAAGCTAGTAACAAAGAAGAAGATTTCTACCAAAACAGTGAGCAATGGGGCAGCCAGGAAAGCTGCCAGTGGTTGTCCCTCAAACCTGACCTGTGACTGTTACGCAACGGATAGAGTTTGCAGTGTTTGCCTTTCAAGGTAACTTGCTCTGATAATGTTGTAAATTTGTCTGCTGTGCTGTCAAGCAAGGTCAGAAACTTAGATTTACTAGACAGCTGATTTAGTAGGTGAAAGATAGCATTTGATCTGTGCAACCCTTAAAACGCTGAGGATGCTTCTTTTAAACAAGAATAGTTCATGGAATTCATGGAATAATTGGTTCAAGAGAGATTCACTGTCAATGACTTTTTGTTGTTGTATTTAATTATCCACCTACATGTCTTGTAGAAAATTGCTTGAGTTAATTACAACACTTAGAGAAGACAATACATGTCTGTCATTAGTAGTTATTTAATAGGTCTAAATCATGCCAACAGTTTGGATGCTGGAAATTGAGACATGTAGAATAAAAAGGAAACATGACTTTTTTGTATTTGTTCATTTAAAAACTAATGTTTAAGTTTTAATAATAGACAGGTTAGAGAATCTTAATAACTCAGTTCAACTCCATCCCTCTGCAGTTAGTTTTGGTTATGATCTGTTATTGCCTTTTATCCACACATTAAGGAACACAGATTACTGCAGAGAATTCTGCTTACTAGACATAGTCATGAAACTGTGGGGTCCCTCTCTTCCCAGACTGTCAAAATATGGTGATACCAACTTCATTTCAGAAGTATGAAACATGAGGAATTTGCCATACTCAAGGAGAAGTGGCCCATAGGAAGAAGGCACTTTAAGCCATACAAGAAAGCTCTGTAAAGTTATTGGGTTTTTTTGTTTTCAAATAATGATAATCTTACACCTTTTAGTTAATATAACGAAAAGTAAATTCTTGTCAACAGTCAGAAATAGTGAACCTTAGTTTGCTATGGACTAATACAAAGCCAGAGCATCCACATTCAAGAATCTAGTGCATTTTTTGCCTTTGGTTAATTAATCTCAACTTTAAAGTTTCCTATGAAAACAAGCCTTTAGCAAAAATGATGCTGCTTTTAAATGAAACTAAAAAGTCATTATGAGTGAAGTATGCAATAAGTATTTCTGTGGTATGACCTTATGCTAGATAATAAAAATGTCATAATATAATAGACAATATAGTAAGGCTATTATGCAACATAATTTCATGCTAGGTAATTATAAGATGCTTCAAACTTCTGTAAAACTTGAATAGGGCAGTGTTAAGCTGTTTACACATTGTGCGTAACTATATTCTAAAAATAATATTAAGCACTATTATAATTAGAAGTTATCAACTTTTATATTCAAAACATTTTTGTCTTTTATTACAAGGTGTCAGCAAGTTGCTCCCAGGGCAGGAACACCTGGATTCAGAGCACCAGAAGTATTAACAAAGTGCCCCACTCAGACCACAGGTACTGCACAACAGACTGAAACTAATGCCTTTTTTCACCTTTTGATCCTTCTCATTTATGCATATTATGTTGTCTTTTTATGGAAGGGTTTTTGTTTACATGTGAAATTCATTTTATCATCCCTTCTAACACTTACCAAGCATTTCCCGATTTTAATTCAAAGTTTATTATTCAGAATAAGAACAAGTTAGGAATATTTTTCCTGTGTTTGAAACTTGAATATGCCTTTATTCATTCATGGGGTAGTGCCATATGCAGGAGTTGAATACAGTGTGTTTTAAAATAAAACAAAGCTGTAATTTTTATCAAGTTTCTTGGCTTATTGGCTTTATTTATTCAAGTAAAATCTTGAATAAATCGTGGGGATGGGACATACCTTAGACTTTTCTAGACAGATTGTCACATACAGTTTGCTGTTCCAGCAGGCATAGTTAATGGTATAATTGGATATGTGTTTTAGAAAGCATTGGTTAATACTTTTTATCAGACTTTTTCCTTTTTGCTAGTGCTTTAAATAGCTGGTCTGTAAATGTCATAATTTTTTCTTACTAAATTTTTAATTTCTCAGGGTTAAAAACTATCAAGTTAATAAGTTTCAGTAGTCTGCGTAAAATATCAGGGCAGAGCAGAGGGATGGTTAATGCATTAGCTGATGCAAGTAGGATGGGGGAGGGGTTGTGCCTACCTGGAGAATAGAGGACCAATAAAAGCAAAGTTACCTGTTAAACATTTGGTGTATGACCAGGAGTTTTGACTTAAGAAGGGGGATAAATACAAATGTCCCCCAAACTGGATTTAAAATAAGTTTTCAGCCACTTTTTTGCTGAACACCTTTTGAGAAAATTGTCAATTTTCTGTACTTAGTGTGTGTATATGCTCAGAATAGACTTAACAATACATTTGATCAGCTTATCCCTAGATAGCTTAATGTTCTTTGAAAGAACATCTGTGCTGTGGGTATGACTGGGATTTCAAGAGGTATGGCAGCTTGTTTGGAGTTACTGTGCCTGTGCTGTAACAGCCAGCTTTATGGGCTAGAAGACATCCAGAAATCCAGGACAAGTTTAGACAATCTCCGAATCTGTCTAGACAGAATTTAGGCAGAAAGAAGACATACCTAGGAAATCTTGGACACATGCTGGTGTTAAATATGCTTTCAGACAGTTTTCTGTTCTCTAGGGCAATGGAGAGCAGGATTACAGAAAATACGGGTAAATCTGGAAACCCTTGGGTGTGGCAGAGACGGCCCTAAAAGCACTGAGTCAGTGGTGCTGAGCTCTTGTAGTATGTCAAGAAAGGCCTTAATTAGAACTGGGTAGGCTAATATTAATATTGATGAGATTATGTTGTATTTGAACCAACAAATCTTGTCCACTTCCATCTGGAACGGCTGTAGTCACCTCCCTGTATTTCTGCCCATCTTACTACTAGTTCTGGTCTCTGTGCCGAGACCGAGTTACCAGCTGGATCCAGCTGACTGTATCCAGGGCTACCCTAGTGCATCTGACCCGGGTTCACAGCGCAGAGAATACAACCTAAACTCCCAAGCTGACGTTATACAGGTTCAGTTACACTTTAACTTGGTTTGTCCCTCTCTTCCTTTTTCCTGTCTGCGTCACTAGTTGGGTAACGCTAGGCAAAAGCATAGAGAGGAATCATGATTTTGATGTTGTTGCACAGGATCTTGCAGTCAGCTGATGATCTCATCTCCACCAGAATTGTAGGGCCAGGATTTACTAGCCATTCTGATATATAATGTCTATTAATTTCAACAAGAGTTAAGTAACTGAACTTCTTTAAAGGTCTTGACCTTGATGACTCCAGCTTTCCCAACCACATACTCGGGGTGATGCACAACACCTCGGACGTAGTATGATCTTTTCAACAGTGATACAGTAATACTAAAAGTTTTTTACAGGAACTATGAAGAAGATACAACATTTTTCCACTGTAAATTCTGCCAAATGATTAACTTGGATTTTTATTTTTTTAATAAAAGACTTAAAATATGGTTTTGCAACTGAAGTCAACTTAATCCCTCCCATCGCCCAAGTCCTGTGCTAGTAGTGCTTCTAACTAAAATGTCCAAATTAATTACTGCCTATTTTACTACTTAATTTTTGAAGAGAAGTAGAATAACTATGGCTCTATTTCCCAACTGTTAATTTTTCTCTTTAGAGTTTGAGAATCCTTTAAACTCTCTCCCTTCACTTTCCTTGCCATCTCTCAAAATGTGCACCTTGGTGAGCCAAAAAATTATGGCAGACAGGTATTCTCATAACTTTCAGTATTAAAGTTTCCATCATGCTTTGGCATCTATCCCCAGAGTACTCTCTGTACTCTTCATAACGTAACGAAAGTGATGAATAACTTCTAACTATTACAGTTCTTAAACTGGCTATCTTGTCAAGTGATTTCATATTCGAGAGGAACAAAGTTCATAGTAAGATAAATATTTTAGTACTGCCTAACTGTGGCAGCCTTAGTCCCAGCAAAATTCAGATTTGCATTAATTTGTGAATTATTTTTTATTTATGATCCTTATATAAGGTTTTCTTCATATGAAGCGAACTTAAATAAGTATCAAAACTACCCAGTTTTTCACCCCCTCTCATCTCCCTGGGTAAAACAACCTCAAACATTGTTTTGGTACATTTTAAGTTTAGCAAGTTAATGGAATTACTCATATGAAAAATTCTATGGAAAAGCTTAAACACTCCCTCTGCATCAAAGCAGGAAATTATTTTTCAATCTAATTATAGTAATTTCCACTGTTTGCTGAAGTGTTATCTATGTGACCAAAGTCAGTAAGTACTTCAGAACATAACCTTTTCTGATAGAGACTTTTCAGGTCATAATTTCTTTTTAAAGCAAGCTGTGATTTTGTTTGTGATGAGATAATGAGTTTAGTTATTACTAAGTTTGCTTTCAATTGCAGCAATTGACATGTGGTCTGCAGGAATCGTATTCCTTTCTCTGCTCAGTGGACGGTATCCATTTTACAAAGCAAGTGATGATTTAACTGCTTTGGCACAAATCATGACAGTTCGTGGATCCAGAGAAACCATTCAGGCTGCTAAAACTTTTGGTATGCAAACCTTAATTATAGGGAAAAGGGGAAAATGTATGCTTGGTCTGCTATTTAATGCAGTGACTTACAAGCTATGATTTTTTTTTATGTATATATACATAAATATATTTTTAGGTTTGGGAGTCATTTTGGAGGTAAATCACACTTTTTGCGTGTAAAACACTAAAAGTACTAGTCTATATAGAGAGAGTTTTAAAGTTTTGTATTTTTTTGTCCTTTATAATTTGTATACAGGGTACTTCATGCCATAGGTTTCCCAGCCTGTCTGCTGCCTTTCACTGAGTCAGGGCCACTTGAGGTGAAATATGCCAACTAAATGTTTTCTACTGGCATTTGGTTAGAATTCTTGAGGCAATGTTTCTATTCCTGCAAAATTTGCCCTGGAAGCTTAAGTTAATATGACTTAATATTTAGATGATGTAAACTTTGCTTTGCCCCCTGCCCCTCAACAAGGGCTAGTAAAAAAAAAAACCAAAACCCCAAACAGAACAAAACCCCAAAACCAACAGATGGCCTGTTTAAAAATACAAAACTACTGCCACCACAAAACACACAAAAAACTAAAATAACCATTCCCCTAGTTGTTTGCAGGCCAAATACTGCAGCACCTGCTACCTGGAAGTGTAACTGACAGCATTGATTTTCATTCTCCAGACAGAGGTGTAACAATCAGGGTATCTCATTTTCTTCAGTTCTGTTAAAATGACAGTGAAATGGAAAAAGATGGTGTGTGGGGTGAGTGACATCCTGTCACTACATAACTTCACGAACAAACCCAAACAGCTTTGTTCTGAGCAGAACTGAGACTATTACCCTTCTGACTGGGGCTATTGCTGTAAAAGATGGCTGGTTTGGAGGAGTCAGGGGGGTTGGATTTGATTTTTTGATTTTTTTTTTGTTTTTAGTTTTTTAATGCTGGTGAAACAAACTTAGAAGTTACATTTGCATAGAAAGTATAATAAAATGTCACTTACTGTAAAATTTTTTTTGTAGGTAAATCAGTTCTGTGTACCCAAGTTGTCCCAGCGCAAAACTTAAGAACCCTCTGTGAGAAGTTGAGAGGAACAAATAGCAGCTGTAACAGATACCAGGGTGAAGTGCCTGGAAAGTCTGTAAATGACTCAGCTTTGCCAGTTCCAGTAGACAAACCGTGTGCTCCTGAGACACTCGGAAAACAAATTCAACACTTAAAGAGCTTTCAGGAGGGCGATGGTGCTTTGGAAATGAAGGCAACAGACATGAAAGGATGGGATCAAGTTCCTGATGAAGCATATGACCTACTTGATAAGCTACTGGACTTAAATCCTGCAACAAGAATAACTGCAAAAGAGGCTTTGCTGCATCCTTTTTTTAAAGACATGAGACTCTGAGAAGATACCATATTCTATTATCGCTTTCTTACATTTTATGTGGAAATGAGATACTGAGGTAGTTTTACCTTGTTGCCTTCAACATTTACACTCATTGAAATACCATCACACTGCGCACGGAACTACTGAAATTTTGTCTTGTACACTTGGACTGCAAATGTCAGTTTACTTTAAGAAATACTTGCAGATGTAAAAATTACATAAACATCACTAACATGGGCTTATTGGAAGACACTTCTGAGGGGTTATTGCTGTGCGTACCTTTTCTCTGAGGAAGTTAACTTTGATCAAAAATTACAAAGAAAAAAGAGTTTCACAAGCTCTATGCTTAATTCTCGAGATATTCCCTTAAAATTTACGAATTTGCCTTAAGGTATGACTGAAATAAGACAGTGCTTGAGAGACTTTTTTTCCATACTTGCATATCTCTGCTTTGTTCCTGATTAGTACATGGGGGACTGAAAATGGAACAAAGTGTATGAATTTTGTTCAGACTATTTTCAGAGAACAGTATCACTGTGGGAGTGTTGCTAGAGGAGGGGCCAGGTGCTGGAGGTTGTATCATCAAAAGACAAGCATAACTGTTTAAAAAGTATGTTCTTGTTCCAGTTTGGTCTTTCCTACTCAGGCAATAGTAATAAATGCAGTTTACCCATTTTGCATAGCCCACATTTCCTCAGTGCCATAGGTAACTATCTATATTCAACAACTACTGCCTTCAGAATGTCTTGTGTGACATGCATAGGTTTGATTTCTGTTATGGAAACTGATCTTTTTAAAGAGTATCTGTTAAATAAAGAATTTGTTTTTATAACTTCAGAAGATTGTCTAGAGATGCTTCTATAAAAATAAGTCAGGTAAGGTTTTCCTGTGGGATGTTCCTGTTCAGGAAGAATTATGCACATTTGTTTCCTGCATAAATTCTTCAGTCATAGAAAACACTTTTCAGATAGATCCAGTGTATGTGACTGTCAGAGTGGAAGTATCTTAATTATCAAGGAAGTGTTACCACAGAGTTAGAGGCTAGCTATTGTCTGGTCCTAAGTAGGAAAAACAGCTTTAATAACCTCTAACCCCGTACATTCAATGTGCAAAGTAAGTTACATTATGTTCAGCAGAAGTTACTCTAAAACCCTTGCTAAGTCTGAAGACTGAAACTTAATAGTGTTTTCCCACATACATTTCTTGAAATGCTAATGGAGTTGTTGCTGTAAGAGGTTGCAAGCCATTCTGAGAAGAGATTGCTGCTATGATAACTTTTGTATAAGCTGCCTCATATGAGCTGGTGGTTATGTTACTGCAAAGGTCCTGACCAGGCCTGGGGCTGCAGATACGTTATTTCAATATATTCAAAATCTTGAGTACATAGAAAGTGATGGTAATGTTGCTCTGTTCCTGGCATCAGCTGTTAGAGAAAAATATTTGCAGATGTCAGAATACTGATTGCAGAAAAACTTGAAACCCACAAGACCCTGGGGCCCAGGTCTTAGTAATTTTTGCTGTTTATATAATTTCAGCACAGCACGTCACTGAGAAATTATTTATCTAAAGGAACTGTGGCCAAATTTGGCAAGCAATGCTGTCTGCCAGTGTCTGCAGATGTATTGTTTCCTCCTATGTTCACTCACACTGTCTATGGTCTTATGAGAGCACTAGCTGACAACAAGCAAAAATATGTCAACTATCTATTTGTGAACTTTCTGAACGACTTCAGCTTTTTAGGCTTTCCTGCTAACTACAGCACTGAGGAGCTCCTTGCACTGCATACATCCAGGCACTGCAACAATTAAACCACTGCGTGTTTAATAGCCAAAAAGGGAAAACCATTGCTAGCGGTGTTTTTACCAAAACGCTAAGGGTAAATAACATTCTGTAAGGAACAACTCTAAGCTCAGTATATTCCATAACAAGCTAGAAAAACACATTGGTATTGCTTCTTCCGGATAGCTGTTTATTTAAAACCTGGAGAGTTTTTTTTCAGGGGCAGGATAAAGTGAAAAGAAAAATGTGTTTAAACAAGCGCATGAAGTACTTGTTGTAGTGCTCTACAAAAGAATGAAAGCCAATGTTAAATGCAATGAGGTGTCAATTAAAAAAAAATTAAGGAAAATAGCAAGAAAACACTAGATGTGAGCAGTGGTTGCAAGAGTCTTCTGCTTCTCTTGCCTGTGGTTTTAAGAATCTCTCAAAGCCACAGGTAAGAGCCAAATCCCAAGATTCCTTTAAAGTTGAATTACATGATTTGAGATGTTTATAAACTGAATGTGAATCTTCTACCATGAGAGCTGCAATTAGAAGAAACTCTGCACAGAATGACATTGCTGCAACACATGTTCAGCAGTCATGAGGCTGCAGCTGGATTACTGTTAAGTTCTGGACACCATGCTGTGACAAGGATATTAATAAATTGGAAAGAAACCAAAAACAGCAGCAAAAAGCAGCATGGACTTGCAAAGATGGAGAGCAACTGATGCCTAGAATCCTGAGAACAGAATGCTGGGAGCAAATCTAAATACATCTGTGTATCTAGCATAGGGAAGAGTAGCTTATTCTCAGTACTAAGGCTAGCTGAGGAAATTGTGGCATGTGTTAAGTTTATGCTATTTTTCCTAGTTGTAAATTATAATTAGGAAACAGGAGGGCATCTTAGTAAGAGTGCCTGAGGAAACACCTGCAAAACAGCAATGAAGTTTTTCTGGATAATACAGATAATGAGGGATAAATGAAATTCTAAATTCAGTTGAGTTTCTAGTCCTGTTAGAGATTGGACTCAGTGAGTGTTTATTTAAAGCAAAATACTATGTGGATAAGAAAATAAATAGGACATCAATATTCTGTCTGAGAAAATTCAGTGTCCTCCTTATTTTTGTATTTGCCATATCTAGAGTTTATATATTCTCTGCTCTCCAGAAAGTAAAAGCAATGTGGAACCAATATGCAGCCAAGACTTCCACTGCAGATGCAGAAGGTTTTCCTGAATCCTTGAGTGGCCTCTTGAGGCCACCAGGTGTGATGGGATCCTAACGTGGTTCCATAACTGCCCAATATCCAGCCAAGTTCCTATGGTCGGGAGCTATGTTGGACCTTAAGGTAGAACATGAAGGAGGAGATTTTCATTCCAGGGCGCCTCTCACAGGCGTAATCCAGCAATCACCACATTGTGGTTTTGCAGGAATAAAACACACATCAAGCTCACGGTGGGCTGTTGTAATCTGTTCTGGCTACAGTGAAACATCTTATTTTGGATGTGACTGCCAAGCAAAAAAATAGTTCCTTTACAAAGATGATTTATTTTCCTAGCATCTTTCTGAGCATTACATTCTACTAGTCAGCAAAATACAAAGAAAAAGAAAAAAAAGTCTTTAAAGCTTGCTTCAATTATTTGTTGGTGATGAAGAGGTACGTTCATCTTCTGAACTAGAGAACATATGTAAAAGAAAGTGTTTGCATTTAGCAGGGCACACCTGAAATTTTCTTACCTCCTGAAGGCAGAGTGCACAAGGCAACAGAAGTTAAAAAAAACCCAAAAAACACAAAACCGTTTTCTCTCATTTGTTCAATTTATCACCACATTTCAAAGACACTTCAGCTATGGGGAGAAAATTACTAACCATTGAAGGCACTTAATAGAACAGCAGCATTTTAAAGGAAATGAATACTTAATGGCTTCATGAACTCCTATTCTATAATGAAACAATATATCTCAATTGGTGGGCTTATAGCAAGGACAATTCTCCGACACATTACTCAAGCAATGCCCTTACTGCAGTATAGTTGCAAATGGTTTTCTTTTTTTGGAGGGGGGGTTCTATGTTTTTTTAAAGCACGTAGTGAATTTTTCTAACGTAGCCACAGCACATTCACTTCAAACTCCTCTTGGATCTTTTCCAGAAAACAGAACATGTACCAGGTCAGTGGCAGTACACGTGTGGTTCATACTCCCTGCTGCTGCTGCTGCGTTCCTGGCTGGCCAGTTCAAGGGGTAGTAAATATTTAAATTGGCAGCCTGCACACAGTGGGTGGAAATCAGATAGTCTCTTCGATCATATGCTTACAAAGGCCAGCATATAGAGCTCTGTTACTCTGGTAACAAAAAATTTCTGGTGCCACTGAGGTGAGGGTCCAGTAAATTGGGTATTTTGCATCAGGAAGGTACAGCATAACTCGGATAAACAAGGGATTTCAAATGTGCCTGTGGTATACTTAATTCTGCCTCTCTATGACTCAGCCCTTTTTATGTTCATTGCCTTTGACTCTGCAAGAATATTATCCCTATACAATGCTTTATTGTATCATGTTAAAAAATAACCTCTATAAGCATTCCTGAGTATCCCCAGAGTATCATTTATTCCATTTCTGGAAAGACTTAAATCCTGTGTGGATATGGCAAGGAAGAGGGCAGTTTTGTTACATGTTATTTGCTTTCTTGCATAAAGTTCTTCCACGGTTTTCAGAAGAGTCAGATTTTAATCTAAGCCCTAATTATACCTTTGTTTTGAAAATACTAGTTCTAAGAAGTGTTTTACCTAAGGTATCCATTTGATCCATTGTTTTTATATGGCATAAACAAACTACTTGTAACAAATAATGCATAATTAGTCTTACTACTTAATGTGAAGAGATAGGGATGTAGCCTAACAATTGGAATATTTGAAGAAAATTAACTTTTTATGAGGAATAGTTATATAACTTGGTTTAATGAGTGCCACAGGTCACATCTAGCAGGAGGCAGCTCATTGATAAAAATCTCTCTTGTACTTTCCATTCCTGTTTCCCCTCACCACCTCTCCCAAAAAATCCTACCAGAGGATCATATTCCTGCACTCTGTGTTGCTAGAAGGTACGTCTTTAATGATTCTTTTTCCGATTTTAACGTTACTGGGCATTATGTGCAAACCACCAATTATTTCCATTTCCAAGTGTCCTGTGAGTCCTCTCTCGAGTCCTGCTTCTGTTCTACTGTCCATTTGTTTGTTTCAAAGATCTCAGTTTCCTTATCAAAACCTGCACTTGGACTTGGCAGTGTAGTAAGAAATTCTAGAATTCTCTGTAGTATTTAATTTTTCTTGTCTGTAGTCTTGTCTCATCTGATCTGGGAATACCAGTTTCAAATGAATGAGGAAGTCTAACTTCTGCTGAAATTTGTACTACGCGTCTACGCACCTGTCTGTCTTACACTGGAGGAAAGTGCTGAAGCGAGACAGTAAACTGAACTCAGGGCACACAAAATGCTACAGCCAGCCTTTTTCTTGCTTCCATAAACAAATCAACATCTTTTTCCTTTACCAGATTCATATTCAGCTATAAAATTTATTTCAAAGTTGCTTTCAAAACTCCCCCAAAAGTTATTCTGCCTTCTGATTGCCCCCCCACTCCCACGGGCTGTCTCAGCTACCCGGGGGGCTCCTTCCACACCCCAGAAGTGAGGGGACTATGATAGCTGACTTACTGCAGAGGGGTACAAGTCCCAGATCAGGGACCTTTTTGTTCCTTTAGTACTTTTTGTTTTAATGCATTGAACTCGGGTAGTTTGCCATGGACAATTCACCACAGCACAGTGTTGTCCTGCACCCAGCTTACAGCCAAGCGATTATCGCCTGCCGGGATCCTTCACGTGTGCAATCTGGCATATGTTTTCCATCGCGGGTTTGCTTGCAACTAGCTCTGTAACTTGAGTCGCATTCATTACATTTGCTTCATGAAAAAACAGTATGTAGTTTGAATGTATAGGTATTTACCCCAGTTTTCTTTGTAAAAATCACAGTGTTATGGAATATTCACTTACAGACAGCCCATTCTGGGAGGGGAGAGAGGTTCAAGTTACCTCCTGATTGCTATGCTTTTCATTTGCTAAAAATCAATGATTCAATTAATTTGGTGCATTATGACTTAGATATGGTAAATCTCTTAACAGCCAGCAAAATGAGGACTGCAGAATCCCTGGTAAATTATTTTGGACATGGATGCAAATATACTGGACCAACAGTGCTCCAGAACTGCATTCCCTGGCCTTCTTTCAGAGCTTATAAAATGAGACTTAATCTAGGGCTTTTGCTTGAAACATTCCCATGAAGATTCATCACCTACAAATTTCACAGATCACGTAAAACTGATTAATAAAACCTACAGTTTCTAGCCATTTTGGATCCTAATGAATTTGGTAGGCCATTACCGTACCACTTCAGCAGATTGCTGCTGAACCACACAGCCTCTGCCCTCACACCACCTTTAGGACTACAGACTGATCCTTGGAGACGAGAGTATAATCTGGACATGCTTCGCTCTGCCTACAGCCTCCCAGTAAAATTTCAGGTAAAACATTAAAATTACCAACCCAATTATTTTTCAAGTGCTGACTGACCATAATTGGAGTTTGTAAGATGGTATTGTTTTGTTCTAATTATTTGTACTAATTATTAAAAAGAGGTAGCCATACCATCGTGCTTACAACTCACTGCTTTTAATCCTGTCATATTTGTATATCAGGGCCATGAAATGCTGAGACATACCACACATCTAAATTGTAGCTGCAACATCTCTGTGTCAGTTTTAAGCACCTCAGTACATGTTACGCTTCGGCATGCAAACCTGAAAATTAGATTTACCACACACCTTTCAAATATTAACGTCATTCATCCCCTATTGCTAGTATCAGCCTAAGTGAAATGCTAATTCGCAGCGTTCAAAGAGGTCTCAGAATATCCAGGGGAGAAATTCAGTGCTGTGATTCAGCCAAGTGCACGTTGTTTGGGTTAATCCCAGCAGGTCTATTTTATATCTTCCAGCGCAACAAACTGGAGTTTGGAAAATAATTCTTCCTCATGATTTTACTGGAAATAATGAGAAAGGCTTTTGTTAAAACTAGGACTACATTAAATAAGAGGTCAAAAGAAAAATCCAGGTAGCACAACAAGAAACACACCTGCAATCATTACAGATGGCGGGAGAGGGGCGCTCACCTCTCAGAGAACAGGACAACTGTGATCAGCAGTGCCCTGAAATGGCTTCACGGCCTTGTTCACGTGTGCATGTGTGTTTCAAAAAGCGCTGTTAGGTGCTGAGGCTGGGGTAAGGCAGCTCTAGATGGCTGTGCTCGTTCTCTTAGCTTTATGTGCCTGGATGGCAGGCATCCCATGCCCATCACTTTCTGCAAGTCTGCTAAGGAAGGGATGGAGGAAAGTGGGGACGTAGTGCTAACCTAGCTCTGCTAGTTTCAGTGTTTGGGGAAGGGGCAACTCATGGTCCCAAAAGCACTGCAGCTGGCACAGTTTAAAAAGAGGCCCATCTGACTGAGCAAGAGAGCTGCAGATGCAGAGGAGGAGCTCTGCCGGCTGCAGGCTTTCGAGGTGGTGCTTACCAGGAGGGCAGCTCTTCCAGGGCACCGCTTACGGCCCAGCAGAAGAAATTTTTCTTCCAACAGTTAACATTGGTCCAAATAATGAGCTCCAGCAGCTACCCAGGCCCAGAGAACGTCACAGCGCCCTGCGCGGGTGTTCCCTCACACCTGGGGCCACGCAGGGTTTCGGGGCAGGAGCTGCAGGTGCGGAGGCAGCAGCAGGGAAGTGCCCTGGTGGGGCGTCCCATCTATGTCTGTCTGTCTGTCCGTCTGTCCCCTGGCCCTATGCTTGGAGAGAGTAGCCTGCCACCTCCCTGACACGGTTGGGCGCTGCACACAACATGAACAGCAACCCTCCCTTTCTCTTCCCACTAATCTTTTCCAGTTTATAAAATTGCCAAACAGAGGGTAATAGATGGCTTTTAAAGATATGCAGCTTATTTATCAGGAGGAACGGAGCTGGATACAGCAGCACAGGATTTTTTCCTTATCAAAACAGACAAGGACTGAAAGATAGATGCTACCAGATACCACAATAAATTCAAATTCCCATCGAACAAACTGTAGCAAATCATTAACATCTGCCCACTCGGAGGGAGAGCTTCCTGTTCGTCTGTTAACAGAAGTATGCCGTTTTTTGTTAAGCCTTATTGCCCTCAGTTCAGAATTAAGTCTTTCTAGTAGCAGTAAGCAAAAGGTGTTTCCCCCCTGCCCCCTTCCTTTCACTTCTACATTCTCCTTCCCCAAAATGAGTTTATCAAATTTAGAACACATAATTAAGTATACCAGACCTAAGCACAGGAGGGATCTTAAACAACTCTTCCAAATTTGCTGGTGACCAAAGGGTCAGAAGAGGCCTCCAAGTTGAGTTCCCTCATTTGGGTGGAACAGAGCAACAGTTTGCACTGTCTGGGAGAACAGAGCTCAACCGAAAGGCCTCAACAGACTAGTGCTATTTTGCCAGTAGCTTTTCAGATATCACATCAATGCCAGGGCAAGAATGTAATTTCCTCCAAGCATTTTCAGCCACAGTTCTTCTCGAAAGGTTCTCTTTGACCCTGCTATCATAAGAGCTAGGACAACTGCGATTTTAATTCAGAACTTCAGTATAGAGTACTATATAGAATATACATACACAGACTATTCCAGCTAATAATCAGTGTGAGTACAGAAAGAGTCTGGGCAGGCAAAAAGCAGGAGAAAATAGATGAGAGAGAAACACACAGGAGGGGCAGCAACAAAATGAAAAGGGAATGGAATTCAATCCAAAAGGAAGAGCAATTTGTTTTCACAGCCTGGAGGAGTAAAAGGAACAAGCCCACTGCAAGTTTTCACAGCCAGAGTCCCTCAGATAATTGCACGAATACTGGTCAGCCTACGCACTGAAGTATTTCTGAACACACCGTGCCATCTCAAAGTGAAATGAGAACACATTTTGTAGCCTATTTGTATGCTGGGGCAGGTGTGCACCCAGCAGCCCTGCGGTCCCCATCCCTTGATTCTCCAGACTGGAGATTTACATGAACAAGCTACAGCTCTCTTTTAGACTGGGGCACCCAAGGTTCCTCTCTCTGCAAACCTAGCATATGGAGAAAAAGAAATGGAAGAGAGACATTTTGGGACTGCATGCCTATGTCTTGCCTCACCATGCAAAGGCAGGCTGAAGCTAGGGAACAAACTCCATTCTACTTGAAAAGTGATTCCTAAGCATAACCCTTGTGAAGTAAAGCACTCACAATAGTGATTAAAAACAAAACCACCCCTTTACTTAGCAGCTCACGTCAAAGAAGCTTAAGCACATGCCTAAAGTTAAACAGATGTTTAGGTTTCTGCTTGAGTGGGGCCTGTGCTGACTCTGCAGTATTGCAGATTTACAGGACAGACTAGCAGCAACTGCAGGCTCTTAATTCTGCTGGTACCTCTGCTCTACTGATACGTGCTCCTTGGTATGCACGTATGGCAAACACTGACTCAGACGCCAGATTTCCATAACATACGCAAAGCCATAAAATTACTTCTCAAACTCTAGCAATCTAGTTGATTCAAATAAAGCACGTGAATTTCCTGAAAATGAAATATATATATATTTGTGTGCTACATAGGTACAAAATATTTTCATAACCTAATTATTGACCCAAATATCCTAAAATGCTAGATTAAACCAATAGTGGGCAAGGACAGCAATGCAAGAGAAGGTGAAAAATACAGAGTTAAGATTGTTACAAGACAGTCTTTTCAACTAATGACATGTTAAAAAAGTATTGTGTCCACAGTGTCTAGAAATGAGTAAGTGTGTTACAAATACTTGAGTTTAATCTCTAAACTATTCTTCAAAACTCTTTGCCCTTTTCTAGCCTAATGCATCAGGTTATTCCAAATGGCCGTTATCTACTTCAAGACAAACTACATTGTGGAGGGAAGCTCTAGTTGCCAAGTACTTGGCAAGACAGATTTCAATTAGGTACTTCCCTCTACCCTAGGGAACCTGGGCTATAAAAAGAGAGCAGGAGACAGACCCAGATTTAACTAAATGAACTGCACCCACTCCAAAAGCACTATGCCAAGTTTCAAAATATTCTGGCTTGCAATAAAGCTTGAAAGATAAGTTTCCAACAGCCATCTCAACAGCCTGCTCAATATATACACACGCTAGGACTTCATACATCAATATAGTTCATAGTGAGCCCTGGGTAATGCAACTTTTGCCAGAATTAGGACATACATAGAGAACATGCTCATGCATTGCCTATAAAACTCAGTCCGTTAATTACAGTTGGCAAGCAACACATATAGGAGAAAAGAGTGGTTGTGAAATAGATTGCAAGATCTGCTGGTTAAAAAAAGTCTATGCCAGAGGTACATAAGCAGTCTGTGAATAAATGAGCGTATTAGTGCAAAAGGTTATTGACTATGAAGAGAAACTGGCACACAAATCCTTCACTGGTGCTCCAGACACACAGCCACGGACCTGCTAATCAAGTTACACTGAAAATACCTCTTTCTTACAGTTTTCTTTTCCAAAAAGCTGCAGATGCACATGTCGTTTGGGAGGAAGAGGTAAAAGGGTCACAAGATTTTCAAGTCTTGCCACCAAAAAAAGTATTTTCTAGTCCTTTTTAGTTTCTGAACCTTACAGTGAAGAAGCAAGTTAAATGATCCATTTACAGGGAATCTATGGAAGATTTTCTAAGCCTTTCTCTTAAAAGATTAAATGAATTCACTCCCTTCACATATGAGAGTTGCAGTGATATCTGCAGATTCTTCTTTTCTTACCTGGTGGAGTTTGCTGAAACAGACTGGTTTCCCAAAATCTTTAGCTGCACAAAGGAAGTTTATCCATCATAGGGATGAATGTGCTCAAGTAAGTGCAAGCAATCTGAACGACAGGAATATGCTCCAGATTGTTCTGTATTGCATTTGTTTCTTTTAAGTGTATGAGGAAATGTTTTCATTTATAGTTTTTAAAAAAATCTCAACAAGAAAATTTATAAAATTTATAAAAGATGAATGTTGTTATATTGTTTATAAAATTCCTTCTATTAAATACTCTACACGATTTTAAAATGAGATCTAAAAATGATCGACAGCTTGTGCAAGCGTTTGCTGTACCTGCCGGGTCAGGCCAGCACAAAGGACCAAAGCCCTGCTTGGATTTTCACACAAATTCCACTGCCTCTGTACAGAGAGCCCACAGTGAAGTACAAGGAAAGGGACAGGAGATCTGTAGCAGAAAGGATTAAAATTCTTTATAAAAATTGCTGGATTTCTAGTAGCACAGAATCTGTGTATCTTTTCCAAATCTGATTTTTCCATTAGCTTTCGTAATAATAAACAGTGCTAGAAGCATGTAAGATAACTTCTCATCCCTCGAGAGCCATAGTTTTAAGTGATCTCTCAGATGGGGCACTGCTTGAGGCACCAGAATTCTCCAGCATTGGGTTAACAATCCTTTCAGAGGAACCAGAGAATTTACCCCAAAAAGATAAGGGCAGTACTTCATGACCTTCTAAATGTCATACATACATTTTAGCCTGGTTTAGTCATTATAAAACTGTAATATAAGAAAAGTTTACAAAGTGTCTTGCTTAGGGTGTTGATGATGATAGAAGTATGTAATTTCAAAACAAAAACAAGTTTAGTTCATCTTTAAAGAATGTACTATCCTGATAACGACCATCTCCGAGTAAACTGAGGAACCACTGGGAACCACAGCAACATGAAATTCATTCTTCTCTGAAATACACAGGAACTGTTTATTTCTTTATGTGCTCAGACATGATCTGGATTTTCATTTAGTTATTACTGTAGCACAGTGAAATGAGAGCTATAGCATCCTGGTAAATTAATTACGGCCCAATTCCCCTCTATCTTTCTTTGAATTTTGATTCTAACACTACAGGACAGGCACACTGTTCCCCTCCCCCCTCCTATTTCTAGTTAATCTTTAGAAACGACCGTCTCGCACCTCAGTTCAGAAGTCGCTGATTTTTAGCGAGATTTTACTATACATTCCTTCCAAAACACAGGTTTGCTTTTAGATAATATTTGGTCATTTCCAACCAGGTGAAGCCCAGCCGTGGCTGCGCTGCTGGAGCTGCAGGTCCTGGTTCAGGTAGGGTTAGCCTGTGTGTGATACACGAGCACAGCCTTGGCAGGTAGGCACGGAGTTACCAAGGCTCGGGTGGGCTCTGCCCGGGGAGGTCTTGCCTCCCCGGGCAGAGCCGTTTAAGGCCAGCCAGTATGAGGGAAGCAGGCGAGGGAACGTGCACACAGCAGCAGGTTTTAGCCCAGCCCAGCCTGCTCCTTAGCACCCACAGCACCGACCTCACCCTCCACTGCAGCAGGGGTGGAGGCAGGATCCTAGTCTGTCCCGCTTGCATGCCAGGGGTTTTTTTTGTTTGGTTTTTTGGGGTTTAAGTTGTTCATGCCAAAAAAAGTAGTCAGGAACTGCCTTTTGGCATTCTAGCACAGGAGATCACAACTGTCCCAACCCTCTCTATCAGGGATCGAGCATCCCCCAACTTTCACACCTGGTATAGGGTGAAAAAAGAAGTTTCCTTCTTGTATAATCTCTTTTTTTGGGGAAACCAAGACTGGCATCTTGCTTAAGAGTTCCGTTTGCTCAAGTCTGAGATACCTGCACTATAGCTGTTGAACCCTGAAGGGCTCCAAATATCACCACAGGCTACAAAATGCTTCTCAACAAACATCAGTGAGGTTCAGACTTGCAGCAAGAGCCCCAAAGCCTGGTAACACACTGTAGGAAGAACACTGAAGAAACTGAGCGTCGCCCTGCTCTTGTCCCTACAACAACAGGAAATTTGTTAAACAGAAGTCTGAGCTCATCCCAAGAAGCAATCAATGCCCCCAGTACACGGGGAAAAGATAGGACCGGGAAAGAAAGGTCAGGAAACATGCTGGCAATCAGCTTCATCTGAGTACCTGTGCAGCCAGGCACCTTGAGAAGTTTTGTTACCCCTCGAGCTGCATGAATAGCATGGTCCTGCTCAGGATGAAGTTGATTTCCATCAGCTTTTGTAGCAGTTTGAAGAAGCGCAGGGGACTCCAGCAGATACGCTGCTGCAGAGTTGGGTGTGTACTGCTATGTGCCAGCTGTCCAGTACCTCCCAGCAGGAGCACCGGCTGCAATTCAGCAGCAAGGAAATGCCCGCTGAAGGCCAGTGAAGAGTAGCGTGCCAGGGAGCAGCAGGAGCAGGGCTGCTCCGTGAAGGGATGTGAGTCAGGAGCTGAGGTGACAGCAGTGCAGACAGCCTCCTCACTGGCAAGGTGCAACCTCCCAGCACGTGAACAGGACAGGCCAGCTGGGTGCTGGCACGTCGGCAGTCCCCGGTAAAGCAAAAGGGATATAAACTGGGTCCAGGGTCTATGCAGAGGGTCCAGTCAGTAGCAAAAAGGACACGGAGCTGGAGGCAAGGCCACCCAGCAGACTCAAGACCCATCCAGGAGGCAGGGCTAGGGCTGGACACAGGCACACTTACAGAGCTTGAGCTGAAGCACAGCCCCCGGCTGGCTGCTCAGGGCCCGTGGTGCACTCGGGGCCCTGACATAGTGGCTGTGACCTTAACCGCTCGTCTCCTTGCAGGAGGAGGTTACTGTTGTAATCCTGTTGCTTTTATCATCGTGTTTCCAAAAAGACAGACAGCTGCCTCAATACTTCTGCCTCTCTCAAGAGAACAGTTTCTAAACCAGCTGTTAGGGTAATTTAAGCTCATGCTGTCAAATAAATTGACCATGCAATTTTTGAGGTTTACTTCATTTATACCTTTTAAAGCCAGCCGCAGGGACCTCAGAGTTGCTGCTTAAACGAGTATTTCATTGCTTTAGCTTAGTATTGAAAACATATTACTGTCATCTTTCAATCTCAGTTTGTGTCTTTCGTACAAGCTGCTTCCTGCCACATCACACTCATTCATTTCTGGTTTTCTGTATTAAAAAAAAAAAAAAAAAAGTCACAGACCTGGCGTGCGCCTGTTACGTAACCCCCTGCTAACGGGTGCAGGAATCCGGGATGCCGAGCGGCCGCAGATGAGCAAGCAGACTTGGCAAGCTCAGATTTTACTTCCTGTGAAATGGAATGCGGAGCAGCTCGATGGGCTTTGGGGTTTGTATGGTAATTATTCCACTAAAGAGTTAGTCTGGGAAAGGAAAATAAGGCAGGCATTGAAGCAAGCCTACTGCTGGGTCTGCAGAGTGGGACTCAGCTGAAATCAAGTATTTTAAAGCAGGTCAGCACACCATATTGCACATATGAGTAAGTGGTCACTGTGGTCAAATCACCTATGGGTCACTGGGCTGCAGCAGAATATACAAGAGCAGGACTCCAACCAAATGTGACTCAGAAAATTCAACCTGCCCTGTTCCTTCTCTTCTCCTAACTCCCATCCCCGCTTCTCCATGCCCCAGATATTTCCAAGCTGCTTCATTTCTAATTAGATGGCTGCTCTGAGCAATGATAGGAGAATGTGTTTACTTTTGGGAGTGCTGGATCTACAGAGAGGTGTCTAGTTCTCAGGCTCTGGCACCAAGCACCTGAAATGTTTCCAACTGCCAGGAGATGTTGCTGCAGGGAACGCTATCCAGCCTTAGAGTCCCGAATTAGGACAGGCCCACTGAGCTGGGCAAGATACCTGCTTTCCCCCAACACCCAGGCGCACTGTGGAAACAGAGCACATTCAGCAAAGAGAGACTCCATAGAGGATTCAACATGCTAAATTCAGGTAAGTCAGATATTTGCAGATCCCTAGCCCCTGAAGGAATTGGCCTGAACTGCTGCACCAAAACATCAACAGCTATATTTCTCAGCATAGAGTGTAGAAACACACGTCTTCTCCCCCACCCCAACCCCTGTGGTTCACTTTCTGCATGAAAGCTTGGATGTAACAGAGAGAGTAACTTTCATACTGGCCACTTAAGGCAGTGTTATCTCCACCCTTGGGAACTCTGGAAGGGGGAAGCTAGTTGGATAGTTTTGAACAAATTTTACAAGCAAAGGTGCAAGAACAGTAAGTTCTTGTAAGTTTAACTAGCACAGGAGGCAGAATAGAAGTGTCCAACCCATACAAACGTCCCCGCAAAGGGGGGTCCCTATGGTGTTGGTGGCAGAATCCACACACCTGCTGTTCCCATGAAACCAGACCTCCCAAATGCCACAGCTCTTTGAATTTCATCCCAATACCTAAGCAAGTGCTCGAGTTACCACCAGTGTTTCTTGTCACCACCTGTTATTTAACAAGCACGCGTTAGTGACCCTCTTCATTTCTGCCCCTCCAAGCAGAGGTGACTTTCCCTCAGAGCTAGCACCCAAACCAGTTCTTCGTAACTGAAGTGTCTGTAGCAGGGTCAAGGTATGATCACGGTCTGAGGGTTTCACCACTCTCTGTCACCCAGCAGGTTACTGGTAAACACAGCATCTCTACTGAGCACTGACAATGAGTCGATGATTAACAATTAACATTCTTACATTCCTCTCTTTCTTAAAGGAGTTACCCATTTGCTGTAAGCAAAACGTAGCACGCTGACCCTTGTAGCTCACATCCATTGCTCTGCTGCTTCCCTCTAACTTGGCACAAGAACCACCACCTTGGGACTCGTATTGACTGAGCTCCTCCCAGCGCTAAGGTGGTGGAAAGTGAAATACAAGCTCCTCTGCCCACTGCTCCCCACATGTTTTATTCATTAAAAAAAAAAAAAAACCCTAAGAAATAGATCTCTTGGTTATGCTAACGTTAGGAATCAAATCCTCTCAGATTTTTGACAGATTTATTTTTCTTTGTATTTTAAAAGGTTGTTTTTGTAAGGGACCCAAGTAACTTCAGCTATATTCTCCAGAATTCAGGATTTTCTCCATTTTTTTCTTCCTGTATTAGGAATATAAATACATCACCAGTTAAGGACAAGAGCTAGCAACAGTTAAATAGTCCTCATTCCCCTGAAGATAATGGGATTGCTCACATGAGACCATTTTGAAGCATAGCAGATTTTTTTAAACATTTATTTTGGCTTAAAATATTTAGAATAAGATCTCCCAATTTTCCAGCAACACAGCTGTTATACGTCTGGCTTTTAACCCAAATCAGTTTGTACCATACTAAGATTCCCAGTGAATAGCTGCAAAACCTCAAGGCTGATTTTCCTTAGCATTGACAGTTTATCCCTTAATCAAGGAATTTTTTCATGGACTACTTCAGTTAAATTTCCTTAATTTCATTTTATGACATTCATTTGAGGATGTGTTCTATCAGATAGATATTTGATAAGATTAGGGACAGCTCAAGTCCCTAGTCCAAAACCTGGAAGTAAGAAGTTTTGGCCAATGTCTCAGCAGGAAGTTTTCATTTCGGGGGAAAAAAAAAAAAAAAATCCCAATTTATCAAAAATTCCTCATAGGGAAGAGCTATTTTTGAAAAAAAGTCCTGATCAAAAAAATCCAAAAGGCAACAAAGGAAAAAACCTCAAACTCAAAGCCAACTTTGACATGTCAAAATTGGGTATGTCTAAGTCAGAAAGTACAGTTTGGGTCCAACATTCTATCCACTTGAAGATTTCAGTTAACATGTTTTCAGTTAACTTTCATTGACTGAAAGTCATTTGTTTTTATAATCGTCAGCATTCAAAAATTGAAATTTTTAAATGAAAATATTTATATCTACTCACAGAAAAAAAAAATCAAATAGGGAGACTTTTACTTCTCTAAACCTTTTCTTGCACTTCTGAAGCTGGAATCAAATGCATTTTGAGTTTAACAAGTCTGTTTCTTTGAGATACCAATGAAAAGGAGGAAAAAACCCAAACTGCCTCAGTATTCTGCTTCCATCTGTGTGCATGCTAAATCAAATTTATCCGAAAACCTCCTGACTGGGTGGAGGCAGTGGGAAATACTTGGCCATACTGATTTTTTTTTTGTTCCTGACAACGGTTGCCCTGATGAAAAGTGATGTTATATTACAGAGAGGATTGTGGGTGTTTTTGTGTAGGAAAAACCCAGAGAAATCTAATGTTTTTTCTGTACTTGACGTTTCTAAGTCTAAACCAAATAACAAAACCAACGACAACAATTTAGATATTAAAAACTAGAATCTGGGCTTGTAAGCTTCTGAATATGTACTTTGGGAACAGAGGCCCAATAAGCTGGTGTGACTCATCTCTTCGTTTCTTTGCTCTGAGACTCTTTGCAGAATAGACTTGACTGAGCTACTTGTTGTCCCCAACAGCAGTTCAGTTTCAAGTTAAAACTTAATAAAGTAGGAATTGAAGGATAATCTCCATGTCCTAGGGAGAAATGCCATAGACCCTTATGGCCAGAATACAGCACATGGCTTTTAGTGAGTTTCCTCAAATCATTATTCATAGGGTCACTTAAAAAAAACCCCACAAACCATAGTATGAGCAATTGTGGGTTTCACTACATTTACCTTCTAGATCATGATAGTAATCTACAGACTTCAAACATCTGAGATGCAGTACCTGAAGGATGCAGCGATAATGCTGTTCCTCCAGAAACACACTTGGTTTAAGAGGACCCCTCCTGCAGAGGAGCATCCCCTACCCTCCTTCTCTCCTTTTCTCTCACACTGGCACAGTTGCTTTTTTGACCTTTCTGCAAAGTGAGCCACTGAAACAAAGAAGCCCCCCACTGCTTTAGAAACTTCGGTGTATCACTTCAGAGAGGCGGATCAGCACACAACTGCACCGACTGCAAGAGCGCAATCAAAGGGATAGTGAACTGTAAGGAGAGCACGGGGGGATGAAGCAACGAGGGTGTGGGAAAGCCAGGATTTTTTCCTAATTGGCTTGTTTGAAAAGCAGAAGTATCAAGCTATACTTTCAAGTTCATTTAATCCAAATTCATGGGTAACGCACAGCCACTGAAAAGGGCACATCAAAATCCCAGCCCGTGCATATATAAAGCACATGTATCCACCACAGTCCTACAGCCTTGTCTGTAATTTTTTTAAATATACGTTATCTCCTCTGCTCAATGCTTTTGAGTTCACACTTTGCTGGAAATTTTTGTTTTGCTGGTACTACAACTGCAACTGTGCTGGTGAAGTTCAGATCAGAAATAGCTGATTAACAGTTTGACTTCTGGATAACATAACAACATTGCCAAGGTGGTTTAAAAGCAGCTCACTTTCCCATCCATCCTCACCTTTGAAAAGATAGCAAAGCAATTTTATCTAGATTATAAAGTAAGGATTTCCACATAAAAGTAAATATGCAAGAAGCATCTCCTCCATTGTAGGGCACTAGCATGCCTAGAGTTGCTCTACTTTTTCCTGTTTGTTTCAGGCTTTCCCATCTATGTACTTCCCCAGTATCTGTGATTTCTATCAATTTAAAAAAATAAATAAATGTGCATGCTGTCTCAATTCCAGATAGAGAACATAGGGTTTAGCATGCTGCTCTGGTGTGTTTATGCAATTTTTTCTCAAAACATATTGTGTGCCCATCAAATAAATATGTGCAGCATTTGTGTCCAGTGGAACACGGTGCAGAGCACTAATAGAAGACAGGAATCGATGCTGTCCAAATAGTTTATTTATAGTGAATATTCTGGAATTTGCCTCATCAAATAGTATTTGCTGGAGCAAATCTGGATTAAAGTCATTTGGCTGATGCTATTCTTCCCACTATTTCATTCAAGTCAGCAGATGAGCATGCTCTCTTGAGAATTTCTCGGCTTTGCAGAAATTCTGACGCTATTGTCTGGCGCTTTGAGTGTTACAATCAAATGAGTCCCAGCCGTTCATTCCTCCATCCAACATGTTCTTTCACTCAACTAAACACACCCTTTGGTTAAACAACTGATACATTTCTCCTTGCATTAATTAGTAGGCCTTGCTTTTTAGTCTGGTCTTCCATGGTAAGGAGGTTTTAGTGATCGTACTGTTTGTACATCACCTGTTTACCGCCTCCAAAACCACTTTTGACCTTTTCTACTAAAGGGTAGAAACCTCCAAGAATTGTTAGTAACTGGCCCACAGATAGAAGAGAGACCCAAATTTGTTACCCACAAGGGGACCATCTGTAGCATGTGTGCAAGTACTGTGTAAGACAGCAAGAAATCCACCCACGAGCGTGCTAGGAAACCTGCGAGCAGAAAGCCTGAAGCATTACATCAGTGCCCAGCTGGATTTCCACCCGCCCGACCTCAACTCTTTGAGAATACAGGTATAAGGCACGTTCATGCTTTAAAATCTGCTGAAGTAGAGCCATATAGTACATAGTACTGGCAAACTCCCAAGCCCTTGAAACGCATTAATAGAATTGCACAATCTTGCTGTTCACTTTCTTTCCTGTTGTCTATTTTCAGGGGGTTTTCTCCTAATTTTTCAAGTATTGTAAGTTTGCTACTATTGCTTGTCTCTCCTTTCTCCTACTAAAAAGACAATTCACTTTGCCATTATATTTCACACGGCTTTAGCACTGGAATCGCCTTTCATATAAACAGTGTCACCCGTTAAAGATTGCCATTTAATCATGATTGATTGTTCTGCAGACATTTGCACAGGAAAGATCCTGTGCAATCTGCTTGCATCAGCAGTATTTTCTGTGTTTAGCACAAACTGCTAACGCTTTGAATTTTCTTTCATTGAAGAGTTTTAAATGTAGAATGTATTTAATTCACAGAATTATCTATTCCTATCTTTTTACATTGCTTTTTTAAACTGCACTGCTTTCTGCTGTGTTCCTCCATAAATGGCATGGTTTACAACAGCAAGTACTGAAACTGCCTTTATCTTTTATTCTCCAATCCCTTGCATTACTTACTTCTATTTCCAGTTAATACAAGCTTATTGTAGCCAGCAACATTGACTGTTGCTATGGTTTTGTACCCCTTATGTTTGTTTCCATTTCTACTGGTCCTTCTTCAGTGGTTTGACATGTTTTTAGTTGCTTCATTTATGGTTAATCTCTCTATTGCCTCACTTGCTTAGGTATCATTTGGACTCAAATCATCTGATCACATATCTGGAATACTTCCAGACCTTTAAAACAATCTTACAGGAGATTATGCTTAAAGTTAGATGGCAGTCTAGCTCTTAGCTAGCTTCATTTTGCTACTGGGTGACTGCAAGTCTTTTGAGGAATGTAGCATACTCCACTTTTTTATGGCCGTATCAATGATCTTTTTGGTCTTCAACTGAAGATAATTTTATATCCTATTACTGCTTATGATGTGCAGACAGGCAGAACGTCAGGATGGAAACTTTGTAAAATAAAGCAAGCACCCACCATTTTATTTCATGGCTCTAGCTTCTGGTGGCTTGCAGCTGGGACTCTTGGTTGGTTTTCTGACCTTGCCTGGAAAACACCAGGCTCAATCCTTTCCTGAACTACGTCACTTCCAATAGTTCCAGCACTTACTATGGAGTCCTGTGTTGAAATGCCTTCAGAGTAGGCCATTTTCACATCAAGAAAGAAATGAATGTCTCTATACTTGCGATCAATGCCTCAGTACAATATGCACCTACTTCCTATAGATGCTTCAAGCAAGGTTGGACAAAAATAGGAAAACTAGAAAGTAGAAATTGACAGTGCTGGTAAATCTTATTCCCACAACCACTCCCACCAGAGCCAAAGAAATGACCCACATAAACGCTCACCATCACAACTACAGATTACACAATCAGAATCCTAAAAATAACAGCAAAACTTACACAGACATAGTACTATTTTCAAATCTGCAGCCAGACAGTTCAGCCTTCAAGATTTCAGGCCAAATTGCTTTTCATACACAGACTGTCTGAAAATATTGCTGAGTCTCTGTGTTAATCTTTCTCCAACACAACCCAACCTTTTTCATGTGAAATTTTCTATCATAAGTAACTTACCATTCAGCTAAGATGGACCACGGCCTTACAGTTGCTAGATCTTGAGATGCACTAGGCAGAGGACGACCAAGAAAATGATTCAGGTTAACCTTCTGGTGAGCAATCATTGCCTAATCTGTTCATCAGGGATGCTTTCTGAACCCCATCCATTCATACTTGGTAACGTTTATCGCTTTCCCATCCCATTTGTAATTACACTGGATATGGGATGTTAACATCTATTGCACTGAGACCTAATCAAATAATTCTGCTCTTTCCCACATATTAAGAAGTGTCCAAGCTGTAATTACACTTTACTTTTCACTTCCTAAGAGCTTAAACTTGCTTATGCAGGACTTCTACACTATGAGAGAGTAATTTGTATTTTCTAAGTCCTTTTTAGCCTTTGTTTTTTTTAAGGAGTGTTGTGAGTTGTACACAACAGTACTGAGCAAGCCATGAATACAGGCACTCCCACCTCCGCAAGATCAGGGAGACTGAAAATGCACATTTGCTCTCATTGCTCATGTTGCATTATCTTATGTACATTCTCGAATATTACCTTTTAAAAATATGTTCTGGACATACTCTGTTCTGCAAAATACAAGCATACACAAAGAACATGTTTGGGCAAAAGACTGCAGGCTCTCTCTTCCAGGACATTCCCCCTCTTCCCTGCATTTCTAAGTACTTTCTTATCAGGGATTCAGAACTTACAGATTACAAATTGCTGTAGAGAAACAAAATATCTAGTCAAATCCCACAAATGGCAACATCCTTTCTAATTAAATATTTATTTAGTGGTAAAGTTCACGTATGGAGTGTTTATAACATCTCATAATTTACTAAGTAGTATGCTTTCTATCAAATTTTTATAGGGAAAATCTTTGCCAGAAAAAAAACCCAGTTACTTCTTTTTTACTAGTGAAAAATCACAATGGAAATCTCGCTATTAAAACCCCCCTCATAAACACTATCAAAGAATCATACCAAATAAGGTTTGTAAGTATCTTTTATTTAAATAACTAACAAAGTATTTATACTTTTACAAGAGTCTGTCCTATTTTAGTAAATATTTGGCAAAGTTACTTGATTAAGAGAGCAACCTGACCCTCATTTAACATGGTTATTTGCCATAACTTAATCTTCCATCATTTCAGTTTAGCTACACAAGTAATTTTTTGATATCTTTAGGTTAAGTAATACTTTTTCATAGCTTGGTTAAGACTGGATTTGCTGAGATAAGTGACCGGGGATCTTTGAAAAAAGTTTTATACGGACATCTTAAAGCTGAAACCACTCTCAGCAACTTAGTGGTAAATGCTACACGGAGAACAGTGTGGTCACTTCTTGTTTGATCACTAGATGCATCTTTGATTCCCATACCAAGGCTTGCTTTAGAGGTTATTTTTTGATCCCTGAAAGCTTTTTAGAAGTTGTGATTTCTGTTCTCTGCTCAGACATCGAAGAGCACCTCATCCCCATGGCATGCTACCTAATGCAGTATCTCAAAGTGACTTGTACATATCAAAATCAAAGGAGAGCTTTGCAGTAGTGCTGCAGAGGTGCAAGGCAATGAGGCACCATCATGCATTCTTCCGTGGTCTGCATGCTGTCATCTGGGATTTACCAGTCAGCAGTACCTGAGCATACTGTACTCCTCGGCCAGCAGCAGCTGCGTGCAGCATTTACAGATCAACTCCAGCTCTTGCCACGCAGCACCATTTTGCTCTTTGATATTAGGCATGGCTACAATGCACCACCCTAGCCATTAACATTTTTAGCCTGACTTTTCTGAAGGAATTTTAAATTGATTTTTATAGAGCACTTCTCTTTGTAAAAAATGGAAACTCAATTACTTATTCTTTGCACACAAAGATACTGGTTTTGGTGAGAATACTGGATGTACAAGAAATGCAGGATTAGCTTTACAATTGATTTTTTGATAGCTTGTAACATAAATAACTTCAAATAAGTAAAACTGGTAATAAACATTACACCCTCCACATATGGCACATGTAGAAGAACTTGGTCAGAGAGTATTGAACTCCAACAAGAGCCTAAGCCAGTCCATCAGATGACATGCATTTCATTGTATTTCATGCTAGCAAGGTACTAATGTGGCTTCTATTTCAGAGTGTACAGTGGCAACCATATTACAAAATAATTTCATAAATCCATGCTAGAGGAATGGTTGATTCACATTATAAATACAGTGTATTCGAGAAACTCTGCTACAACACAGTTCACATAGACATTCACATTCAAGATCTTGTTGTGATGGATTGGAGCTGCTCTGCAATTGTTTATGAATACTCAATGTTTACATAGTTACTGGGATGTTTATTTTATAACTAGGGGAGGGGAGGGCAGGGTATGGTCTTCTCTGCAAACACTGGAGTGCTGATAAGAGACAATTACAGCTGATGGTCCATGCGTATTGGAGGTCAAAAGGATTAGAGTAACTTGAAATGGACTTTCTCAAAGGAAGAAACAAAGGAGCATTTGGAAAGAAGGAGAAGGAGCAGACTGACACATGACCCTTTTTGGATGTCTGTGGAAGTTAGGTCTACCATGCTACAGTAAATGTAGAAGCCTTCAGATAGATAACAATGTACGTAGACTTCAATAACCAGTCATCTCCCCATCACAAGTGCTTTCCTCCTCCTGACAAATTGAACTACCTGATTTTAGGAAGCCTGTTTAGGAAGCTCATTACAACTTCCAGAAAGAGATATTATATTTTCAGGTCTCATTCAGGTTGCAGCACTCAGGGTCTTATTAGTATCTGTTCATAATTTCATCTCCAGGGGGGTAAAGGGACAAGGCCTAAAGCTGCACTCAGTAATCAAGTAGCATCTGTGGCAACTTATTTGTGGCATTTCATGGGGTTTGTGGACACAGTCTAACCAGATCAGAATACAGCTATGGCCTCAGTGTGTGTTAGGTCCTTAGGAGATCCGAGGCTGTTCTGAATATCAGTATCTTGCATGAATTCCATACCACGTACTCTTCATAGTCACAACTAATGGCAAGAAAACTTTTCAGTCACTGTTTTTGACTAAGCCAGATGCTTAAAATGGCAAACCAAAGCTGTGGAGAACTGTGCTTCTGATTATCCTGCCAAACGTGAGAGCTGTCCAGACTAGGGTTTAGGCAGTGGTTTTACACTTGCTTTAGGCTGCCCCAAGTGCGGGCTGCTGTCAGAAGAGCTGATTTTACCATTGTCCTCTTCCTTTACCAGTAGCAACTACAGCGCAACCATGAGACAAGTCAGGGACATGATCTGGCTGAAAATTAACTTTTTCCACCCCTTCCTTCTGCCTCAAAAGTTTAGTTTTCATTTGCACATGTGCCTCTGGTCTGGTTTGCCAGACAGTCATGTACGTGAGCACCAGTCCTGGAGCAAGGGCAAGAACTAATACAAGGGCAGGTTTGCCCCAGTCACAGCTGCAGAGTCTTTCATCTGATGAAAGCATCAGTGACGCCATGACCCAGTCTCCACAGGGACTGATCCAGAGACTGTGCTGTTTTCTGCAACTGATGACTTCCAAAAGGTGAGGAAAGAGGATCTGCTTTAGACTGAAACCTTGCCAGCGCTATTATTCTTCTTGACAGAAACAGAGGTTGTCTCTTTAGAGTAATCCCATTTCTTGCGGAGAAGATGCAATGTGTAGAAGCACATACTTGTTTAGCTGTGGAGCGAAGCAGCCTTACTAGGTACGTACAAATGTCCATTTTATCATATTGAAAGCTCTCAAAATAGGAGGTGAGACATGGAATGTAAAATTCTCCTTAAACCCTGAGCTGGTCTAATCCAGAGGGTACAAGCAATTGCTCTGCAAAAGGCTCTGTCAGAAGTAAAGGAAGTTAGTTTAGATGATACTTCTCTGCAGTGAAGTAGACTAATAAGATGCTAATAAGATGGAGAAAGCAAATTCAATATCATAAGGGGGATTAGCCATCTCCACTGATTAGGCTATTTGTCTTTTGTTGCTTGTATCTAGCAAACCCTTCTGTAGTTTCAGTTTCTTCTGGATACCCTGCTAATTGCTATGAAGAGGACTATTTATCAGGACATTACTCCACATTATTGTTGCCATCTGTAAATATTTGTACATATTACCAGAGTTCTGAATGTGTAAATTTCTGACAATCAAAATAAATCAAGCCATTTAAGTAAAAAGACTCAAAAGTTAACTGTAACAGCTGAAGAAAATACAGACCCTCACCCTCTCCCAGCAGAGGCTTGAAAGGAAAATGTGCTTGTTTCTGAAAATGAGCTTGTCATTAATTTAGTAAAGTTTTCCACTTCAGCACAGAAAAAGTATGCAAAGAGGTTTTAAGGAGACTAAGTTGTCAGTGGGTATCTCCAGCACTGGGGAGAAAGGTCTTATAAGATCAGCAGCATGTGGAAGGAAAACAAGAGTCTGAAGCAAGTGGACATGACAGCTAATAAGGAGGAAAGGAGCTTGGTTCCTGCTGAAAGAACAGGGCTGCTGCTGCTCCTCTACCCCCTCAGCCTCCTTAGCTGCCAGAATTGTCCAAACAACCTCAAAAGGTTCAAAAGATAGATGTCTCTAATGATGACTGAGACCATTCTAACAAGGATTTAATGAGCTGCTAGTCACAGACATCTTACAAAATGGGATCTCTGCACCATAGGTCTGAAATAATGTTAAAGATACTGGGAAAAAAAAATAAAAGCATGAGGCACCATGTTTTAAAGAGTGAATGTTGAAGAAGTAAGACACCAGACCAGTCCCTTTTTACCTTTCTTGGCCACAAAATAAAAAATAACACTCTACTTGGCACTGCACTAAAAGCAGTATCCATTTTAGAAAGTTTATGATTCTTTAAATTATTAATCTTAAACTACCTATAGACAACACAGACAAGATTGTTCCTGGTACTTGGCCCAAATTTCAAAATTAATTATATTTTTGCATATGTGTATGTATATACACACACAGACACCATTAAACCAACACATGGAAACATTGAAGTACTGCTACTGCATTTTGTGGCGCTTTGCACCACCACTGCAGAAGCACAAATTTATTAAGAATTTTAAGTTTACTGACAAAATGCTCACACTTGAGAACTAATGAGGAACAGATAAAGCTAAATCCTATGCCAATAAGTAGTAATATCCACTCTCTGACATTAACAGGAGTTACATATCTGTACTGACTAGAGGTTTTATTACCCAGAGAGGCGACTTCAGCTTCAAAACACTAAAGAGCAAGTCTATAAAGCAATTGTAATCCATTTGCTCATACACCTGTTCTTTCCAAATACAGTGGCCCACAGGCTCCTTGAGTATGCTTTATTACAACAGGAAATTCTGTTTTCTTTTAATATCACAGAACTCCTTTGGACTCCATTTTTCACACAATAAGAGACAGTGTGTCTTCAAAGCAGACCTTCAGGATTTGCCTTTAACAGTTCAGTCCTCCAGGTGGGGGGTTTTGTGGTTTTTTTTTTTTCCTGGTTTTGATTTTTTTTGTGTGTTTGGTTTGGGGGTTTTTGGGGGTTTGGAGGTTTGTGTTTGGGGTTTTCTTTTTTTTGGGTGGTGGTGCATTGTATTCTGGTTCTTACAGTGAAGATTTTATTGATTCTACAAAGCTCATGAACTGTGCTGCGCAGTTTTAGCACCTTCTACAGGAGTTATTTATGTACATCCACAGGTGACTAGGACAGATGTGATGTATTACCTGAATCAGTGCCCACTGAGGTCTGCTGGAACATTTCCACTGGCTTTAGAGAGCTTTGCACAAGGCTATTAAGATGGGCTTCCAATGAGAAAAATGTCGCACTCTGTCAGTTCTCATTAGCATTAGCAACGTTAAACTATGAACCCGTTAACATTTTGGACATCTCAGCACAGCCAAAGGGAGCATAGAATATGCAGTCCCATGGGGCGTACCCATGCATTCAGAGCTTGCTTCTGCTTTTGAAGATAAATTTGCTTCCCCTTAAAATGAAGGGAGAAAATGTCCCATATTTTTTAATTTTTCCTCAATGCAGTCCACTGGTCTCATACTGTCAGACACTCTCTTTCCCAAGAAACATTCAAAAATCAATTTAAGCAAACATCAGATTCCCCAAGAGAGCTGCCTTGCACGAACTACAGTCTGTCCCTGCCCCACCGAGCTTTACAGTCGGGGAGGGTGGGTGTGTGCAGCAGTGGCACTCGTCTCCTCAGTTTAAAACTCACTGTGTGAGTAAAACTCACCCTTCTGAGTGCAGAGCCTTAGTACTTAACATGCATGCATGCCTTGTTTACAAAAAAAGGTTTCAATTAACATCCCAGACAAAAAACAGGCCTATAAATAAAGATACAATAAAACTACACTGGAGAATACTGAATAAAGAAGGGAACAGTAACTTGCAACAGGAACCAACTTTTCAAGCTCTATGCAACATCTGTAGGGAACTGAGAGCATTCAGCAACTATCAGTTTCAAGCCACTGATAATTCTCTTTCCCTGTTCACTTCAAATTAAACTTCTAGCATGAACCATTATCCAGAACATATGCATTAGATCCACATGATTGTTTACGCAAAGTTCACACTTTCCTGCAAACCCTACATCTTTACATCTATTGTGCACAACTCAACTCCTCACTGTTGGTCACACTCCTGAGAATCAGGCAGCATCAAACTGGCTCATTAAGAGCCATTCCCTGTGCAAGCTAATTATGGTGAAGTGCTGACGGAGTGCCTCCACATACGAGGGAAACATGCTGTGGTAAGAGTGAAAAAGAAGGGATGTCAGGGTAGATGGTGACTCAACTCATGCATTCCCAGGCTTCACTTCAGTGAGAACATTTTTGCTTAAACAAGCTCCTCTGAGATCTTGTAGACTTTAAATTTTTCACATCTTTTATTTTAGTAGTTTTTCAAAATTCTAAGATACAACTGGAGGCGCCCCGTGCAGTACTCTGGGCACGTATCCCACAGAATTAAGAATTACAGCATGAACAAATCCACCTCGGCACATACCCTCCAAGAGGCTATGTGGAGAAGGGAGATGGCCTTTGCAAGGCACCCAGGGAACTAACGTGTCCAGCATTTGGCAGGCTCTTGCAGCAGCGCGTTCCCAAAGACAGCACCTCGCACGGAGTATGAGAAGGCCCCACCAGCAGCTCCCTCCCACTTGTACGGGGGAACTCCAGCTCAAACACCTCTGCTGACCTCCAGGGAGGCAGCACTTTCTCTGCAAATGGTGTCCCAAGCCATTTAAAGTTTTATAACATAGAACTGAATATAACTATATAATAAGTTATTGTAATGGCAAGTTATTATAATTGCCTATTCAACTGTAGTATAAACTGTGAAAAGTATGTATTATAAAAAGTCCACATAGAAATTCCTGGGAAGATGGCAACAGCTAATTGAGCAGTGGCTTAAGACATATGTCCTGGGACGCTCTGTCCTGGCAAGCAGGCTGCACCATCTTGCGCTGGCCCTGTCTTCCAAATCACAGAACTGCTGCTTCCCTCAGACTTCGAAAATTGTTCCTTCTATCCTGAAAATCTGATTTACCACATTCAGAAAAACTGATTTTGCTCTTGAGACTTAAAAGGGCTGTGCATTTTCTTTGGGGGTAATATATATCACACAGAATTTTATAGCTTGTTTTTCCTAATGTATCATCATCTACATGTTTCTTAATCTAATCCTGCATTTCTGAAGGAATCCTGAAATGTGAAAGTTTGTGCCTTCACTCCATTTGATCTGTTGTTTGCATGTTCTCCTTCAGTTTTTCCATCCACTGCACTTATTTTAGCACTCAGCATTTCAAGGAAGCCAGGAAAGATTATAGTTCCTGGTATCTGGAAAAAATGTCTTCAGACAAACCCTGGTAGTCTGCTCAGTCTCAGCTTTCTCTCCATCAGCATCCGCAGCCAGTGGGGCACCCTGCAGTGTCACCCAACTGGCACATGACACATCAGACCAAGGGATTTGAAGATTGTTTGCTTCTTCTTGCAGACCAAAAATTCACTCCTTCCCAGGAATAACCCAGGGAGCTTCTTTCACAACCAAATGCTTATAAATGATGGGATTTTTGTTTTAATAAGTGTTACCCTAGAGCAAACAGACAGCTCCACTGACTCCCCTCTGCCTTCCCGTCCCTCTAAACATGGTGGCAGCGTTCAAACAGTCCCTACGTGCCACAACAGTGCAGCACGGCCGGTCTGCGAGTTTTTTCATGTGAAGTAATCATCTAACAAAAGTCAGAAATGTAGTAATGCCTAAAATATGTACAATAACTATTATAATCTTTCCTAAGCACTTAGGAACCCCTGTTGTCTGCTGATGTATTTGATAGGCTTCTGCTAAGGGCAGTTCATATCAGCAGAAGGTGTCTACAATGTTTTCCTCAGCATTGAATAAGGCAGACCTTCGTGAGCGATGCACAGACAGAAAAAAAAAACATTTAAAGACCATCGCCAGCAAAAATCTTCCACAAAAGACTATATGAGAAGATGACAACAGCCTTCACATACTTATGAGACATCAGAAAACTGCATTAGGGCCAAATAAAGTAACAATTTAATAGCTCTGCATTTTGGAGAAACAGACACCAGAAGCCACTTCTCAGGATACAGGCTGATAGGTGGCAAGGCTTGGACTATTTGAATCTGAACTATTTGGCTTCAGCAGTTCCCTCGGAGACAAAGCGCAAACATGAGGCCGGGGCACTGGTGGGTTGCAGCTGCGGGAGCCCGCGCCGCAGAGGGAGGCAGAGCCAGTGGCACGCAGGGCTGGGGGCCGGGGCCCAGGCAAGGCACTCGCTGGAAGGCAGGCTTGGATGTCTGAGCAAGGAAACGGCATTATGTTCATTTCCAGTGTTTGAGGAAAAAGGACATTGTGTACTTCTGTGTGTGTGTGTGTGTGTGTGTGTGTGTGAATAGAGCGAGTTGCATTTCTGCCAAGGAAACACATGCTCCTGCCAGCGTCTCCGAAGAGAACAAGCACTGACTGGTCTCCTGGGCAGAGACAAGAGCGAACAAGCGAAAGAGTGCCGGCACCCTTCTCCTCCACAGCTACCGACATTTGTGAACACGATTATCCTCTTCAGTTCTTGTTTTGCCAGAAGCGGGGGAAAAAAGCCCTAGGTGCTTAAATCAACTGAGTACATCAAGTGTAGAGATTAATAAAGCCTTTTATTGCAGATTGAAGTCAGATTTCAGCCTGAGTGGTTAATGTGCTTTGGTCAGCTATTTGTTTTCCTCTTCAATTTGTTCCTGACTGCTTCGTTTGTGGTGAGGTATTTGTGTCTTTTTATTACTTTTATTATTTATATGAGACATAAACCAAGCACACTTTCCACCCTGACTAGCAAAACAGTCTAGTGGTCTGTTTCTCTTATACAGAAACGGTCTGGAGGCGTGACAGCTATCTTTCCTCTCATTATGTTAGCCCTTAAACAGGCAAGACTTTCTCCAAGGCCAACTGTCTGGATCCATCATCGCAGACTGTGTCAGCAAGCTCATACCACCATAGCAACATGATGAAATACCAGTTCCTGCCTAACTTGTACTGCTTCCCAGCATCGCTAATGATTCAACATCCTCAGTAACACGAGAGGTTAAGGATAACCAGCAGTCCATCAATCGATTTTTGTACAAGACATTATTCACTCAAGTAGGATATAAATCAGCAAAGAAGTAAATTAGTGACTGTCATAAACAGAGTTTACGTATGAAATTGGGTGCTGTTCTGGAGATTTGACTGTGGAAATAGAGTATCACGGACTGTTCACATCTAAAATTGCTTTGAAAGAGAAAGAAGGGAAAACCTCCTCTTCAGAAAGCTTTTTGGTGGACAGAGACCCCCCCCAGAGCAGAAATGGCACCCAACTTTACTTTCTGCTGTACAAAGGGGTGGGGAGGGGTGCAGAGGAGAGACTAATGAAAAGTTTAAGTCCACATTGGCAACTATTATGATTTTATCACCGCTCTTTAATTTTGTCCTAGGAACATATTTAATAAACCCCTTAGATTTCATTAAAAAGAACAACTTAAGTTTGTAGCTGTCCTTGCAGAGAAGCCTTGGTTAATTCTCTAGTAACTGCTATGCAGATAAGAGACCAGAAATCCATGCCAAGTTTAAGCCAGCTAACATGGATAACAGTAGCTTCTCTTTCCTAGCATACACTTTGGCCTGGGCTTCAGAACCTACTAGAAAAGCAGGGTAAGTACCTAGAGTAGCTTGTTCTCTGTGAGCTTCATGCTGCAAACCCTGCAACATAAAGCTTCAGCAACCCTGACTGCATGATTTCCAACTTAATCACAAGATTTTAATAGATGTGATTGGAAGGCCTGAAATGTGGCATTAACTGCATGCCATATCCAACTGGGCATGAGTGTAGAAAGCAAGGGAGTGTTGTGGGAAGAAAAAAAATAATAATAATAAAAGACAGACAGGTCAGCAGAAAATACAGCTGGAAGTATGGGGAAATAAGCCTAATTAAGAGCAGGAATACCTGAGGGAAGCAGGTAGGGAGAAACAAATGAGAGGGAATTGGTGCCATCTTATTAATGACATGACAAATGCTCACAGCAAATTCAAACAAAAGAAAGAATAGTTCTTGGTGCTGGTTTTGGCCAATTCACCAACACAGAAAATGATAACTCTTCCCTGGAGCTGCAGCAAAGAGTGCATTTTGAATCTCCCCACACCACCAGAATTTCCTTTCTTGTTAAAATAAAATCCTTTCAGCCTTCCACACAAATACAGGCAGAGGAGGAGATAGAGGTCAGGAGGTACACAGACTATGGCAGCCCCTCACATGCACAAGTGCCCACACCAAAGGAGATGAGTACTGAACAACATACTTAAGGATCCTCAGACCTGTCATCCACTTCATTTGCCAAGGTAGAGTAAACTTAATTGTCAGCAGGGATGGTATGAAGATTCAGACACTGCTGCTTTAGACACTACCATTCTGCAACACACCTGTGCTTACACCAAACACACCACCAGACGCAGGGGAAGATTCTTTAACTATGAAACAATACTAAGTCAGTCCAATGCTTGGGAAAATTGCTGAACAAAATGTACTCTTTCACATCAGCATTTGTTTCTAGCAGTTGTTATCTCAGGGACACTACAAGGAGAAGTCTCTGTTAATGACCTTCTATATCTTAATTGATCTTAGCTGCCTCATTCAAGGCCATTTAGTGTGGTCTGCTAGTCCTCGAGTTAGCAGTGACTGAACTGTTGAATACACTCTTCCTCTTATCTGCGTTAGTACAGTAGAGGTCTAAAAATCTCAGTACATAGCCTTCATTTTTATAAACCAGCATGCATAAGAATCGTGCAAATTCCAGTTAGATTATAAAATGCAAACCCTCCAATATAAATTACAAAACAGACTCCTGAGAACAGGCTCAACAGCTTCAGAATCAATATTCCACAGAGCACTAACTGTGGCAACAAAACTGTGTTGAAATTACTGTGTCCCTGATGGGTTTCCAGCTTTCATCTTCAGCTGTAAACAGTCAAGGAAATAACGTTCAAGTTCCCCCTTTCCCTAGAGGAAGGGATACATAGAGCTTTCCAGAGCTTTGCGAATTCCTTTGGCACCTCCTAATTGAGATCGCCCCTTGCCAAAGAATGAGTATTTTACCTTGTGATTGTTCCCAAAAATGTGATACAATGTACCAGACATTTGGTCAGCATTACATTCATTGGTGTATTTCCATAGGCTTGACAGAAATTCTGCCCCTAGCTGAATGGCTTGGGTTAATAATCACTTATGCAAGGCTACGTGTAAAATGGAATTGTTGAACACAGAATCACAGTCCTGAAATACTACAGTTATCCAGCCTTCTGAAACTGCGGCCTTGGAGAAAGGACATACCAAACTGCCCTACCAGACAGGCCATTTGCCCAGTGTCTGAGGACAACATAAACCGTGACAGGGAGGTTTTGGTAGAGGCTCTGTCAAGTAGGTTAGCTGCAGCAAGCCTCAGTGCAGACCAGTATAGAGACTGTCTGGCTCACAAGTAGGACAGGCCTGGAGAAGAGGCATTTTTTGTCTTATCTTATGTTTTCTTTGTCATGTACTTGTTCTTAGGTACATGATGTACTCAGGGCTGGATAATCACCACCTAATCTGCTCATTACCTTGAAAGAATAGCTTCAACTGCTGTGGGATTAAAAAGGGCTGCCAAAGCAAGTGGTGGGATTTCAGCCGTGGCCTCTGGGCCATGCCTGGTGGTCACGGGTTAAGGCTCAGCCCATTCCTAGGGTTAGGAGAGAGACACAGCACAGAGCAGGGTCGGAATGCAAAGGGGCAGCCAAAAGAATAGGTCAGCCACACAAAAAATTAACTCCTGGCATGTTTGTCTGGGCCATAACTGGGCAGTATTATATACTGATCAGCCAACATCTGGGGTTAGTGCTAGGGTAAACAAGACCTCCTAGGGTTAGGAGCGCCAGGTGGAGTGGGGCACCTAAGGGCTGCCAGAGGGAAGGGTAGGCTGTGCAAACATTTGATCCCTGGCAGCTTATTCCTCTGGGCTGTAATTGGGGGTCATGGGTTAGGGCTCAGCCCATGACTAGGATTAAGGTTCAAGTTTGTGTTAGTGTTTAGCTGGGTTTTGTCTCTCTGTTAACCCTAAACCCAACTATCATACTAGGCATGGACTGAACCTTTTTCCACATCCAGTGGTTATTCCCTAAATTGTCAAGGACAAAATCCTTGTGCAGCCCACCCCTTCCTTTGGTAACCACTTTTTGCCTCTACACTACCTGGAGCCCTTGGCTTTTTCCACTTCTTGCCCTAACTGTAACTCTGGGCTTGGTCTTAGCCACATCCCCTACGATCACTGGAGCTTTTTCCAAGACGTGATTCTTACTGCTCTTTTTCACTTCAATAATTAGTCTTGTCAAACCCAAGCTAGTCTCCAGCTGTGAGCATGTAGCCCTCGCTAATCTTAAGGCAGCTCCACCAACTCTGGGAGTTGATTATCCTGGCCCTGAATATACCCTGTATTTCCTGGAAAGGAGATGAGAAATTAGAGTATCTGCTTGCTTACAAGGACAGACCAGCTTGCAGCCTGCTACCATTACAAGCTGTAAGCACAGTGCTGTTGTAAACTATGTCTGTGGCCATTTTCTTGTCTTAGCATTAGTATATTATGACGTTAAAGCACAAATATTAATGCTGTACTACTTGAACGTATTAACTGCTTCCATCCATCAGCCCTCATTTTGGACCCTTATCTTTGATGCTGGAGTAGCTCTCCAGAAAATAAACAGCCCAGGAATGCTGCATTGCTTGCTGGAGTCCTAAAATCGGTAAGTGGGTGAGATGGTGTTGCTGTGTAAGATCAGACTACTTGCAGAAGGAAAGGGAACAAACAATACTGTTAATGCTGTCAACAACTGCAGACCTGTAAACACTAAAATAACTGAGGCAGCTGGCAAAAACCTCTTGAAGAAAATCTATGGCAAACTTCTAAATCCAAAAGCAGAAACAGAGATCAGTTGGCACAAATAGCATATTGTATGATGAGAAGTAGTTGTCAAGATTCCTTGGGGGTTAGATGCATTTTGCAACAAACAACACCTGCGAGAGTGCTACAGACCCAAGGCATATAGGGGGTAGAACAGGAAAGGGATGACGATAGAAATCTTGCTAGCCAAGCTCACCACTTTCAGGAAACATTACAATACCACATACCAAAGTGCCTGGGTTGTTTTTCTTGCTTTATCATTTGATTTTCCATGTGGTTTAATAATTAGCCACCTTAGTTCATGGTACCATTTAACATCTTTAGAAAATCTGTCTTATAAAATGTTTCCTCAAAGCAGTTTGCAAACAGATAACACAAACTCCGTAACACACTAGTTTTGTGTGTACAGCAGTGATAGAATTAACCTGGTTCCTGGAGGTCTGCCATAAAACAATGTCTCTCAGGTCTGCTTAGCAGGCAAAATAGCATGGAGATAGTGGCAGAGACAGCATGGTTTACCAATCTCTTGTAACTCCATCAATATAAAAAAATTAGCTGGTAGAAACAGCATAGGTTGCAAAAAAAACCCCAAACATCCATTGCCTCAACAAGCCAGCTGCCATTAAAGCAGATGCTGTACCCAGGTTACTTCCATCGTACAACACAAGTATTTAGTGGAGCTCAGGCCATTGCACAACCCTGTCTGCACAGAGAGGGAGTAACTAGTTTTTCCAGACTTGGAGCTGTATCAGAGACAGCTCAGATGCATTCACAGCTGGTTCTTTCTGGACCCAGCACTGATGTGAGTGAGCATCAAGCAGCAAGTGATCTGGTGTGTGTTTGTCAGTGGAACTTAGAGCAGACCAGGACACCACAGTCATAGAAGAAGTACCTCAGACACAGTTACAGACTGGCCTTTAAAAAACAAACAAACAAACCAAGAAAAACAAAAAAACCTCAACATACATATTTAGTCATCTTAAAAAGCTCAAGCAGCAATGAACAAACATAGCAACGGCAATCATTGGCTATGCTTTCTTACTGGTATCTATAGTTAAATCTGATTTCGCCTCAGACTTTCTGCCAGCACCGTGTACCAATTCCCCTGGTTTTTATTGAAACCAAGATCATGTTGTAAATCAACCAAGTTTATGCTGCACTTGAATCACCCTTTGCCACTGTCCTCCTTTTTCAAACATGATGACATTAGGCTGCCTTTGCAGGCCTGTGCCAAAACTAACAAATCTTAGGTACTTCCTAAGCATTTTGGTATGGATCAGTATTCTCAATCCTGCTCTTTTTAGAAACTTGTAAAAGTTTAGCGAATCAATACATTTTAATATATTTTCAGAGCTACAAAATGAAAGAAGTGGAGTTGTTATGGCAGAAGCTATTTTTATTTGCCTGTATTAATTTGTTTCCTCTATTTACCTTTTCTCTTGAAACCTCATTCAATGACCAGAGTTGCTTAGATAAACAACTAAACATATCCAAAAGAAACAACAGTAAAAGTCAAAGAAAATTCTTTAGGTCAGCAACATTTTAGAGTGTCATTGTTTCAAACCACCAATATTTTACACAAGCCAACATTTCTTAGATCTCAGCTTTAGTAACACACTTGCTCGAAGTTGCATTTTTTCCTCACCGAGTTAGCGATGTACTGAATTTCCCATATATTAGCAACATTGCCTCTGTTAGAAAGCCACTATCTTTTATGCCTTAAAATAAAAAAAAAATAGCATCACCAGTCCAGCCTTCTACCACTTGAGCTGGATGAGAAACCGTTTGCGCAGGACCCTGCTACATACTAATAAATCTACAGCAAAACTCTGGTAACTCAAGCCTGCGTTTGTAAGCCTGATGAAATCGCTCTGGCTGCTGGAAGGCAGAGCATGCTCAGCACCGGCTGCACTGCATCCCATTCGGGCTGTCAGCATGCTCCTGCCTTTCTCCTCCTGGGCAATGACCCCGGGATGCTCGGGCCTCGGTCACTGCTCAAGCGCCAGGGCACAGTGCTGTTCCTCTGCGATGCTCCCAGGGAATCCCTGGGAGCTTTAGGAGCAGGAAAATAGAGATTTATGCATTAACACAAGGACTGAAATACTATAAAACCACAGGAAAATGGAACCACACCTTAGCCCAAGCACCTGGGCTTAGCTCTGGGAAGATGAGCTCGGTATCCAAGTCTTGGCTTCAGCTCACAGCTACGAGTGGCAAGAGCCAGAGGCACTGCTCAGTGCTGCATACCGCGGTCTGCTCCCCCAGTCTGAGCTGCCACACAGCGAGACCCTGCTGCTTTCAGTCTCGAGCCTTTTCCTTCCATGAGAAAGCCTTTGGTATTACCTTGGTGGCCAAGGAAAGGAAGAGTAGCTTTAACTCACCCCAAGGTCTGGCTTGCCCCCTCCCCAGCCCGCACAGACGCACAGCCCCCCCTGCCACCGCCAGCAGGATGAAAGTCATCATGATGTTTTCATTTTTAATTGCAAGTTAAATGGAACTGGACAGAAAACTGAGCCATAACCAAAGCTCCTACTCCACAAAAACCAGTTTTTGCACAGACTTCAGAGGAGATATCCTGACATGTGAATTTATTAAGGATTTTAAAGCTGATATTTCACTTTGCTTAACACGTATTTTTTTCCCTGGATCAGTTTGCCCTCCTCCAACATCAAGCCATTCGTCTCCCCCTGCTAGCGAAGAGGCATATATTTTTTCCTGAGTCTTAAGTGAAAATAAAAGAATGCAGTGCTTATCTGACATTCTGTTTACTCTTATATATCACCATTGTGTAAGATCTGTAAATATTTTCCATATGTTAGCTAAAGTAATCCCTCCATTTCAGCATCTGCAAAATCTGTCCACACAGCTTTTCAAATTAGCCTTAATACATTATTTCTGACAAGAGTCAAATAAAGACAGTTCAAGGGCTCTTCCCCCCGCCCCCCCCACTATTGCATATAGCTTTACTCTCACATGCAAAATCACTGTAGGGTTCACTGTAGCTCTGCAATTTTAGGTTCAAAAGCCTTGTTTCAAAAATAAAAATCCAGCACGTTATTTTTTTTCAAACTGCCTTACCTTTGCCTGCCAAGCTCAGAGCGGGCTCTAACACCAAAGGTGGCCGATTCCTTCCCCCTGCATCCTTTACCAGGAAACAGTCCCAGGGAACAGCCCCACCTGGGACACACAACCCACACACCCAGGAGCCTGGTGGCAGGTGGAGGCAGTTGACCCGCTGATGTTCATTTAACAAACCCTCCCGCTGGGCTGGGGAAAAACGCTGTGCTCAGTTGTGCTAGCTGTAACAGCAACAGAAGGCACATAGGAGAAATCCAATTTAAGTCATTTGAAAACAGAACACTACTTCTGGCACCAAAACAACCATAAATTGCAATATATTGGAAGTTCTGATTTGAATTAATCTTCGTCTTGCCCTCCACCTCTCCTTCCTTTGCTGTTTACTCATCTCCCTCGTAGCCCTTATTCCAAGCTGGCTGCAGAGACAGGAAAAAGACTTCCTCTGCAAATAAAATCATCATTAGGCTGAGAATAGGATGAGAGGATTTATCTGAAAAGTTAAAAGAGGATCCCTCAGAGAGTTTACTAAAGAAAACTCAGAGCTTTCTGCAAGGATACAGCCAACTGCTCTTGTTTCTCTTTCACCCGAGTGAGTCAGGTCCATAATGCCCCCAGCATACACTAATCAGATCACACAGAACAAAGGCCCCAGAAAGCAATCTGTGTTTCCAAGAAATCTCCAAAACCGTTTGCACTGCCGCTTGCCACTTCTTCCAGTTTCTTATCCTAATTTCAGAGAAGTCAATGTGGATGAAGCACACACCCCCAGTAAAACTACTGCCCATGGCTTTTTCACTATTAAGTATTCCTGTTCATTTGGATGTGCTTGCTCTCCAGTCTGAGTGGAGGGCACAGTAGGAAGAATTCAAAATGGAGAAGACAGTCTATGGAAGGAGCGCTTTCTGTGGATTGGGTATGTCTGGCTAGAGGTGGAGGAAGATGTCCCAGAGCAGGAGCAATATGGTTGCTGCAGGATGCTCCAGTCTGTTACAGCAGCAAGGGATGGTGGGCAGGAGTCCAACAAATCTAGCGGGCTCGGGATACCTCCTGTTCCTAGCAAGACGAGAGCACTGCAGTGCAAAGGTCCACAAAGGGAAAGGCAGATTTTGCTGCCAAACGTTCAGACTTCCTGCAGACAAAGGTTGGGCAAAGAAAACAGTGGTACAAAAAAGGAAAACTGTTTATCCAAATTACAGAGCAGACAGAGGTTAGGATCAGACCGAGGTATCCCAGCTCCCAACCTGATGGTCAGCCTCAGCCTGCGAGCTGGGAAGAGCAGTTCTGACCCTCAGCCACACCAGAGGCGCCAGCTGTGGTCACACAGGTCTCTAAATAGGAGGGTACTTTGTACCGAATGTCTCACTGGATGGTGTGATTCACCCGGTTGTGATACAACAGTCATCCTTTCAGCATGAGGAATTTTAAAATAAACTATCCTCGGTGGGAGTGTGGGATCCAGTGTATTTCAACATTCTTTAATCATCTATGATGATTATTAGACTAATTCTCTTGACCTACAAATCAACTTTATTAAGGTGTTTTCTACATCCATCATCTACAGAACATTCTTCTACACGAGTGAAAAGCTTATTCAATAATATGGGGCGTGACATTCATCGCTCAGAGCCAAAGTAATCTCAGAACATGCAATTAGTTTTGAAATATGGAGTCAACAAAACACGGTTGTTTCAAGTTTACCCTGGACAACTATGTTTCCTCACCACATGAATCCCTTCATGATGCCTCCCATTCCTGGGAGTGTTTAGTTTACAGCCTGACATTTAACACTCGTGCAGATTCACTCTTCCACAAATTCTGTGTTGTGACAGATGCACTGTGCTGTAAACACATCGGATGATAACTGGGAGCAGAAAAGATGCCTTCTGCATCCTATGTACTCTCCTTTAATGTAGCTTATGTATTTACGAGTGAACAGTCTTTAAAAAAAGTCAGCTTTGTCAATAAAGGGTTTGTGCCTATAAAACAACAGCTCCCGAGTTCCACTTCTTCATGGACATACCTGTGGTTAGTGATAAAATTGTCTCATTTATTTCTAATTCATGGTGTTATCTGCAGTAGGAAACAGTACTGAGTATTTCACTGTTTTACCATTGCAGATAGCGTGGGAAAAACAAGTTAACAATAGGAACAATAAATCTATACTTTACAATTTTAGGGAAATTTTCTTGATGTAATGCTTTAAAAATATACTGAAGGACAATTTTTTTGCACCTGGCAAAATGTGCCTTTCAGCAAGAAAAGTTAGAAAGCACTTAAAGCAGTGTATTAACCTTTCACATTTTACTGCAGATTGCTGAAGCAGTTAAAGCAGAACAAGGACCTCCCCCCCCAAATGCCAGCTCTCAGACGTGCATCATCTTTAATGTGCTAAAGTAGATGTGAAAGCCTCATGTGAAAGAAAAGTGAGGCAGAGAAAAGTTAAATGCCTTGGCAGGGTTCCTGGCAGAGCTGGCTTCTCCACTGTTCTGTGCCCTGCAGAGTGGTTTACATTGCTCCATAGGAAGTACAAGGTTATCTTTCTTGAACAGCATTTTGGCCAGGGAACGTCATTCTTCAGAACTGATGCCTAAATGAAACACAGCAGATAAAAGCTGCCCCCAAAGGGCTTTAAGTAGTTTGTATAAATCTCAAACAATATAATAATATGTCCCCAGTCCCCTGGATTTAGACCTGTCAAGAACTGCTCTGAGATTCCTGTGTCTGGGTACCAGAACCTGACTCACTCAGGTAATTATCAGGAGTTGTGTCACAGAAATCATCACTAACTCTCTGCTGTAAAATCCGCATCAAACCTCCAGATGTCTCAGACATTCAGGCAAGGTGGCCTAAATAGATATTTTATGTGTCTAATCTACAATGTGTGAACCTTTTATTCTAAAGGTAGTTCCACTGTATTGCAGTACCTGGAGTATGCAGAAATAATAAAAACTAACAAGAAATAGGCTGCTAAGATCTATTTGTCACTATCAGGGTTTAAAAAGAAAGGAAATAAGCACAAGCTGCTTTTATTGCAAAGTGAACTCAAACTGTGAGAGGAGGAAGATACATAAACAGAGATCAACAGTAAAGAGCCAATTGTTCAACTGATCTGCAGGAGAGAGATTTAGGTGGGAAATTCCCACTAGGGCTCCAACAACTTGTACACAAAAACCCGTGTGCCTTGACTGGAAAACAGACCTGCAGTGCTACTGACATACTAGTAGGCAATACAGTTTCAGCTCTCTGGCATTTGCCTGATAGGAACATCAAAGAAAAACCACTGCCGTGGAGAAATGTTTTTTTAACTAGCATCACCAGTGAAAGGTTCTTGTTACTGTGTTATGGAGAGCAAAACCTGATGTTTTTGCAAGATTTATATACTAGCTTTGATCAACCAATCTTCCTCAAGAAAGAAGAAATGGGCAACCCTTCCATGAGTGTGTTTTTACTATCCCAATGACATCCACATGAAGTTATCAAATACTTTAGAAGAATAAAACAAAGGTGTGACTTTTCCTCAACTGGCTGCCAGTACATGTCTGAGTTCACAGCCAGAGGCATAAAGTTGTGTGATGTAATTCAGTAAAGCAGTTTAAAATAGGCTTAATTTTAGCACTAGAAATCTTCAGGAAAATAAAGCAAAGTGTCAGGGAAAATGCAAGATTTCCCATGAAAGACTTGGTCAAGTCTCAGTTTGAATCATACATTGTATAAGCCTTTTGTCAGGGGTCACGTAGTGTGTACTTCCGTGGCAGTCAGTCCTAGGCAAGATGAGAAGCTCACAGAACTTCTCTGCAATATCTTAGTCCTGGATGATGAATCACTGAGTATGTTGAAAGCATAGCCCATGATACATGAAGAGCGGTTTCCTTAAATTTGATGACTGATAAAAGAACTATTCTAATTCCTTAAAAAATTATTTTAGCACTCTGCAACAGCTTCACGTGTCTGTATTTACAGAACTGGACAGTAGCTTCTTTCCACAAACTTAAAATCTTCCCCAAAGTGTTCAACACAACCGACATATTTAGCCCATACAGCTTCCGCGCCCCCCCCCCTACTACTTATTTAAGAGCAGTGTGTGATTTTACTATTTTGGTTGCTATTCCAAGGCAATTGATGAGCCTGGAAAGCAAGTTGCAGTCTATATGTTGTTTGCAGATTGTTTTCTGGAACCATTTCTTTAATACTGAGGAGCTCAAATGCCACATGCTGCTCCTTTGTCTCCAGTGAGGTCACCTAACTTACAAACTCACTTCCAGAAGACAAAGCCAGAAGTGTCAAGCTACAGATGTGCTTGCTTTGTCCAAAAAGCACACTCAGAAGTGTGAACAGACAACACTCTGTGAGTGAAGAGATCTCAAGTGTTGTCCTCTGTGTGCTGTGATCAGGTACAAAACCACCAAGGGCTTTGCAGTGTCAGATGGAGCCTGTGGGCTTTGCTGTAAAGTATCTCTGTGACTAACACACACATTAATTATATGTTTGCATGTGCGCTGCCCAGAACCTGCTTCAACTTCTTTGGTTGTTTTTATAGTAAAACCACAATTCATTGACGCCAGGTAGCTCTAGTACATTGCTACCTTGCATACCCTGCTCAGAACACATACATTTTTTAAAAACTGAGTAGCATTTTGCACTGGCTGATCTGAAATGTGAGCTTTCTTGACTTAAATGCAAACAGGAGGACCAGCACTGCAGTTGTCAGAACTTCAGTTGGAAGTAAGAGCTTTTAATGTTGAGTAGACTTGAGGAAAAAGGCTTTACAGCTGCAGAGCAAAATTCAGATGTTTGGAGAAAGTGGGTAGTGTGCTGAACTAAAGTTGCAAGAAGTATGACTTGAGAGACTAGGGAATAGGTCCTGTTTTCAATAAAAGTCTAAAGAAGGAGGGAAGAGCTGGGGTTCAAGGAATCATCTTTGGCTCTGAAGGACACTGACTAATTCATTCAAGCTGGCTGCTTACCAGATTATATTTCTGTTATGCAGTGCTAAAGAACAGTTTATACACTTGAGAGATGCTCTGCTGGTGTAAACAGAATTTGACTGAAGTAAAATTTGATTGGCAAGTGCCTCCAGTTTTACACATAGCGGTTTCTTTCAGTGCTGTGAAAAATCTTCTTAAAGGTTTGTAAGTATGCAGGAGGCAACACTTGAGTTATCCCACCTAGAGACAGACGCTGCATACCTGCACGGCAGTGACCCTGATCTCATCTAGCCTCCTTCCATGTAACTGTTACCTTCATTGATTGCATCAAAATAAATCTACTTCCATTGTATTTCTACACTGGCACCACCAGCACACATAACCACTGAGAATTTATGAGTTCATTCCCATTCAACTACATGATTTTTGAAAGAACTGCCCCCCAGCCTGAGCAATACCATCTAGAGAAGATGGACATCCAGATTCATCCTGGCCAACTGCAGGTGCTCAGTCAGGAATGGAATTGCTCTAGGATCGCCCCAACACCCGTACAGGAGACAGGCAAAGGTGTGCTGATTTAGCCTCAGGGGCTGCCTGCCTCCAGCGACCATCTAGAAAGCACAGGCTGATGTCTCCCCTAACTGCCTGAACTAAGCAAAGAGAATCCAGACCTTTAAGGTTTTGAAAGAGAGCACAGTTGAGTCCTATCTTCCAGATGTAAAATGCTCGTTCAGAGAGGCACGGGCTTGCATACTCTAGATGCTTTCTGCACTATTCATGTCCACGTGCATTTGTCCTCTAACACGCACAGCAGCACTTTCCCTTCTTGAGTTTTCCCACTACTAGATGGAATGATGTGTGTTTGCATATACATGTGCATTTATATTTAAAAACATAAATGCATGACTACCTAGCTTTTTGGTATCATAGTTTTGTCTTTGCTCAATAAAAGCACAGGAAAGCTATAAAAATGTAGCTAGGGTCCATGTAACCATACTATTGTCATTACTGAAACACAGTAAGTAAGATTTCTTACAACTTCTAAAAGAGAGAATAGCAAATTTGTTCTTGGTTCACAGCTGTTTAACAAGACATTGGCTAAGAAGTATGCACTCTGGAAGTATGAGGTCTGACTTTCAACATCTTGTATGCTTAACCTGTGATGTAAATTTTTATTTAAGCTTTTCATTTTCTACCTTTTGATGAAAGAGCAGTGCCATAAATGAAAGTTTACAAAAACAAACAATAGAGAAATCTTCTGGAATTAGCTTGGCATAGCCCTACTCCAACAATTAAACCAGAAAACAAAATTAACCGTACACAACGCCTTGCCACAGCCAGGTTTCTAAAGTTCCTGATATAACTATGGCCTCTTTGACAGGTTATCCCATGACGCAGGTGACAGGCACAACCCGAGCAGGAGAAATCACTCCTTGTCTGCAGAGCAGATCATCCTGTGTGTTCCACGGCCCACGGGGACAGGAGAAGGGCCACGCAGCTGGCCCAGCAAAAGCCTCTTGGTTTACGACAGACTGTTGTTGTCTAACATCTAGTAAAATATGACTCACTTCAGGGACACACATTTGAGGGAAGCCACAGAAAAATTAACTAAGCACTGCCAGTAAAAACATGGGTGTACGTACTCTGGCTTTGTAATGGTACAAAGCATGTCAGCAGGGTACACGCTTTCCAGGGTAATCATCCCTCAACCCTCCCTAGACAAAACCAGCACACTCTGCTTCTCAAGCTACAGTACTTGTAATCATAGCATTGATCCAACTTTCTCTGTCAAACAACTTGACAATAACCTCATCGTGGATTCCTTCCTTTTTCCATCCTTAATTACCAACGACACCTCCCCACATCATCAGACCGAGGGCACCACCAGCTTAGTCTACATAAAATAAACACTGCTTCACCTTCTTCTTTATGTAGGTGTTTGTCATCCTATACCTGCTCCGGTCTCTCTCTACTGACCATCTTCCACATCTTCCGCAGCCTTCATCATGTTGCACTTGCAGTAGTCTGCTTTTTCCATGCTGCCCTGTGCTCCAGAGCTGCCTGACAAGCATGTTTTGTGGCTCTAAGAAAGGGTTTGAAAAGTTTTGTCAGAGGACTGGGATCCAAACGCCACCTTCGGGCCTCTCTCCACTAAAACAAAAGAGTGAGGGCAGGTCTGTTTTGTAACCAGAGCCCCAGACCATGCAGGTGCCACCTGCACGCAGAGGCGCTGTACAGAGCCATCCGTTGTCCCAGAGGGCATGGTGGCCCTCACTGCTCCCCACATGGTTATTCAGTTAGATGGCAGCTTAACTATCGGGCTGAAAACGTGAGCCACCCTCCCTCCCCATCAAAACCCATTTGCATCTTTCAGCAACGGTGATATTTAATTTTGTAAAAAAAGGTTCACAACAGCTCCATCTTTCACCTCACACGCTCCCACTGGGCATACATGGACCGTCATGGCTGCCGTTTTTTAAATCTATTCCTGAACATCTGCTTCCCCGTAGGAGCCATTCCATTGCCATGCACCCCTCAGCTGTCCCCTCGTCACCCCCGCGCCGGCAGCCACCTCCCCCCTCACTTTGTCCGAGCTCCACCGCAAAACCCTCGTGGGATGGTGCTAAGCCCCACACCGCCATTTTGAGCCTCCCTGAGGAGCCTCAGGTCTCACCCTGACCTGTGGTGGGGCCGCCCCTCCACTTGCCTGCCCCTCTGCTCCTGCGTGAGCACGACACGGAAAGGCAGAAGTTTGCTCTCATTCACGATGGACGTTTTTATTTTGAACTCCTGAGCATGGTTTTTAGCAACAGAGGAGTTCCCCCAAAGACAGCACTAGTGCTTTACCTGTTCTCCTCCTTGCAAGACGAACACGTCATCTGACTATCCCAAGCGTCGGCACTGCGGTGCTCCTAATCAGAGCCTTTTGTATTTCACAGCCCTTCTTCCTGAATCAGAGCCAGAGCGAGCTGCTTAGCTTACACAAAACCCTTATTTGTCTGAAAAAGTCTGTTAATAAACGGCATCGCAAGGATAGACATACCCCAAAGTTAACATCACAAGTCTTGTCAATAATAATCCCGCTCGCTTTGCTGACGCCTAGCACTTTGTAAGCGTGAGTTCCTGGTGACAGGCAACGTCCCACCCCGAACGCCCTCCGCACGCTGGGGCCAGGTCGCTGCTGCAGCCGGTGCGTGGCAGCCCTGGACGCCCGCCAGCTCCAGCTCCCTTCAGGCTGAAGCGTGGCATGAGTCTTCAGCCTCCCATTTCCAGACACTTTCTAACTGCTTCCTTCATGTTATTTTATAGTTTCCTTTTGGTGATTTAAATTTTCTATGACATGTTTTGGCACTCAAAAATTTTGTGGAAACCTAAATATTCTTGCTGCAAATGCCCTGTGTGTATGATCCTCGTGAATCTTCCTGTTTATTTTAGTAACATTAGCTGTTAAGAATGGAAAATTATCAAGTTTAGGACTACAGACTAATAAAAATATTGCGTAGAGCAAAGACGTTCCCTACATCCCAAGCTCTTATGACCCCATGGGGATATGCCTGCTTGCACTAAAGGACAAACTGAGAACTTTTTGATCCTTTCACCCTATTTACAAAGCAAATCTGGAAGTTAAATGCTTAGAGAATTGGGAACACCACAGTCGCTTGCAGGGATTGCATTCTGATTTTAGGCATACTATAAAAAATTTACAAGACTGACGAAACAGAAAGCGAGTTTGCTAAGCTACTTAAAGCATCTTTAAATACCATCACCTTTCTCTGCTTAACACTCAATATTCTGATTTTTAAAACACTGATTTAATTTTTTGTCAGTACAGTATGTTCTTTACTAGAGCTGGCAGTTTACAAGCAGCAGTAACAGCAGAGCGAAAAAGACTCCACCCAAATATTTTTTAACCAATTTTTCAGATATATGTGCCAAAATAATTGGATGGAAAAAAATCTGTCATTTTAAAGAAGCGCAAGAGTAACACTTTTGTGCTGCTTTTCTTCCTCAACTATCTGTAAACCAACTCCTCTTTATACTTTTCCTAAACGCAGTAAAACCGGAGCACAGCACAGGAGGAACTGCCAAGCAGGCGAGACGGGCTGCACAGCAGGCCTGGAGCCACCTCAGTGCACATCATCTTCGGGACATGTCACAGTGGGTCTCTGAAGGCTTCTAGCAAATGAGAGACTACAAAAATGTAATTGAAGCCATAACCTTCTTTGGGTAGATGAAGTGATGTAATTTGATCTTTCTTACGCAAAGAATTCAAACAGTGTAAATGCACACAGGTTTGCAAGGCCAGGTCTAGGCCCAAAGGTGTGGGAATACAGTACAAAAAACAACCTGCAAACAGCCTTCCAGCCTCATAAATATCTGCTTTACAAAGTGACAGGTGTCAAAATTTATCAAAACATTGGCTCCTTTTCCTTTTATATTGTCTTGGAGGGAACACTGTGATAAATTTAATTCTGTTTAAATTAGAAGAGCTCTGGACTGTGTTTTTCCTGAAACTGGCACTTGGTATTTTTTGACTCTCCAAAATGTTTGCTTCACTCACAAATGTTTGACAGAAACAAACACACACAATATTGATGCTTAATCTGCAATATGGTAAGCCTCTTTCTTATGTCTTCTAATGTCTAAAAATACTCACGCAAATGTATCACAATTCGTTGGCTAATAATTGCATTTTAAAATTAATTCCTCATATGAGACACTGATCATGCTTTCACACCATCTTTCATTCAAAAAACAAATCTTAAAGGTGAAGGTGAAGAACAGCTCCAGTATCTTTATGCTGACAGTCAGCTCTACAGAGCTCATTTGCAAAGGAAAAAAAATTATCCTAATAGAGAAACTGAAATATGGTTGTTTTGAAGCAATAAATCTATTGTACCTCTGTGAGTTGTAAGTCATAGGCAACATGTAAGCTTACGATTGCTTCTAATTAATAGCCTTTTCTGTACTGAAGGAATCTTGATATTTAAAAGTGATCATTAAACACTTTAGATCCCTTTCTTAGGGAACTCTTTTGTGAGTTAATAACCACAACCTTTGAATAACCCAGGGAAATACGGCTGAGGCTGGCTCCCCCAGAGTGCCCATAAAGAATATTTTGCACATGAAATACAGGAAACAAAGCAATAAGCAGGATAGTAAACACCCAAATCCTTGCCCTGCTGATACACGGCCAAACTATCTGCTCTAGCACAGTAAGACCCTTCAGTAATGAAAACACATCACAGCCTTGCTCACGCGCCTCCAGTGTACTTGCAGTCAAGGGTACAACCGCCCAAGGGAGCTCTGCTGCTTCAGCCAGAGGATTAACTGCAGCCCCTTAGGCTTGACTGTGCCCAAGCCAGGCTTTATGCAGGAAGGGACTGAGGCTACATCTTGAAATGCAACTAAACGCCTGCAGGATCAGAGCTTTGAACTTCAAATTAGACTGAAGAACAGCAGCATTGAACTAAATGTATCTACTGGTTTCTGCAAGAAGCCGTGATACTAAGAAGACAACAAAAGCCAATGGATAAAAGAACACAAAAAGGAGAAAACTGAGGAGGTCACACAAAATCAAATCCTGCCTTAACATGCACAATTCCCACTAATGTTTACGGGACATGAGGACACGGCAGCGAGACAGAACTTGATCTACTGCTGTTGGCTCTATACAACTTCAAATAAATCAATCACAGCATCAATTATTAATAAATTGATACATACTTTATTATGCACAAGAGACTAAGATGACATGACACTGTGGTTATCAAAACTGTACAACTATGCATTTCCACACGTCTCTGAAATACTGAATGTAATATGAAATACAAACGGGGTGTTCAGACTGGCCACAGTATTAGCAAGTATATTTCTCCCATTCTTTGATTTAAAAAAAAAAATCTGGCATTTGGATCTTAAAGAAATGTACTCATTTGTTCAAAGGTGAGAATATTGTGTTTGGAACGGGCAGCAAAGATCTGATAATGCTATGAACATCCCCATGAATGACAAACAACACGGCAGAACAGTCACCTCACGTGAAGGGCTGTCAGCCCAACCAACAGTACAGTCTTCTTGTGAAGCATGAGGTAGATATACATAACAAAGAATGGTACATACAGGAGAGAAATGGTTAGGAAAGGGCAGGGGGAAGGTTACAATCATCAGCATCTACAGACATTTTGCAAAATCCATTTCCACATGGAAAATGCTACAAAAATAGCCTAACACAGAAAGATCTGGCTTCTTGAAACATGGATATAGTAATGTCTAAAACCAAATGCTGAAAAAGGTTAGAGTTAGTGATTAGACAATGCATGACACAACGAGCAGTCTGCTTTGGAGTTTAAGTATGTTACTAATAGCTTTTACAGACAGAAGGTGTCCTTTTTAAGCCCAATCCTCCTGTTCTTACATAAGAAGTTCTTTCGCAGTTGATTCCATCACGCTGAAATCTACCACTGAGTCCGTCCCTCTGAAGCCCTGCTTTCAAGCCCTCCGCTGGACAGGAGCATCTCACTGGCCTTCCACACCCCACAGGAATCTGCCATGTGAAGTCCAGCACGGTGAGACCACGTTTGACAGGGGTGGGCACCAGTGGCTTTGTGGTTACGCATTCAAGAGATTGCCACACCACACACAGAAACTTGCAGTAGAGACGAATGGCTGCTATAAAAGTAGAGCTTATAGGTGTATCAGTACTCTGAACTGCAGGCAGCTTTTTTGTAATAAAGGGATTAACTGGGAATGCCCGGGTTTGGTTCTCTCTCTCTCTCTCTCTCTCTCTCTCTCTCTTTATTGAAGCAGAAATGGCTGTTCCATCTGCTAAGTACTTACATGTAGTTTTGGTAACCTCCAATAGAAAATTAATTCAGATTGATTAAAATTTCTGAATTAAATAGCTGAGTACCCCAAGTTCAGTTAATTTAAACTGCATTTCAAATACAAGTCAACAAATTGAATCTTTGATCTTCATATATTTTTGGTTTAGCCAACGGTAAATATAAATCTGTAAATTATTTTAAAATTAAGTTTTTGATAAAAAAACATTGATAATGCAGCAGGTTTCTCTCAAAAATATACAATTATCTATTTTACATAAAAGTTTTCAACCTGTCCATCCCAACCACCAAATCTAAACTTCCTATGAGAAACTACTTAATAAAATATCTGAGGAAGGAAAGGGTTAAAACAGGGAAAAGAATTTACAAAATATGTAAATTTCACAGTAATTGAAATTAAACATTTCATATAGAGTAACTTACATTTATCTAAAACATTTAAATATATCTTTATACAGAAATTTAATGTAGTAAAATATAGCTATGATTGAACTTAAAGACTCTAGTCTTCTTTGAAGACATCTTTAAAGACTTTACACATAGAATATGCTTATACAATACATTCTGCTGAAGGTTAGGCAAAGCGCTTTCTTTTCAACCACACAGGTAGCACATTCATCCTCCCGACACCTCATAACAGAGCCAATCCTGCATACCCTTACGCAGAGGGATAACTACACTTAACGCGACAATCCTGTTGATGTTACCAGGACTACTCACAATTGGCCTGGTAATATAAACCACTTTTCGTACGCGTAACTCTCTACACCGGCTATCTGCATGGACTCTGAGAATAGCCATAACGTGTAGAGTCGAGCGTGTGCTTATACTAGCAAGGACCAGGCATGTAGTTACTCATATGTGTAAATGTTTGCAGGATTAGTAACAGATTTGATTTAAAGTGAGTAATATTCCACCTGGTCCTGGGCACTTTCATCTATTGCGTATCTTGCACTTTGACCATCCTGGCATCAGCAAGGCACAAGTGTAGAATCAGCAAAAGAAATCTGCAGCTCAGACTTCAGAGCAGACTATCACTCTAGTGTAATGAATTCCCTTCTCCTCTTGCAGAACACAGGTGACCTTCACTGAAATTAATGAAAGTTACTCATCTCATTTTTAGAGGAAAACAATGCTCATTCTTCCTCAAAGGAGAAGGCTCAGTAGAACACATTACAATTACAAAGTGGCAACATAACAGTCAAACAATTACAGATTAAAAGTGTCTTTTTCTTTCCATTTGGCATCAATTTGAAGGTCAAGATAGGGCAATGACACAAAAAAACCCCACAACTGTGACAATTAGTACCTTTCTGCAATTTCCATATTCTGACACTACTTTGGGACTATCCAATTGCAATGTTCATACAACACTGACACAAACAACTGCACAACTGTCTTAAGAGAATAGCTTCATTTTGATAGGCAGTATTCTGCACAAACAACAGGCTCTACTGTACATTCTTTGTGCCCTCAAAACCATCGCTTATTTCAAAGGGAAATTAGAACCAAATCACCTTTTTTATCTCCTCTATATACCTATTATAAACCGAACAGACAGTTGTATTTGTTTTTTTATAGATAGATATATGCACTATATATTTTATGTATGGAAGGAACACTGAGCTAATTTCACCATTGTTAAAGTGTTAAGTTAGGCTCTGTATACTTAGGTACATGACTATTTGCATAAAAACATTGCCATTAAAGGTACACACACACCTATGTTAGTGCACAAGACCATTACTTGTCTTAACGTTTGTGTGTGCCTGTATTTGGTATAGTAGATTTAAAAAATATCATTAAAGAGCTTTGGCCCAGAGAATAAGAAAGGGAAGGTTAGAGTGGGCTCTTCTCCAATTAGCTAATCAATGCATATTAAAACAAAAATACCTGGAACAAACCTGAAGCTGCAAACACAACAGGAAAGCAAATGAGATGCTGTAGCTGTAAAGCTTAACAAAACAAAGGTTACTCAAAAGTGGCTAAACATAGCTGAAGTAATAAAAGGTTATTAACCAAAGAGATCTGACCCCGAGACGTTCTTGCTTAGACAAATAGAAATCCTTTGACCTAAGATCATCTTTGTTCTGCTTATGTTGTCAAATTCCCTTAATGAATACCTTGTGTCAATGAGCAGGTTTAGGGAACGAAAAAGTCATACAGACAAAGCAGCATTTTTCCAAACTGGCATAGATTTCACATTGAGGGCCCACGGACCCCTTGAACAGATTGCAGTACTGTAAAATTAGTAGCTTTGTCACATGTAGCATAACATGCTATAGAAGATCCAACAGGCTGTGTTCACCCACGCACTGTGTGCACGTATACACACTCAACACACACAGTGGCTTCCCCAAAAGAAAATCAGTCTTTTTTTCCTGTAGAAAAACCCCTCCTCCTTTTTTTCAAAAGCAACCAAACCAACCCTTTTAACTTTAAAAAGCTGATGTCCACACACAGTCCTTTGAACCTATGCACTCCTACGTTGCTCCTCAGCTGTGTTGCCCCTGGAGTTAGGTTGCACTGCTGCTAGAACATGGGGTGCTCTGCGTGCTGCCAATGCTGTGCGCTGCGCTGCTGTTCTCGGAGGCTGGCGGGGACGTAGGGACCTGCCGTCTTCCCGCTGTTTCCCCTGAGGGAAAGGAGAGAAAAAGTGGGGTCGGGACAAAGGCAATTGAAAATGTTAGTTGTCGTAGAAAACGATAATCTGTTCCTTCCCAGTCTTCCTCTTCTGGTGGTTCGTATTTCCATGCAGTGAGTATCCTGAGTGACAGACCTCAAACAGAGTACTGTTGAAAAATGTTACTAGACTTTGGCATCTTAGCATTGCTATGCACATGGAGAAAATAATACTGCTGTTTCCTTAAGCATTTTAAAAGCAGGTGATGGAAACTGCCAAGATAGACACTGTCCATCTTCTGTTGTCAGCTGTCACTCATATGGGTCCCATCACATGACCACTTTATAGCTTTGCTGTTTTGTGGAAAAAGGCCAATGAAATGTAGGTTTTAGTTTTAATGCCCCTTTATAGAGCAGCGTATTTACTAAAAGTGGAGCTGAAGACAATGTGCTTCAATCAGCTGGATACCACATATCCTGAGACATAGCCAGTTTTCTTCGTGTAGAAAAACAACAGGCTACCCTGCAAGCTTGATTTGATTTATTCCAAATATAACATGCAGGAAGTTCCCCTATAGCTACTACACTACGTGTAGCACTTACAACCTGTAGTAAGAACAAGTCTCACCATTTCTTGTTAATTATTTACTGACAATAAATTAAAAGCCCTTTGTTATTTGGATTGCAAAATCAAACACTAGGAGTTAAAGCCAGATTTATGGCTCCTGAAAAAAATTTTGTCTGCTCTCCTCACACCCCTTCTGCACCTGTGGTTGGGATCCTGTGGAAAAAATCCAGCTCTCAACTAGCATGGAAGTAAAAATTGCGCCATTATGTAAATGTCCAAGAGATCACAACGAGGCCATGTAGGAAACAAGAACTGTGGCATTTACAGTACTCAAATCTACAACCTCAGCAATAATTACAAAATAGCCTCTTCAAAATAAACGGCAAGACTAAGTTTGTATAACGTGCACTGGAGCTGCTGCCTCCCTTGAACTCATCTCTCAGGATGTGAACCTGTGATCTCAGCAAAGTAACAGGGCAAACTGCTGCTGCTTGAGCTGCAGACCAACCGTGGCAGCCAGCACCAGCACGGCTGCTTTCCCGGCAGAGGAGCAAGACAGAAGTGTTTTGCTGGATCATGGGCAGGAACAACTGAGAAAAATCAAAGGCTGGTACATCTCCTGCCTCATGAGTTTATAGTCACACAGATCTCCTGCTTCACATTACCCTAGGTTATCTGAAACTTGATGCCATGGGCCAGGTCTGCAGAGTCCAATTTTTCTTCCCTGCTCAGGATTTGGTAGAGCTCCTGTTCCCCAGTGATTGCTTCAGTGACAGGTTGAAGGCTGGAGGCCCAGCCTGCATCCAGAGGGTTACAGAGCAGGGACGAGCCAGCTTCCTCCCGCAGGAGCTGCTCTGGCACAAGCCCATGCCCTGTGTGCTGCTGCCCAGCTGCCAGAGCCCCGAGCTCCTCCTCGGGAATGCGGCCGCGGAGGAAGTGTGCCTTTAACGCTTTGTGTCTCGGGCCAGAAAATGTCCTTCCACAGGCTGCTCAGTATTCAGAGGTCTGCTGCAAACAAGGGAGATCTGAGGATTTCTCACAGCAGAGGCTGCAAGTGCTCTTTGTAAAGGAAACCAGCAGGTTTGCTGCTAGCTCATGCTGCAGCCACAGCTGTAAATGCACGTAAGGCCCCACAACGCACAGCTCTTGCCTTACACCCCACTGGTTTAGGAATGGGGAGGAAAGAAGGGACAGGACAGCACAGAAAAACAACAAACTAAACCACTCAACCACATCACCCAGGAGGCCAATGAAATGTTTAAAAAGAGGGTGAGGATCTTGCTCTTCAATCCAGCACTCAGTCCAGCATTTACTCTTGTGAGCAGATTTTGAGTCTGTTTTTCCCCGTGTAAGAAACAACTACGTAGCTCGTCCATGAGCAGCGGATTTCTGCTCACACGCAGCAGGTGAGAATCTACCCCCAGTCTCCTGCAAATAAACCAGGTTTCAGCTTTAACTTGCACTGGAAACGGCTTTGCAACCCATCAGAATAAACTGTATCAAATCAATGCCTGTGTCATCGTGCTGTAAAAGCTTTCATAAGCCTTGTTTGGATGGCTTCCCCTCCCCACTCGCTCCCTTCTCCTCCAGTTGTTTGTGTACAAGTCTTCCTTCCTCTTGTGCTACAGGATATATTTATAAAGGCAGTGATTAGCAAACTCCCTTTCGTTGAAACAAAACAAGCAAAGACAAACGCCAGAAAACAGCAAGCCAGAGAAGCCCTACCCCGGCAGCAGGAGGAGAAGCCGCTACAGCCGTGCAGAGGCACGGCGGCCGCTCCGCTCCCCCAGCAAGGGCCCCTGGCCCCCACGCCCTCTCCCCGGCTCTCCTTGCAGCTCCGCTGTCACCCATTTTACAAACCACATGACTACACACGGCTTTGCGTCAGCCTCGGCATGTCAATACAATCTGTATGCATTTAACCATAAATTCATTTATAAGCTAAACACATCTTGTTTTCATTTTATGGCAAAGTGACAACCGCAGTGCCGGAGTCCCCGGGCGAGCCCAAGAGCTCGCTCTGCTCCTGCTCCCCCCGACTCCTCTGGAAAGCGTCTTAGGAAGCACCTTCCCTTCCGTCTGGGATGGGAGCCCCCTTGCCCCCAATTGCCTCTGCAGCACGTCATTTCTAGAGCACGATCTGTCGCTCCAATATACTACGATCACTTGTTGAACAGTAACAAATTCTCAGTGTCCTCAAGGAGAAAAAACCCAAGTCACAGTGATGTTATGAACACAGTCTAGCAACTACATCTGTACTGGCTGACTTTTCCTGCATTTTATTTCCTCAACACCTTGCTAATCTGTAGTGAAGTTTTTTTAAAGAATATTCATGAAAAGGATGTAAAGAAATGTAAACTATCACTGAAGAGGTGTTCTCTGTCTTTTTTGTATAAACAGCTTCATGTATCTCATGTTACTGAACCAGAACTGCTCAAAATGGACATGTCTCATCTATTGACAGTAAACAAGCTTCTACCCATCTGAATGCAACAACATGCGCTTTATTATTCACACTTAGGAAAGCTGCCAGTTGTACTCCCTGTCCAGGAAGTCTGAATGTTTGCTTTTCTATCTCCATTTGCCAAATATAATTGGTTGCTATGTCAGTTTATTTTAAATCAGATCCCATAAAAAAGGGAGAAGTGGGGGAGGAGGAACACTTTTAACTTCTTGGATTTTGGAACATTTTATCCTCTCGACTTGCAACACTGCCTGGAGAAGGAAAGCAGTCTTTCTAAGAGAATGAAGGTACTGATGTTCTGCTCTCTGCTAAACCAGTTTACTTGGTTTAGCAGCCTCATTAACTAATCACTTATCCACGTCCCTTCCTACACATAGTCAATTATCCCTATTAATATAGATATTATATTGATAGATATTTATATGGTTAAATTTTGAAGGGTTTCTGCATCCATGCACACTGCAAAGTTTTTGCTTCTTCATAAGACACCCAGGTAAATGGGGTTAATTGTGGCAAATCTCGGCTACTTTCCCTTTGTTCTTGGGTCCTCTCCAGGCAGCACCAACAGTGCTGTGGGAAAGCTTTCAGCCACCTTTCTCGTCCTTTAACCAATTGGAGAAAGGATCAAAAGTACAGAGTCATTTTGCAGAAAAGTTGGCTAAAATTTCTCCTTTGTTGCTATAATCCTAGCTTCTCCTCTCTCTTCCCCTACTACCTGTGTCTCTTAGGATATCTGTACTCCATGTTGAATTGTTTCCGAGAATCTAGAGTATTCTAAAGCAGCATTTTGATGCTTTGGCAGAAATTTTTCATGACTAAAATCAGCAAAAGCCCTAAATGAAAAAAATTCAACACAACAATCCTTGTTCAGTATTTGGAGATGAAATTCTACTTATTTTCTAGTTCTTTTCTGCTATCAATTGTTTGAGGTTTTAACGTTAACGGCTTATCAAGATGAACAAGAGTGTTCATTCATGTAAAGCCTTCTCCCATGCTATAATGAGTCTGCCAGTAGAGACAAACTGATAAAAGTGTATCGGCAAACCTTCTTATTACTGGCAAAAAGGTGGCCTTTTCCTGTATTGCACATAGCACTGCAGCAACAAAAGTGCCTTATTTCACACAACCCAAGTTGCCATTCTCCACCAGCAGTAGCTTTTGTCCATGCTCTGAGTGTCACCAAAACACAGTTTTAGAATGAACTCGTATTTTCCAATCTTTGGTCTAAATCATGCGATAGAAACCCAGTGCTACTTGCAACAAAAGATGGTATTTCAGAACACAATTCAGCAATTCTCTAATGGCAAAAAGACAGCCACTGTGTAGATGAAATTTAGATTATCTTTTTTTTTTTCTCCTTATTTTAATAAAAGTCTGCAACCAGCTCTAAAATACTTGCGCTGCAGCTGGATTATCTTGTCTGCCACAGCAGTCGTCCCCTAAGAGACTGTCCCTGCCAGAGCCTTCACTGCACTCTGCTGCAAGTTGCACTTTGTAGATACAAGGCACTACGCACAGAGAAATTATGTGCACAGGAACATAGGTTCACTTTCACAATCCTTTGAAAATCTGAACCATATAACTCCCTAGATATTTTTTATCATTTCTGTGATTCTCTGTCTGATGAGTTACAACGTCCCTTTCTGTTCTTCTCATTTATTACTTTTTGTCTGGCCTTTTTCTCCACTTACTTTCAACTCTCCAACACAAAAGCCAGAGCAGCTGCCCTCTCCGCTACTTGTACGTGGTCACTATGACTGATGTACTTTGTTAATGTAATTCTTTAAATGGGATTGGTCCAAGTCCTATTGTAGCTGAAGGATTTATCATATTGGCTTCCCAGTGTTCCTCAACTACTGACACACAACACGTGTCTATAGATAGTTCAGTTTATGAAGAGAGATTGAACTTCCACAAGCGCAGGATTAACGGTATTAATTTAACAATTGTTTTAATTTTTTGTTAATAAGGGCTACCTATTTGGAAATTACCTTCTTTCTTACACATTTACTTACACGTTTACTCATTGAAATTGCACTTACTTTTCTTCCACAATGTTTCAGCAGTATATGAGCCAGAATTATACTATTTATACATATTATCACAACATTTACATTTTCCACATTTGCCTCAATTCCAAACAAGTTTCATGCACAGCTGATGCATTGAGAAGTATTAAACTGCTTATACAAAGTTGTTGTACTGCCAGCTGGGAAAAAAAGGCACTTCCACCCCCCCAGATTAACATAAGCTCCCGGGTCATAATATTTACAGCAGCTCTGACCCGACAGGGCCAGATTCTCACTCCTAAATAGATTCCACAAAGTTTTAGATGCCGAAAAGACCCTGCAGTGGGCTATGGGAGAATTCCAGTGCTCTAGAGCTGCACAGGTTTGGAGTAATTGACTTCACATTCCCCCTGCCTCCCAGAGATCTTGGTAGGGTCTTGCAAGGTCAAAAGTGGAAGTAGTTGGGAGGCCAGCATGCTGTTGGGATCCTGAGATACCCCATAATCCACAAGCAGCCAAGGTCACATGCTGCAAAATGAGGCCCCACAGTGTCCAGTCTTTGTCTGTACCACCTTGCAGATTACATGCAACAGAAAGCTCCCAAAACTCCCTCTTCTTCCAATACAGTATTGTATTTCTGCTAACTTAGTCTAGTATGGAAAAAAATTCTGAGGAGATACTGAAAAATTATCTATGCATAAAGGCTGCACCAATTCAGGCACATTCCTGGTTATTTGGTTGGACACAATTAACTGAGATTACATATGACTTCTACCAATTTAATGTCGCAGTTAAAAAATGGAGGAATAAATAATTGGGGCAAAAATTCTATGTAATCCAAAAATTCTATGTAATCAAGGCCCAAGAAACATTTTCAAGTCTAGTTATATTCAGAATATGTCTATGTAAATAAAGCATTCTCATAGCCATTTGGCCCACTCCTTGTACTGATCACATCACATTCCTAGTCACACCAGCCTAATTTAGTAACTGCAAAAAATATTTTAAAAAAGGAGTATGGGAAACAAAAGGGATCTGTTAACCAAAATGTTAGCTAAATTTGAAATACAGAGACGCTACTAATGATAATGCACAAGCCAGGAATACTCAGTTTCACTCATGTCCCAGGTGAGTTTTCAAGATTGACTTTTTAAATTATTTTAGCATATTTTAAATCATGTTCATAACACATAACACCTCCCTTTAGGGAAGGGCAAGTATCAATCTGCTGATACAAACCAACAGGCTCATGGGAGGAGTTGCTGGAAAACACCCTAGTAAGAACAGAGAGTGAGAAAAAAAGCCCAGGACTGCTGGCCCCCCTCCCCTTTTCTCCCACCTTGCAAGAGTTCAGACCACACCGCCTTTCCTGTGGCATGATCTGCACTGAGGTCTGTAAGAGCCCTCTCATACTTACCTGTGTGAGAGTAGATAAACCAGAGTGCTCCTGTTAGCAGGGCTCCAATTACAAATGCCGCAAAGGCAATGCCCACGACAGTCAGCGTGTCCAGACCATAGAACACAGCTACAAAGGTAAATAATAAGGACTTTTTATTTTCAGTGGCAAATACTGCTTTACAAAAATTCACCTTTACACTTATATGGAAAAGTTTTTTAAAAATTCAGAGTTAATTAAGCCCCATTTTAAGGAACAGACTAACAGATTTGCATCAAGGAAATAGAAGTGATGCTTTCAGAGGCTGGCTTCAGTCCAACCAACTGTTCCACATCACAAAGCAAAACCCCAGCTCAGCACACCCAAATCTGGAAAAAGTTGCAGAAATTAAGCGTTTGCACTTGGCTGTTAATAACTTGCTTTCAGTTAAATATCCATTTATCTTAAAAATGTGTTTTAAAAAGGCTGAGATTTTTGGCAAAAGATGCTTTTCATTTAAATGCCCTAACATTCAAGCAAACTTTCCCCTACATCTCCTGCAAGTTCAGTCTGAAATCTAGGTGGAGAACGGAACTGCTGTTAAGAGGAAAAAGATGCCAGCAAAAAGTCAGCGAAAACATAAATAGAAACAATTGTTTTTCACATTTGGCAATGCTTTCAATAACTGAAATTAATTCCAGAACACAAAAATAGAACCACACACACACAAATCACTTTCTAGGGGAGAGGCCCTTTTGCAGTACCATTTCAAGGGTAACAGCATCTGGTTCCTGGATGTATTGCCCCCCAACGTTAAACATCCAAACAGAAACTTCCAGCTTTTGTGTTTTTCTTTTTGGTGATTAGAAAGACTTCAAAAAAATAATCATCACTCTTTTAGCAATCATTTGGGGAAATTTCTTCTTACAAAATTGATTTCTAGTTTCAGTATTTTTAATGTCTCCCAGTGCACAAAATGGCTTAGGCCAGTGAATAATATTTTGCTGACTAAGCTGGCCAGGAAATGAGCTGACTGGATCTTCTCCGTAGCATCCTTCAATGGAATTTCAGGTCTCAAAACACAACCAACACCCTTCACTTTACACATTCCGGCATCCAGCAGATGTCCACTACGGACATGGCCCAGCCCAACAGCTCCCGAGATCCTCAGGGCCATTCCCCTTTTCCCCTTTTGACAAATGTCTTCTCCAGCAGTTCCTCTTGGCAAGGGCCTTCAGGACCCGTTTCTGGGTGCCTGCGACCAAGTTTGCACTTGCAACACCTGACAGATAGTGGCTTAGAAGGTTTTTCTCCCATTTCTTCTGTGAGACTACTTCTGATTCTTTTGGCCACATCCACTCATTTTAAATACAAACAGAAAAGACTCTCCTAAACTCAACCGTTCTTTTCCACAAGGCACAAGCCAGTGCCCTCTCATCTTAGAAGGAAACTTAGTGGAGAGAAGAAAGTCACACGGACGCTGAAGTGGCAGGAGCATAATTTCTCATTCCCCTATTTTGAGCACATTTAGTCCCAAAGACATAGGGACAGGGGTAGAGGAAAAAACCTTCTTTGCACTTCCTCTTCCAATCTTCCCTTTTCTCCATTCATTCTTGGTTTTGGCTACAAATCATCCTCACCTTCCTGTTTATCATTGTCTTCTAGTGCTGCTTCTCTCCTTTTCTTCCCTTCGTGGGTCAGTAATTGACTCTGGTTAACTCACTACGCCAAGACAACAAAAAACCCGAAGAAATTAATCCATATCAAGTCATCCATATCTACAGCATGACCGAGTAACTGGGGATGAGGCCAGCTGCAGTGCAGGGTAGGAGTGAGGCCTGGAGTAGGACACAGGAGCTCCCTATGATTGCATTGCTCCTGAAACCCTAGTACTGGAAAGCAGCGGCCTCAGCAGAGAAGGGCGAAATACACACACGTCAACAAATGAACCTGCTGAGGCTGAGATTCTCCATGCATTCCCAAACTTGATTTTCACATATACAAAGGGTCATAGCCCTTCTCTCTAAATGCCGAGGGGAATCTCTCATTCAGCAGTACAGTCAGAATTCTGTCCCAGAATTTAAGACACAAACACACACACTCTCAGAAAGCTTGAAGATAATTTTCTTCATTGATCTAATACTTTCTAGACAAAACTTTAAGGCTTAAAAGAGATTGGTTTAAGAGTTACTTACGTGGCTGTCTCACATTTGGCTTTGGAAGGGAAGGATCTAATTTAAAACAAAACAAAACACCACAAAACATTAATCAGACAGAGTTCCACATACAGCCTACAAACTATGCAAGCAACCTTCAGGATGTGATCTGACAGAAAGACTGTAACTTTTACAAACCAGGAATTTCAGGAAAACCAGCCTGAATTCAATAATCTTGCTCAGCTCAGAAAAATTCTATTCATATATTGAACATTCCTCAGGGGAACACATCTACAGTATAGTTCATGCATCATATATTTTGCTGGCAAGTACACATTTCCCACCCAGATGTCATCAGGTCTGACCCACAGTAACTCTGATTATCCCTATATGGAGCTCTTAAAGAGCACAGATTGCAAAGGCTTCTTCAAGGTGATTACATTCATCTGAGTACTCACTAATCACAAACATGAGATACCAGCATGCTAAATCACACACAGAAAAAAATATTTTTAAAATCAAACACTCCTATCACCTCTAAAGAAAAGTCAGTATTATGGCATGATACACACTGCTTTGTCCAAACTGCATGAGTATGTGTTGATTCACACATTTCCCTGAGTTCTACTTGGTATTCTGTCTTGGAAGTTGAGTGGTTTGCTTTGTTTTGTGTTCTAATTATATATAGGAAATAAAAGAACATAGCTATTATATCAAAGCTATTATTCTTGGCAAGAATATCAAATATCATCATCATTATCAGCACATAACAGAAAGAGACAAGTAAACGTATGTGAAAAAAAATAATGAATTTTCCCTTCTTTTGCTTAACTGGCTTCTCTTATCTTTCTCCAAGAATGCCACCTCAAGCAGAAAAGCCAGAGATTCTGGCTTCAGACCTGAGGACCTGTTTGGTTAGCTGCAGTTTGCCTCTGGATTGCCCAGTAACCTAGGGTTCTCATTTAAATTCTGGCATATCTAAGTGTGTTCAGTGCAACAGCTGTACAAGGATTTGATAAGACAGTGTCCCAGTACTTGTTTTTGTATCTTTAGCAACTGAAAAAAAAAAGTTTAATTGCTATGTAAACATAGCAGCTCAAAAATACTGAAAATAAATATATTTATTTATTTAAAGTATTCTTAAACCAAGACTATGCTTCTAAATTCTACAACCTGAATGGCAGCATTAAACTGCCAGCAATATCCTACAAGATCATTAGGCTCTGAAACGCATGTGCCTACAATATCCAAAAAAGCATTCTATTCTTAAACTGCATTATGGCCACTTGTTCCAACACACCACTATCTCTTCCAGATCACTCTTGGCAGGATGGTAGAAAACAGGTGGAACAGTAGTAGGAAACAGGTGAGAACATAGAGGGGTGTCTGGGGGTATGTGTGTGTGCATGCACAAATAAGCTGGAAAGTTGTCAAGCGCACATAACAGCAAAAGCATAACTGAATGTAAGATTTGTGAGGAGGGCTGGATTGAAATCAAGGAGCACTGAACAGTACAGACATGGGTAAGGGCACTATCAGATTGTCCAAACACTCCACTAGCACACCCCAAGTGCCAAGAAAATGCCTTCTGAGCTGAGGGGAGAATGAATTTTCCATGCTCATTCTGTCATTGGCCTCTCTACAGAGAATAAAAAGTCTGCTAATTAATTATAGGCTGTGTAGCCCATTATCAATTCTCCCCAGTCATCTAGTTCTTACATGTATTTTAATGTGGTTTGCTCAGAGCAACACAGAAGCAATGGGAATCCTCGAGGTCCAGGAAAAGCATCTAATTTAGACACTTCGGCAGCCAACCTTCAGAAATTATCATGATTTTCTATACCTTTGTAAGACAGAGGCACTTGTTAGCTGCTCACTTGACCTCCTTTCTATGACCTGTCTCCTTTTGCTGTTGAAATAATAATCTAAACTCTCCACACTTAGCAAAAACCTGAACAATGACAACATCAATGTTGATTATTTCAACAGATGAACGTTTATTTCCTAGCATTTAAGTGGCCATCCATCTGCCTTTCATTGAAGTGGGGAGAGCGTGTGTGTGAAACGCAGGAATGAGAAGGGAAAGAACGTGGCATGGAGTTAGGTTTTAGATTGGGATCTACTGCAATAATGTAGGCAACTGAGCTGGTAAATAACAAAATTAGGAGGGGAGGAAGAGTTATTCTCATTTAGATATACAGTTGTGATTTCTATTACAGTCAATGACAGCCATAAGCTTATGTCTGAAGGAAAAAAGACACCACCTTTGCAATGACCAGTTTGTTCTGACTTTTCAAAATGTCAAGTGCATGACTTCTGCATTTGGCTTGCAGAGCAGATCCAATGGCAGTAACTCAGATAACATGGTTACAACAATGAAAGCTGGCCTGTTCAAGTGAAAGCAAATGAAGTACATCACCTCCGAGATGTAAATTCTCCTGTTTAGTAATGCAATATAATTTCTTCTCCAAATCTTAGGTTCACGTATTGGCCAACAATGGCATTTGGCTTTTAGAAAGGGGTTGCTTGATTCACTGCAGAACAACTGCATACCAACAAAGCTACGTTGTTAATGTGCCACTTTGTATTATGTCTGAAAGCTGTGATACAGTGGGGAGATTTCCACCAAGCATCCCACAATTAGACTAAATCACCCACAATGCAACAAAATACTCTATCACACTGTTGTCTTGTAACTAATCTTTATAAATTTAGCTCGTCTTTGCACACTAAGACCTTGTGCCTCTGACAAAGACAACATTCTGAGCAGAGCCCGAGACAGGAGCTGCGCACAATGCTCCACACATTGGAAGGGCAAGAGAGCTCAGAGTACGAGTCTGTTTATTGAAAGCTGAACTTCAGTTGCAGGATTTACTCATTCCCAATAGAGTAACCACTGAAAAAAAATGAGAGCTTTGCAAAAATAAAGAGCGCAGAATCAGGCCCAAAGAACAGTTTTAATTGTACCACACCCACAGATCAAATACTTGCCTTTAATTCATAATGGATTTCATCTTTATTAACAAATTTGTAAAAAAACCCCCCAAAACTAAACATGAGCTGACTTGCAGAGTTAAACGGAAACAGTTGTTGCTTATGTCCCCTAGCAAGGCTGTATGGTACTTTAAATTGTTCAAAGACTAAAAAGCAGGAACTGTGCAATGGAGGTTAAAGGACTTCTGATCCTCATCCTTTTGATACTCCCCAAAAAGCATTCCAAAGGTCAAACAGCCTTTGGACACAAATGGAAGATTTTGATGTGCACATGAAGCCACTGAAGCTTCTGATTAAATTCCCATGCTAATACAAAAACAAAGATAATGCACATATATTGTCTTCTGTGAGTGCATCAAAACATGACAGATGCAGTTGTCAGAGGGATTCACTAAGAAAAACCAGTTACTAGCCACACTCATGTTTTTTTGCATAAAGATTACACAATCAAACAAGCCCTACCAAAGCGGAGCTAAAATACCTTTGTGCATCTCATCTTTTGCTCTTAATAGTCTAACAGTCTAATGAGTCTCTCTCCAGTAGCTACCCCTTTGCTTAACAAACTTACTAGGCTTTAGCATGCTCAATACTTCGTAATTCCATTGCTGTTATTCCTAAATATATATTTACAAGCACAATAAAGAAATGATACAGCAGGGAGCAGAGCATTGCCTTTGTTCTCCAGGCAACAAGTTGTTGCTGGAAGCGCTACTGCTATATTCATACTTCTGAAACCCATATTGTTGTCCAGTATGGTATTCCTTTCCCAATGCCTGGCAAAACCACATATCCAGAGATCAATAAAGACAGTTAAAAAAGGGCAATGAACTGCCATGATGATTGCTGCCAGGGAAATGCCTGAACAAATAACATCTTACAAACACAGTATCTCCACAAGATCATACAATGCCACGTCCTTGGGAGTACTCCCTCACTTCAAGACATGTTACACAATATAATATGTATAGCTTTATTAAACAGTTCAAGATCATTTTCATACCTGCTGGTTTTCCTTCATGTGTTATTACAAGGGGCTTGGTGAAGGTTTTCTTGTTGTGCATCATGGCCAAGATCATATTCACATTGAGAGAGGTGCAAGCTTCATCAGGAGGAATGCACTGCAAGTGGAAAAAAGTGTGTGAGGTCAGAGAGTCACCCATCTGCCCGGACAGCTGTGCCAGCTGCACAGTTGCCTCATCATCAGTTTTATTCTGTATTATTTACCAAAAAAAGAAGAGAACCTCCAAACAACCCCAGTGTAATGCACTGGCAAAGGCAATTCTTAGCTGTGCTTTACGACGCAACCTTTGCCTTCATTAAGGATCCTCTAACCTTTATGAGAGTGTTAAGATTGAAACTAAATGGTAGTAATTATTTTATTTTAGGATAAATGTTTTTTAAAAATCTGGTAGCCAAAACTGTAGCCACCAACATGTGTCTTGATCAACAATGTCAAATAATCTTAAAAAAAATACATTTTAAGGGGGATGTGCATAAACCCCAAAGTGAAAATAAATTCCAAATTCTTAGAACACATTCTTGTACAACTAATTTACAGCCATTTCTATTAGTTATAAAGCAAAATTTGGCAATTCTCTTTTGTAACAATCAGATTGCAGTATTATCTGATATTATGCATGTCTTTGGAAATTAAAGCTAACATTGTTTGCACTTCGGATATGGACGTGATGTGGATAGCAAAGATAAATCTGAACCACTTCTGTAATAAAAAGCAATTTCTATTTATCCCATATAACCACCTAATGAAATTTAAACAGAAACTGTAAATTACACAGTCAAAATGCATAGCATTATAACTCCTATCTATTAAAATCTTGAGCCTAGAGATATCATGTTCATTGCATCAATTCCATAGAAAACTCTTCATTAATTTCAAAGTTCAGATGAAAAAAACCCTTATTTTTACGTAAATTAGAAGTTTATACTTTAATAAATTACTGACCTTTGGCAGCCCTTGAGTATCTTTGTCTTTATTTGTACACAAAGTCAACTCACAGTGAAGAAAGAGCAGTGAGATGTTGAACATTGGTTTAAACACAAAGCTAAATCTTTTTTTGTCCTTCTGTGCATGTGGTATCGGAAAGTTCACCTTCTCAATGCTGTAGAATTTAACAGATTCATCTTTAGGACAAATGTTTTCTATAATGGTGTAGTCAGACATTCTATCTGGATTTGAAAACGGGGAAACAAAGCATGTTTGAATGGCAAAGCCCAAGGATCTGTCAGCTTTAGTCACAGACACCTGCATTGAGAAGAAAGAGATGGTAAGATCTCAGAAATGACATTCTTAGTTCACATTTCATTAACATTTTCAACAATTTTTTAAGCAGTTTTCCAGTGCCACTTCCAATCTGAACTATTTTGAAGGCTAAATGTTAAGGGTAGACTGTCAAACTGAGACAGAAAAACTGTGGTTTCAAAATCAGCAGCTGTTTAATAGCATAACCATGCATAAATACAGCAATCCCTTATCTTTCCAAAAGCAGATTAAAAAAAACCAGTCCAGTCAGACACGTAGTTAATGACTGCGACTGCCACCTGAGATGGCAATCCTTCCCTTAGACACAGACTATAACAGAGCTGTATGAAAGTCAATTACTAATTCCATGTCTTTGTATCTGTTTGAAACTTTAATGAAAAAGAAAAAAAAAAAAAAGCAACAGACAGAACAGAGAACCCACCCCCAGCCAGGAGAGGAATGCAGAGGCAGAGAGGAGGTCATGGTCTGATGTGCGGGTGGCATTCCTAGACTGGGGGGGGCACAGGAGCCTCCTAAAAAGCCGTAATTTCTTGCGAAATGATCCTTTTAGTTTATTGTAAGTCTGAAATTCATATTCTTTTATGAAAAATTATTAAGACTGCAAACTTCCAGTCAGCTGGACTGGAATACAGACAATAAATGCTACAGAATAATTAGGAAAAAAATTTAAATGGTATTTGTAACAAACTAAGCATGTTGCTCTTAATAAGCAACAGAAGTGTTGTGCCTAACCATTAAGACTGCCTGATGAAAACAGTTCCACAAGAAATAATTTCCTTCTTAGAAGAAATGTGCCTTAAACGTGTACTTAATCCATATGTGCTGCATGTATATTTTAGGAAAAGCTTGCCAAATTTTCCTGTGGTCTATACAGAAATTTCTGGATGCTACGAGTTGTGCAGTGAATAAAGGCATTTCTCATTTTTTCTTCTCCCTTATGTGAGCAGCAATCAAATTAGAGATGAAGGGATATGCTGAAGCATCTAAGCAAGAAAGACCATCTTCTAAAAAGAACAGAAATAAAGACTGATGAATGAAAGTCAAGCCACAGATACTGACAGGTAGAGAAGCTGATGGTATAAACTAGTTAAAAAAGAGATTACGGCAAGGAGGACAGGCATACTAACAGTATCATGAAACACCATTAGGTAAATAAAAGGATGAATGATATCTGAAGGAAAGAAGAGAACTACAGGAGGAAGGTGAGACCAAAATACAAGAAGAAAATGACGGTAGAGGACAAAGGAAAAAAAAAAGCCAAAAGATTCCAATATAAAAAACATTTTTAGCAGAGAAGGAAAAGAGAGATATAGAGTTCATACAGATTATGACCTAAGCAATCCATTGACCAAAAAAACCAAAACGTATTTGTTAATAACAAAAGCAAAACAGAAACAAAAATGAAAAAAAAAAAAAATCTGTGTCAGCTAAAAATGGAGTCACAGAAGTTAAAAACTGATACAGATTTTCCACTGTGCAAGAAGGAGAAACAGAAAACAAAGGCTTCTGCCAGGACAGGTGATGAAGAAATCAGAACATCCATCTGAATAAACAGTTCCAGAACCAGACAAATCCAGAGGGCTTGGAGCCAGGGGGATTCATCCCAGATCACTGAAGGAAGCAGCTGGTTTTATCCAAATGAAAAAAATAATGTGTCTTTTATAAACATACTCTTAACTGAGCACGACATACTTTCTTTTTGTTTCAACTGTCTTAAGTACTTTTCACTGGGTAGAGAATGAGGAAGAGACACAACACACTGAAATAATGAAGAAAACTGCACCAATGTCAAATGGGCCCCTATGCTTATCACGTGCAACATCGGCTCACAAAGAGGAGCTAACTTGGGCAAGGGAAACGTGGCACAGCACTGCTTCAGTCCATAAACTCATTTTCCCGGTCTTATAAGCCCATAGCTCACCACTCCTGATTTACTCATCTATAAACTGGTGATACTACTTCATTGCCAATGTTGTATTTATTAATGCCTACCGTTATTTGAAAAATGCAAAACTGTTCACATGACTATATTTATAAATACTAACTGTATTGGTTTGAAATTCCTCAGATTTCATAAGCAACTGAGCAACACAAGGAAATATTACCAGGTTCAAAATGCACCTGAAGTCAAGGGTACCTGGCTGTTGACTTTGCTGGTCTTATTTATCTAAAGCTGTTAGGTCTCTTGTGTGATACCATTCAAAAGGATTGTAACTGGTGTTTGTATGTGGATTGGAAAGACACCAGAATCTGTATTAACTTTGTAACCCGAGAACATTAGCATATGGAAGACAGACACTTGTAATCATTTTTTGCATGTCTACATCTTTCAGATGACGTTCAGCCATATTACCCAATAAAATGAACCCTGAAGTCTTCATCAGATAACACCAGTTCAGAGCAAAAGCTCAGAGGTTGCCTTTAAGTTCTGCACAGAAAAGTAGATTTGGCAAGAATGACGAATTTACCTTGTAGTGAAATTCATCCATTTTGCAGGAATCCTTTGGTTTTGACCCAAAACATTGTCCTGCTTCTCACCCCACAGTTTGCTCTCTACAGCCACCAAAGTACCTACCTAAAGCAACTGCACGAGACCTTTCAACTGACAAGAACAGATCTGACGCAGATGCACAGCCCTGCAAAATGTTTCCTTTAGTTTGAAAGCCTTTTTCAGTCTGTTACCTCTACATATACTGGCCCATTCTCAGCAACAGAGAAGAGTCCTTGGGAGGGAGCAAGGAACAGATCTGTTTTGTACAGCTCCATGTTGAAGGTCACATTGGTGATGTGTGGTTCAGGAGGCCAGAACATGCCTCTGTCATCCTCTGGCTGGTGCAGTGTGCAATTAAACTGAAATGAAAAAAACAATACAATAACATCCCAAGTCAGGAGTGGTAGCTGGATAAGGATAAATTTGGATTGTACAATAGAGGCCCACCCATGTTCCATCTACTTAGTGCAAATCTTCAACAGGGTCACAAGAAACAGAAGTGAGAAGAAATATGTTAAAAGACAAATCAATTGCTATACAATTAATGCAATTTATGTGAAGTGCCTATTACGATAGGCATTCCTCTATTGTCAGGTGCAAACCTGAGAGTAACATACCGCTATTTCAGGCCAGCTTGAGAAAGCAACATCTCCCTCATCAGTATCCCCTGGAAATCCATTGTCACCCGATTCCATGTCATCATCATCAAAGCCGCTGCTTTCAGCTGGTGATGACAGCTGAATGACAATCTGCAAAAAAGGTATCGCAAACGCATAAAATTAGGCGATAACTGCGCACTCTCTCTTCATGCTTATTATTTTCTTCTCTCCTCAGAACAATGCAAAGGCCCAAGGAAGCGCACCAGCTAAGCAGATGGTGAAAGCACATCTTAAACAGCCTTGAGCTGAGCATGTAAGCTATGTAGGCTATATTTAGAGAACACCCCTTAGTTTTTTTTCCACAATTCAGAGCCAGCAAAGACACCAGTCTGGGTGCTGGTGTCTGAATGAGCAGCCTAGCATTTCCATTCTATTTCTGGTATTTCTATAACCAACACTGAAACAAGAAATGGCTTTCTAAAGTGATTTTTTGTAACTTACAGTTTTCCTTAATGCATGCACGGAAAATGACTGAAACTGTTAGGGTCATTAAATGATTTTCTCTTCTGTTATTTACTTTTTTTGTCAGAGATGTACACCCAAAAACCTGATGTTCCTTTCTTTATTTTTCTCTTCTTTGTTTTTCTCTGAATTTCTACTGAATTTCCCCTCTCCCCTTTTTTTCTCCCCTCCTTTGCACAATTCTCCATCTCTTCACCTGAAAATTCCCATTTTTGTTTTCCAATGTTCTGTGCTCTGCTTCTGTATGCCCTGCGGCTCCTCAACTAGTCCCCTCCCTTCCAGGACTTCATCTTTGTTTTCTTGTACATAGAGCAACTGCTAAGTTACATACACACTCTTTGAGACTCCACTGCACGGTGTTTACTTTCTAGGAGAAATGCTCCCAAATTCTGAAGATACCATACATGATCTGGAGTTTAAATGAGTAGCCAAGACTACTAAAAGACATGATGGAGAAAGAAGAGGAGGCAAATATCCATTTTAGTGTGGGCCATAATAGAATATAGGGACAATGACAGTATTTAGCTCCAGACACGTGCTATTCTGTAGTTTGGAGATGTTTCTATCTACAGTCTTGGTCTGGGATTGTTTCTAAAGTTAGGTGCTACAGACCTGCCAGTATAGAATGGTTTTATCCAGGCAAGGTCAGATCAGATTGCCTTAGCTGTGTTTGGGTTGGACCACAGGCTTTCCATCATCTGCCAAGGTTACTTGTATGTACTGGAAAGCTCAGCAAGAGAAACGTGTCATTACTTTCCAACCCAGATTAGCTGCACTGTACTCAAGCGCATAAGCTGAGCCAGCCTGGAAGCAGCCACTTAGAACCTAACTGGGCTCCTTAGCATTGTCACTCATATACAAGTACTCAAGAGTCCCTTCATCACGTACATCAACTGAGAGCAAATATGAATCCGAATTATAAGAAAAATGCATGCACAGATGATGTCTTTTCCTCACATTTTGAAAGACTTTTTCACACACAATTTTGGAAGAAAAATTTTCACTTAAGATAATTCAGCACATGAAGTAAACGGTGTTGCTTTGTGCAATCACAAAACTTCACTCCTATTCCTCCTTACAGCTATGCTTATGTATGGGCACATCGAAGCTGCATAGGCAGAGCTGGTGCAACTTCCCTGAGACTGATACAGATGGTCTCCAAAGTGCAGCCATGTAGTTTTGGAAAAATATTTAACTCCAACTCCTCCCTTTTTCCTTTGGGATACTATCTGACCACAGGAGCACACTGAATGTGCAGCCTTTATACCTCCTTGAATACAGGGACTGTAGCCACAACTAGGTTTGAGCTAGACAGGAAAAGATCAGGATGCCTCCTTTTTGCTAAGACTAAAGCTAACTACAATGGCTTCCTTGTACCACTATGATGTGCAGTGCCGAAGGCAGCTCCTCTTTGTAAAATACTCACAGAGTTAAAATAAACAATCTTGTTCAAGATATATGCTGTCCGAGTCCCGCATTTGTTCAGCAAAGACTCCAAAATGAAATGGGTACCATTCATCTTGGCTTTGCAAGAGTGATCCAGCAGCGAGAGTTCTGTCCTTGTGTAGCCGCTAGCCTGAAACAAAGGCACTCTGTAAGTGGCTGAAACACAATTGTGTTAGGCTCTTGCTTAAAGTGCAGCTCAGAATACTGTTCATGACTGCTGACAGGGGGAAGTGAAGTTCATTGTACTGACATCCATGGAAGGTCACTCTCAAAATGCTCTTACACATGACAGACAGGGAATAAATGTAACATGGAACAAAGAAAACAACAGGTTCATTATTAATCTGCTGATTAACAATGCTGACTCTGTTTGGCCTGAAATGAGCTAAAAATGCTGTCTTTATCAGGCTCTTTTCCACAATGCAAATGGACACCAGCAACCTGTCAGCTGATAGATAGTAAAGGCAGATCTATTCAGGTCTCACACAGCTGTCAGAAGCAGGTTCTTTCTACTCTGGAGATTAAAAACTCAGACTGATGGTTGAGTACAGCAATTTCTTGACAGAACCGACCCTGCAAAGCTTTAATCAGAAATCCCTCTACAAACTACTGGATTGTTGGGAAGAGGAAACATCACCTTGATTTACGGCAAAGAATATTTACAGTGTAGTTTCCTCACCCAACTGTTTTCTGGAGGGCTGGGTGATGATGGCTGTAGATCCTAGAATGATTACTTTTTCAATCAAAACACAAATAAAATGGTCTGCCCAAAAAAGCCTGCCCAAATTTGAGACTAAGAGATCACACCAACCTGCAGAGAGTCTTTTTCTACAGCTACTGTCATGACTTTGTCATCACACTTTATTGACAGGGCCACATCAGCACTGCCCTGAACCTCTTCGGGTTCTTTATGTTTTGAGAGGGAATGCTCAAAGTCATGCTTTATTAATGTATCCACCGAATCCCCGGGTGGGAAGATTCCTTCTCCCACTGTGTCATGTCTTCCTCTGTTAATGTGAAAAGGAAAAGTCAGGCCATCACTTAATGCAGGATTCTTTGGGGCAGGCAGTGGGTTAGCACCCAACAATTCTGTCAGTTCTGGGGGAAGGGAATGGTCTTCTTCATCATTCATCTCTTCTAAAAAAAAAAAAAAAAAAGGAAAAAAGAACATTAGGTTATTAGATATTTTTCCTAAAAGTATCCAGAACTAATAGTTTTCATACAAAAAAATTATTATCCAGAAAGTAAGCTCCTGAAGGACATCCAAAGCAGCATCTTTGTACTTTTCAGGTAACTAACGACAATTCCTCCATGAAGGGTTTAGTTGTTACTGAACCATCTAATATTGGTATATTTAATCCCTGCTAGAAACCTGCCTTACTAAGACCTGAAAGTCAACTTTGAGGAGTGGGCCTGTTATATGCAAAAGGCAACCACAGAGGTAAAAGAAATATCACATTCAGCAAATAGACTATTTCAGCAGCACTAAAATAGTGTAAGTGCAAATCACTGGATGAAATTCTTCCACTACCTACCCCGTCACAAATTCAGTCACTCCGCTGTTGTGGAACTACCTACATAACCAAAGTGAAGTTAAACGAGCGTTAACTTTCTACTGAGTAAATGAGAACACTAACTATCTCCTGGCTTATACACTAGCAGATAATTATCTGTAACCCAGGAGAGTGCAATTGATAAAATTTATGTGAACATAAGCTTTATCAAACCAGCTAAACAATATTTTAGTAGTTGAAATTCAGAATTAGTGAAAAAGCAGATGCAACTCCACCAGCTTCAATGGATCCAGATATCTTTACATCAGCAAAGACTTAAGCCAAATAACTAATTCTTTTTAACAGTTGTATTTGTTCCGTTTGCTCACTTTTTTGGTAAGCCAGTTTTGTCTGTAAACAATTTAAAAGTTTATTTAATTGTCTCAAGGAAACACTACGCTCATACTTTAAAAAACAAAAAAAAACCCCAAACCCTGAGCTGGATGTATTAACTAACAAGATACTCAGTTGCTGAAGTCCATTCCAGTGAACACTGAGCATGGTCAGCCATAACAGCTTGTGAGCTGGATAAACTACAACCATTTAATTCCACCAACATTTCAGGAAATAACACAATTTGCCTGGACTTTTCTAATCAAAAAGCTACAGATTATTTTTTAACCAGCATTCAAAGATATTACCAGCATTCTTGCTGATAAGCAATGAAAGTAGTGCAACCCCCAATAACAAAGCTTCAAAACTGAGAAAGCACCTTTCAAATCATCATATTCCTGGAAATACAAGATATATCTTTTCTATATGCTAAAAGTCCATCTTCAAGCTTACCTGTATCTTCAAGTTGCAGATGAAATCTGTTAGCAACAGGGGCTTTTGTGTAGGAAGTAACTGGACTGTAGTTATGCTCATAAGCCCACTTGATCAAACTCTCATGCGATGAGGGAATATCAGGTATTACTGATTTAGTCATAGTCATGGATCGTTCTGTTTCCTTTCCAAAACCAATACTATTTGATGTCTGCAAACAAAGAAAAACTTGGTTCATGATTCACCATTTAAGGATACTTAAAATGGAAGTGTGACACTGATTGAACATGTTTTTTACTTGATTTCACTCTATTAAATAACAGCAAACTGAGAACACCTGGGAAATGAACCAAATTCTGCCACCTTAGGCACAAAACTGCTGCACACGTGGAGAAAAGCACCCTCCTTCCTCCCAGCCTCTGCCTGGAGTACAATAAATCAAGGTAGTCAGAAATCGTTAATCTCTAAACAAGACAAAGACGTATTTACAGCCGTTTTTTCTTCAAAACTGAGCTGAAATGACTTCTGAGGTGAGGTGAACTCAAGAAGACAACTGACTTTTCAAACGTCCCCTTCATTTCTTTGATTAGAGCATTACTTAAGCTACATATGGGAAAACTTTTGTTCAAATGAGCATTACTGAAAAAGGCAAAACATAGCATGCTCATGAAGTAAAGCTGATACCAGCTAATGCTTTGAAGTCAGCTGGCACTAAGAACAGTCTCTGCCTCTCTGAATGAGCTTCATATTAGATACGCTGTGTGCCTCCTGCAAAATGTTAAGTACGTTAAACAGGTCGAATTAAATGCTTACCAGATAAGTGACAGCATGCACGTTTATGCAAAGCCAAACTACTTAAAAGACAACATATAGTTTCTGCACATAAATAAAGTTTAAAATTTAATTAACAATGTTTTACACAAATACATCGATACAGCAAACTCATAAATGCACTTACTGATCTCTTAGTTTTATTATTAAATAATTACAAATAACAGCTCGTCAAAGTTGGCCATGGAATACGAGTCACACAGTCAGTTAACTTTTGTTTTACTGTAAATGTTTTGCAAAATTTCAAATCTTTTTGTCCAAATGGGCAAGTCAAAGGAATATAACAAGCATCTCTAGCTGTTAGAGGGGCAGTTAGAAAATATTCACTGGTATTACACTTTAACTTGCTTTTAAGTGCTTGGCATCTTAAATTTAAACATGTATTCACACAAAGCTAAATACATATCTATTTATTTTTACATTCACAATATTACTGTTACCACTGTAACAATCACATCAACGACTACAGAACAAGCTGAACGTACACACAGTAGGAAAGGCACGATGACCCACTTTTCAATGATTTCTGCAATGTAATTGAATTGCACTTTTTATATGCAGATGATACCACGGAACGCTCTACAGCAAAATTGCTCTACAACTTTCATTTCCATGCCTGATTACCTTCTCCATCATATAGGCTACACTTTTTTTTTTTAAATCCCCATTGGTTTCCCTCAATGTGAACAAATCTTAATTCTCTTTCACTCTAGAACACCAAAAGATTGACTGCACTGATCTCTTTTCCCCAGATTGCTTTTAGACAGTGGTCGTATGGACCTGCTACCGAGCGTCACAGAGCTCGGTTGCACTTCTCTCCCTGACCTCAGAAACGGAGCTTTTGAACAAAGAAGTGAATAAAGCTTGTAGAGACTCCTGATGGAATGGCATAGTTTACCTCTATCTCCCTCCCTCATTTCTTCCTAATGACCCAGTTCTCCATCCTTTAAACACTCACAGCTTCGCAATTTAAGTTAAAGGGAATTTTAGGTGCAGAGCATCTGGTTTGAGGATACTGTTACCAGTACAGTTACCAAAGACCAGCAAAGGCCGCTGAAGGTAAGAAAAAGAAAGGAAGCAACAGGTATCCTAATTTTAGTGCGTTACTACTGTTTTGGATCAAATAATACTTTATTCTTCAACAGATACAAATCTGGGCATGATTTATCACACATTTTCATATTACCACACATCTTTCACTGGTTGGAATTATTATGCTTCTCCAACTTTGCTGGATCTCCCACTCTGCTTTCCTTTTCTTTTTTGTCATGAGGAGACAGCTGAATAAATATTATCTCAGAATTTTACTGTCCTAGCTGGCACTTGACCATTTCCAGGGCTTGTTTATACCTCTCCGCTCCACGCTGAGCCTGTAAATGTTCAGTCCTGCATCACCTCAATGAAACAAAAACGAGCACAAGGGCCTGCAGGAATAGCCATACCTTCCTTCACCTGCCTACCCTGCCAACACCTTCATACACAGTGTATGAAAGCAGGTAATCAGGGCCATCTACTAACCCACTCAGAGTACAGAGAGACCATTTCAGCAACTGGTAGGCAGTTGTTCTCATGTACAGAACAGTCCCTCCAAGCTTTTGAAACCCCCACGGGTTTGTTCTACGCATTTCACCTCTCTCACTCTTCGCCCCCCAGCACACTTATTTTCTTTCTGCAGCTTCTCTTTTTTGTCCACTGTCCAACCCCCAGCTTAGTAAAAGGACACCGAACCTAAAGGAAGCAATGCAAATGGCAAACAGTCCACCATCACTGCACAGACTGCAAACAGGAGTTAAACACAGCCTGGGAAGAAAGCACTGCACATACATTAGATGCAATTACTTTACCTAAACTATTCCCATTTTACTTGGTTTTGTGTCCATCCTCCTTCTGAGTTTCAAGAAACACAGCAAGCTGGGAGATGAGCTAGATGACCTAAAGAGTCTTTTTCCTTTTTTGTCTATGAACTTAGACCTTAATAACTCACAGTCCTGGGTTTGAGGCAGCTTAGCACTAACCTTTCCCTCTCAGTTTGCCAATCCCCTCAAGACAATTCTGATTCGTACTGAGAGCAAGAAGTTAGGAAAATTGAAGTGCATGGAACTGCTTCAACTAATAAAAAGAACATTGTGAAACATTACCTAATTGTTTAGTAATGTTTTTATGCATTGTCTAAATTTGGGCTTGGAAAGGCCTTCAGCTTAATAGAGATACGAACAGATCCTAAATGCTAGATGTACAGGCTTTTTAATGACATGGGGGTGCTTAGTTCTCTCCCACACCCCCCTCTAAATAAAGGAGAACAAACACACACTCAGAAAATGAAGCATCTGTATAAATACAGCAGTACAGCAAACAGTTACTCACAAATCCTAACATAAATATACAAAGTCTTTTATATACTGACATTTCCATATATAGTGTTACTTTCTCTTTTTGTTAGCCTAAATAAAATGTTACCTTCTGCCACTCGTTACAGAAAGAATTTTCACTTATACTTTTTACTTTTATACTTTCTACTTATACTTTCTACTTATACTTTCTACTTATACTTTCAATAATTAGTAAAGAAGAACTTTAAAAAGAATAGTAGCCTTGCTTTTCTATACTCAAGTGCAGCACTTTAGACATTTTACAATCCTCTAGAATTCCTCTCCTTGAAAATTCATCATCCATAAAGAAGTAGCTTCATGGATATCAAATATGGTACTTTGGCTATCTCCAAGCATGAAGTGAACTAATGCATAATCCTCTATCCTGTGAAAGTAGACCCATATAGTGAATTTTATGTAATAACCCGGAACAAAACTTTCAAGTCAAGCATTGTTTTTTGCCCTTCTGCTTACAAGTGTGGTAATCCTGGGCAACTAACCTTGACCTTTCTCTTTAAGGACTGATTATTTAGGACCTACAGAATGACCAGAACATCCTTTCCTGTCCATAAGATAAAGATGTGCCAGCGGTCAAAAGGGAATGTCATCATTCACCCTAGATAATTTTTCCATTTAATTTTTCTGAGCAACACCATAATTTATTGCCTTTTATTTCCCTCACTCTCAAAATCTAGCGTGAAATCCCACCTACCAATCTGTCCTCTTAGAAGACTTAGACCAAGCCTTTGGATCCTGTCAGAATTGTCCTTGCACACATTAAAAGGAGAAAGCTACTAAGCAAAGTAAAATTCTTATAAATACAGATAGCTGGAGTTTGAAAATGTATCTGAGTTACTGCAAAACTGTTAATCAGGAGGCCACTGGGTGGACTTGAGCAAACATTCAGCTCGACTGTACAATGTGCTCCTAACTGACCACTTAAGACAGAAATAGGCCACACATTTATAGGCTGCAAGATCAGTCTAATTTTATTTATTTATTTCAGAGCAAGGAAAAGCGCATTTTCTTAGTAGAAATGGTGTTGAGCCACAAAGCCTGTACCAAAAATCATACTGAATCAGAACCTCCAATTATGCATAAGTATAGTTTCAGAAGTTTAGCTTTAGAGAGCCTGGTTTTAATTTTTTTAAAACTTACTATTTGCGGTCTGAGGAGAGTCGAGGGCAATTTGACCAAACACTTGCTGGGGCCAGAAGCACTGGCAGGGAAGAGGGCTACAGACTACTACAACCACAAGTGGAAGGAGTAAAAAAGTTTCCACTTCTAAAGGGACATGGGTGTGTGCCGTGTGTCTAGGATTATCCATTCTGCACTCACAGGCATCTTTCCAACTTCTGAGATGAACCTGTAGATCCACTCAAAGTAACAGTGAAAAGGGAGATGAACATCCAACTCGGTGTTTAGGGTACTTCAACATAAGTCGAAAAGACATAGACCCTAAATCCTTGCACTAACCACCTGGTTTCTGTGATATTAGTTTAATAGCCCATATATTACAAGTTAATGAGAAAAAAATACATAGTTTCTGTATTTACTCCTTGAAATGCAGTAATTAAAAAAAAGCAGCTAAGAGAGAAAACATTCAGAAATCAATATGGTCTAGCACTATATCACATTTAAATGGATTCTACACTGTTGCAGTATGATACATCACAAAAATTAAATGTGCCTTAACTTACAATCACTTCCAGTTTTCCCTGGACATCATGCGACTTGATAACCCAATTGACAGACTTTTTACACTTGAGGATAAGTACGACGTCTCTGACAAGTTTGGCGCCTGGTTGAAATGGTTTAATGTCAACGATTATATCCACCTGGAAAACACTGTATGTGGAAAATAGAGAGAAAGTTAGACCAGAATGCCAGAAATTTTCAGCTATCAACCTTCTTCCAATCCATCATGTCTCCACTGTCTGGCCAGCTGATTAAAATGCTGGAGATTATCCCAGGCAACACAACATGTGCAAAACAGATTGTTATTCCACATAACACTTAAATGATTTTGCATAACAATAGAAACAAATACTTTTTAGACAAATAATATTTTTGTCTCTTGTTTACAAGAAGCGTGCTACTCATTTCAGCTGTTATTTAGAGCAGGTTAGTTACATGACTAGCAGCTTGCTTTATAAAGTAAATATTGTTGTCTTATTTCACTGCAACAGTGCCTAAATATAGCTGTTTCAGTTTCCTCTGGCTATAACTGTATTAAAGCTCAAAATAATACCTTAAAAAAAGCAAAAGGATAAATTAAGCAGGTTAATAAAAAAAAAAAAATGCACAAATACTATATTGGGGAGTGTCTCTGCCTAGGCAGTTAAATTGTGGAAATTACTTTGCTTAGGATCTTGTGTGTGTTGAGGAATTAAGCCGTATATTCAGTTTCCAATACTTCTGGATATATACTTACTTTAAAAAGAGAAGAAAACAGATGTCCAGCCTACTGCTTGCTGGAAAATAGATGAACACTATCCAGATTTTCAAGACTTCAGTAAAATAAGTAGAGCAAACGGGTTTGTACCCATCAATAACAACTCGTCATGCAAAATATTAATTCAACAGAAAACCCTTTACTTCCAGGCCATCTTATGGGGCCATATGTCACAAGAACGTGCTCATCCCCAAGTAACAGGTTTCAACTAATATCCTGCACTGAGACTTAGTGTATCTTGGGACCTTCGTTTCACCTCTTGCAGTTTTACACGTGCCCAGCTCAGCTTCTGTATGTTTCTTTGTGTGTATAAACTTTGTAAAGATAGCTGTGGATAATACATAAAACTAAGAATGAAGCAAGAGGAATTCTACTTATTACTTTTTTTTTTTTTACTTTTAATAACAAAACATTTAAACATTTTGCAGTGTTATTATCTGAAAAACAAATTCCTCTCGTACTATCAGCCAAAGCCAGAAGCCCAGAGGGCTTGGAGACAGGGCTGTCATTGCGTAACACTGCAAGGGACTTAAAATGATGTTGATGCTATAGAACAGCTCTGTTCAGGATAGGGCTGCAACTCATGCCACACAGAGGCAGATCATCTGGGCTTACCTATGCCACTTCCACTACAACTCAGCACTTTCTTACTCTCCCAGGGTTTCTAGGCAAGAATATTCTCAGGCTATCAGTTCACCAGCTTCCAATGAGATCATTACTATTCTTGCAAAGACCCCTATTCCCACCTATATCTCCCTGTGTGATTTCCTCATTAGGGATGGCATGTGCTCAAACATAAGTGCATGAGGAGCACAACTGGACAATGCTGGATATCCAGTGTCTGCAGCATGCAGTCAGGATTTTAATTCTACCTTATCTCTGATGAAATAGTACTTTTCTTCTTGCAAAAGGGAAAACCGTCTTAAGTTTCATAGGAAATTTCTGTTCTAGCAACCATCCTCAGCACTTACGAAGAGCTTTTCCAGGTATGACTGTGTGAAACAAACCCCATTCATGTGCTCCCACTAAGACCTAGGACAGGCCAGCAAAGAATGAATGTTTTAAATGTCTTACCTCCCAAAAGTATCTTTGACAATTTAGATAATTCTCATAATGTGTACAGATAGTTGTAATTTTCCTTAACCACTAGTTATAAACTTTTATTGGTCAGTGGACCACTGTCAACCCCTAACTTTCTTGCAATTATCAAACTACCCCTTAAACTCGACTGGAAACTTGACAGAAAATACTGTTATGATTCTGCAGACCAACTGTGGAACAATTACCATGGACTGCAGATCACTTGCGACCTCTGGACCACTGCTGGGGAGACACTGCCAGTCATCCCTACCTGTGACAGGTCAAGATTACTTTTAACCTGTCACCTCCTCATACAGTGGTCCCATCTTAAACTCTGTCTTGTCAGATGCTGCCTTTATTCATATTCCCTTATTCACCTTATTCTTGGAAAAATGATGGATTGACCAAGAAGGGGAGCAGGATATAGTCCATAAAAACCATGCTTTACAGTCTTGTCCAGAAAAATCCTGGGATTGTGAAGTGGAATCCATAATCTTTATGTACTGAAGAACTAATCTCTGTTTAAAGCAAAATACTAAGGTCCAAGCTCTTGTAAGGATGAAATGGCTACTTTCAGTTGATTTTCAATAGACAGGTAAAATCTTTAGCTGTGATTTCAAACAGATTTAGTCTATTTAGACAATACTTTACCTGTATGGATTGGAATTTGGAGTGATTAATTCAATGATATGAACTTCTCTTTCTTGGACTAAGTTAGACATAAGGCACCCCTCTGCTGTTTTTGGTTGTAGGTATCCCGCAAGGTAATTTAAAGAGAGAAAATTCTTTTCTATGTTGCACGAGAGAGGAAAAACTTGATCTGGAGGGGGGAAAATAAAAGAAAGCATATGCACATTTACACATAGGTATCAGCTTACATGCATATGTGTACCACGTCTGCTTCAGTGCGGCTCTACATTTTATGACAGGTCTTTAGGCTAAAAGGTATATCTATTATCTATCATAAGCACTTATGACAAATCAACATAATACTGAAAGGGAGATCACTGTTGCAACAACACAGCACACCTCTGATGTAAAATATGTATTTCTAAACTGAACAGTTTCTATTTACAGATTTAAATATTTAATAAAAGGAAATCCCTATGAAGAGAAAGCGGAAAACAATACTGAAGCAAAATATGTGAGCATTTTTCAAAATGAATAAAATATATTTAATTTGTTGTTTGCACCTTTAAAAAGAGATTTCTTCCTTTTGAAATTAACTCACAGAAAACTTGTGATCAATTCTTTCTCCCTTTAGAAAATGTTTTATTCTTGTTATTATAAACTTACCATATTTAAAAGATCAAAGAAAGTATATATTTTCCTATATATTGTGTAGTCAGAGTCAGTGCTGTCTAGAAATACTGCAGTTCTCTTGAGCATGGAAAATTGAATATAGCAAGAAAAGGATGAAACCAGTTGTTGATATTAAGGAAGTCTGACCATAATATCCATAACCAAAATGAAGAAATTTTAGAGTAGATATTCAATCTCTCTTTTGGTTTTAACTGCCTAGCTGATCACGAGCATTAACTAGTGTACAACGCAACACAAAAAATAGTCACTTGGTCTGAAGTTCTCATGCACACCCTACATTGCTGTACCCCAAAAAGCAGTATTTCCATTGACAAATAGGAATACTTTGTATTTCTGAGATAGCTTTACACATGAATTGTCATAATACACAGAAAGACTAAGTATCATGTTTAAGGACACAAAGTCCTGTAAGAATATAAATCCACATAGCTGGCTCTTTGACCTTTGCTTTACAAAGAAGGCTTTCCTATTAAGGTCAGTAGCAAGACAGAAAAAATAAAAAAATCAAATATAATGCATTATGCATGCAAAACTGTGGACGAACTCTTAAAAGCTGAGCTGAGACCACTGTTAGCATTTGCTCCCTAAATGAGAGCGGAAATGTCACCCCTGAAGCACACTTGTGTGCAGTACACAGCTTTGCAGGGAGACCAAAGACTCCTGTGACCCCGGCCACTGCAGAAACAATTAGGGGAGTTTCTTCTCCTGATCTTACACAAAGTAGTCTTTGAATATTAACCCTGCTGTCTTCCCTACAGAATCTATGAAAGCTGTATGAGGCTGTAACTATTCATACTGCCCAAGCAAAGCACTCCTCTAACATCTGGTACGTGCCCTGCCAGATTAGCCTTGAATGCAGCTGCAGTTCTGCCAGCTCCTCCCACAACAGCACAGAATGGAAAATGATCCCAAATGGTCTACACTGAGCTTGAATTTATATATATACATACACACACAGATGGAGATACTAGGTATTTGCTTCTCAGCAGCTCTACAACAAAATTCAAGCCATAAAATAACAGCCTCTGAGTAGTTTGTGGATAATTACCACACGTGCTATCGTTTGCCATTGCAAAGAACTTGGTTCCTGCTCCTGGCACTTCCGTTAAACATCTCTGGAGCTCTCAAGAACCGCTGCTCTTGCCACCACCAGCACGGAGGCTCCCCAGCCGGGGCCTCTGCTCAATAGCATGCTTTTCCCCTGCAGCAAATTTTAACTCTGTCACTGGCTACTTGACTTAAGACATTTACTTCCACCCTTCACCAAAATTTATTTCCTCTCATCTGTACCAGTTATCAAGATCTGGGGTGGAACAGAAAAGAAAAGGGGATCCATTTCATCTCTATTTGGTCACTATACTTCTTTTTCAGTTTCAGGGCTGTCGACTTACTTTGGAAAGGGACTGCAGGTGTCTGCAATCAGTTAAAAACCTTACTCAACCAGCCAGCAAACAGTCAGTTTATGGACCCTGTGCCTCGCTAATCTCCCCAGACTCCCAATATGGAATCAGACCCGAGGTTCACCTGTAATACCCTCAGCAGCGGGTCTCCAGCCAGCACGCCCGGGTGCCGTGGGGACCCACTCGGAGCAAGGCACGCGGCGGAGCTGTGCGCAGCAGCCGGCAGCTGCCTTCCCCTCCGGCATGTGCCAGGCTGCTCGGATGAAGATGGAGGATTGCACACTGGGATCTGTAGTTTCTGTGGGCAGCGCCTCCATTTTACAGACAAGGACAGACACTCGTCTGCTCTGTTCTACCAAATTAGGTGTCACCCACAGATTCTTGGCTAAATTGGATATAAGCTGAATATCCCAGCTTAAAATCACGAGGAGGTTTTTGTGAAAATGAGCGCCATTACGCAGGTGTCGCTCTCCAAGACAGGCGCCCTGGGCAGCACCAGTTTGATTCAGCAATAAAAACCCCACGCAAGCAGAGCCTGCCTTCAAAGTCTGAGCTAGAGATAAGTGAGGTGTTTGGGATTTTCCTCAGCCACTCTGATGGCAGGGCTTTTTCGTGTGTATTTTGCAGTTTACTAGCCCCTGGCACGACGGAGATCAGAACCTCAACTGCCACTTAATGGCAGGGTGTAAAGGAGCAGGGAAGGGGCTGCAGTGCTCTTTGGAGGGAAGGTGGAAACTCTTGCCTGTACTCACCCCCCAGTAGGACACACAGCTAAAGCCTGACACAATGCAATCACCTACAAGCGTTAAACCAAGCAAGCACAGTGTGCAGGACACAAGCACTAGTGTGTACAGTCTACAAATTCAGAGCCAGGGCTGAAGCTTCAGCTTCTGCCAGGACAGGAGCACAGTGTTACCGTCTGTAAACAGATTGTACGTTTTCCAGTCTAGTTATTGTTATGGCTGACTATTTTTTTTTTTTCTTACTTAGCTAAGAAATGTGTTGAAATTAGGCTCCCTCCAGGCTAGCACATCTGCCCTGGATTCACACTGGCAGTACTGGATGTGTTAGGTAACATTTAGCTAACTGAGAAGTCTTCCTGACTTGTACAATCGTATCTTATTGAAGCATGAGAAATTAAGCTGACTTCTGCTGAAAAAATGTGTGCTAAGATCACTTTCACCATGAGCAGTCCTGCTTTCTAGAATCTGACAGCAATTATCACAGCAACCAGTTTGCTATCTTCTTCACCACATGAATTAAAGCAAGAACAAGAACCCCACTTCTTGTGCCCCCTTCCTCCAAACCCTCATTCTGGCCCCTTTATGCTCTCACTGTGCTCACCATCCCTGCAATATCTGATCAGCCACTCTTTTGAATCAACAGGATTCTGATGCACTTGGCCCTGACCCAGTTTGCTAGCTCACTCAGCTGCCTTTCCTTTGCAGCTTCAAAAGTGATTTCAGAGACCCATGGCATCAGAAGCAGTTTTGTTCTACGAAAAGATCGCCCTTCTTCAGATCTTCTTGTCCTCTGGCTTGCATCTTCTGTTTGCTGTATTCAGCTACAGCTTCCACTTCTAAAATGTTACATCTTCCAATTTCAGATTTTTCTAACTTTAGTGAAGCTGAAATGTAGACAATTACAGGAATACTGCCATTAAATTCGGTACTGGTCATGTAGCAAGGAACTACTTCATATGACCACCTATAAGTTATGAGTAATATGAGCTGTGATTCAGACTGGCAGCTGAGGGTACCTGACTAAAGCACTTGAGGAGTAAGAGTTCTGTATGAAAAGCCTGAAACATCCATCAGCATATGCTGTGGTTTATGGAATCCAGTGATCCCATTGTTCACTCTGCAGAGAAGCAGACCAGGTCCATGTCCCACGTGGTTTCCATAGAACTCCTCGCACAACTGCTGAAGTTCAAGAACTGACCCTCTCCCCACCCCTGAACACATGCATAACCCCCACACATACATGCATATTCATTCTTCTGCCAAGAATTTAAATCAAAATCAAATATGGTTACAGCTGAGCTAGTTTGTAGGAGCCTTCTCAGAAACTGTCTATTTTGGTTGCCTGCCAAGTTCCATTTTGTGTACTTACTCCTAATAAAATTGCATTTTAACGCATTCTAAAGATGATGCAAAGCTCTCCTATTTAGCTGCCTAGTTTGACTGGAGACGTGCAAATCAACAAACAAAATTTTATCTGTTTTTTGACATATCTAAGTAAACGTTCATCTCTGTAATGCAGAGACCACTACTCCCATGTACATGTTCCAAGTGCACTTTAATAAGCTAATAAATATATTTCTGAATGATGTTCTGGCATTAAAATCCAAGACTGGTGCCAAGTAGAACAAAAATCACGCAGGGGAATCCTGTACAAATTTGGCAGGATTTGGATAAAACCAACACAGGCATGTTCCGATTTTGGGGGGGCAAGCCTCATGCTTCAGGAAATCAAATGATCAGATACAGGTGGTTAGGAAAGAATGTTTTCTCCACGAAGGTTTTTGGCGGGTTTTTTTGTAGCCAGCTAGCTCAGCTATGCAAGAGTTTCTCTAGAAATATTGCTGAAATACTACTAAATTAGGCTGCTGGTGCTAGTAAATGCTGAGCCCACCAGTACTCATTGGATGTTGATAAAATGTTTTATTCATTTCTACTTTTCCCATCACTGAACTTCTTGAGAGACAACAATTAGTTTCAAAATATCTGGACCACTAGCTGCAATGCAAATCAGTTCCAGTTCACTTTTACCAGCCTTTATTCTTGCTGCTCTTGGTTTAGCCTAAACCTGGACATTTGCTTTAGCCTGAACTTGGATGACATCTTCAGAGAACCAAAAAACCAGTGAATTGCAGGCCATTACGTAAAGAACACTGACATCTTAAAAACATCCCGTACCTGTGAAAATTTCACCCCCAATCATCCTGCACAGTAAAGTCTTCTCTCCCTGCAAAGTTCCTTTTACTAACTGCATATTTTCCAGAAAACAAACTTGAATAGAGCTTAAATAGGGCATAAACCTTCCTGAACCGACTGCCTTGCTCCAAGGACACAGTGAAGAGAAGAGTCATAGCTCTTGTGTTATCCATGGTTTATGACCAGCTCAGGTGGAAGTCCTCTGCAGAAGACAGGCTATGTGACTGGCAGCCAGCTGAGGGAATGCATGAGCCAAAAGGTGCTGCAGAGGCTCATACTGGTAAAGTTATTCCAACACCGCTCAGCTACAGAGCTACACAGCGCAAACTCTACCCTAACATGGGCCTGTGAAAGCCCTGAGGAGCTGGAGTCCTCTCCCACTTGCCCTAGGCCACCTGATGAACTTGGCATGTGGCTCACAGGGACAGGAAATCTTTCTCCTTGGCATCAAAATACACAAGGACATCAGACTGAGGCAACTTATCTTGCTGAGGAAAGCAAGAATTCTTTGCCCAAAGTAGTCTGGATCCTTATACAAGCAAATACTGGAAAAAACAAACAAACAAACAAACAAACAAACAAACATGTAAATCGGGTCTTCCTAGAAATTACCCCCTACCTCAGGTTCTCCACATCAGTCCTTTAGATGAAGACACCCAAACAATCACCATGAGTAGTTTATTCCTTTAAAAAGGTGAAGCTTTAACTCCTGTAAGATTCTGGCCAACTGCGTCCACATTTATGAGCACAAAATTATGGCACCAAAATCCATTAAAAGTTACCTGAATCCAAGGTCTGGTCTTTAGACCTGTTCTTATTTCTCTGCCCTTCCCTTTCATATCACATCTCTTGGAAAATTAGAGGTGTGTTTAAAGATTAAAATAAAAAATGTGAAATAATGCTACAGCAAGACTTATTCTCAACATCTAGAAGGGCCTATCAGTTCTGTTGGTTTGGTTTTGTTTTACCTTCTCCTACTTTAATGTAGATGTTTCTTGATATTTTGAGTTCAGTGAAAGATGTTACGGCTCCATATTCCTTCTGGGCCCACTGTAGCAGGTGTTCATTTTTCTCAGGAAAAAGCTTTTCTTCTGTTTCTGCTGACAAGGAGAAATTTCCCTTCTCAAACTGAACAACGGAACCTAAAGACACCTGATGGGAGTAAAAACATACTTTTAATGTGGTGCATTTACCCGCACAGACAGGCAGCACGTTTAAGCAATGTAATCTGTCACATCCAAATGCATTCACTGAAGGTGAATACAGCTTATTTCCAACAATGCCTAAACTTCACGTGTTTTAACATCTGCATAATGATTCCTTTTTCAGAGATGTTTTTAAAAACTGAAGCACTCATCAGCCTGGCTGGGGTGCATGTGGCAGCTGACTAACAGAGGGCTCTGAGCCACTCTCCGAAGTCGTACTGCGGCAGAAGCAGTAAGACAGTGCTGCAAGGGGAGCTGAACTGTGGGGGCGAGGGGAGGGCTGGAAGACGAGGAAAACTAAGACAGGAGAGAGTAAGAAGAAGACGGTCTGAGGAACTGAAGGGAGAGAAGGTTGTGAAGCTCCATAAAACAGGAAACTACTGAAGTAACTCCCAAATCAGAAAGAAGATGAGCCCAAGCTCAGTGACAGATAAAAAGAAACACAAAGTAAGGAAAGAGGAAGGCTAAGAGAAAGGGAGGATATTTACTGTTGCTTTATTTACAGGAAGCTAGGAAATGAATTAGTCTAACACATAGAGCAGGTGAGTTATACACCTTTAGAAAAATCCTTATAAATAGGTTACATTAACTCAGGTCTTGACTGGAAAATCTAAAACATTGTTTAAAACAGTCAAAATGGAAAAACAGTAAGTAGAAGCATAACGGGTTCTGCATGAAAGCTTAAGATTTTCAAATAGGACTTCATTGCAATGTCAATAGCCTTACTCAAGAAAAGAAGGTGGCACAGGGTCAGACTCTCTTTCAGACTGGGACCTGCTTCAACTTGTGTTGGTCTTGAGAGATAAACAAGTCATTCCAGATTTACTGCAAAGCAAGATCATCCCAACTGCAACCTTGTGGCTCTCCTGTCCCTGCAGAGGGATGTGGCCAACACTTCCAGAACATCTGTCGGCTCTCAAGAGGTCCCTATAGCAAGTGGTGAAAGAGCAGCATCCCTTCACCTGCCCAGCCTCAGGAGCCATCACCCATCCATACACTTCACTGTCTCTTCCTTCAAGGCACTTGAAGACTGGGGCCTGCGTGCCCTAGCCGGGCTGGTCCTTCCATGAACACTTTGACTAAGATCTAAAACATCAAGTCAAGAATAACATGTGCTTGAGTGAGAAAGCACAACAAGATGAACAAGCTTTCAGGTTTGAACGCATCAGTGAAGATTTCTTTGGACATATTCCTTGTAGTAGTGTGTAAGCAATGCTTGCCCAGATATAACACACAGCCCCTACTTCCAGACTGGTGCAGTAGATAAGGCTTCAGGAAAGAAATACCATTTTCTTGTGCTATCCTCAGAGCAGCCCAGGAAGATGTCTGAGTCACTCTGCGGCTCTCCTCCCCCTTTCCCTTTCCCTGTCTTTCTACTAACCCAGATTTCTTTGGTGGAACAAAAGTGTGGGTTTTTTTCTCCAACTGAAAATCCAAAACTACTAATGACGATGATTGGAAGACTGAAAAAAATACATCATAACAATTTCTAACTTGTCCTGAGTATTATTTACACAGTATAGCAGGATAATGGTCATAAGTATCTCTCTAACCTTTTAAACAACAAAATACATCAATAGCAATTATTTAACAGAGATTAGGTAATGGCAACCAACTATTACCTTCCCTGGAGCTACTGTTCCCAGCACTATTTCAGGATTTTATGTATCAGTTTGTTTAGCACCTACAAATATTTGCCAAAGTAGATACATAAATTATACCCTTTGGCACACAGAAAGAATTTCAAAGTTCTTCCCTGTGCTTCCAGCTATTACGTTAGCATTTATCATGCACATATCACATACTCTCCTCTAAAAGAAGGCCCATGTAATTCAGAGTTCAATTTGACCAGACCTGTCACAAAAAACAGCTTAGGAATCCTTTTGCCAGAATAGTTTTCAAAGTTTAAAGTAACATCTGTTTCAATTCTGAATGACCTTCCTTATTTGCTGTTTTTCATATGACTACCATAAAACATTTCCTTTAAATGAAAAGAGTCTTTACTCAGTGTAACACAGAATACACCATATTCTCTCAATACTCTCATACTCCTCAAATAAGAAAGCAAACTCTGCCATTAGAGTAAATCCACTGCCCCCAAATCTACTACACTAGGAAAAGAGAGCAACAGAGTTATCTTCAAAACGTATTTACCAAATAGCATTCACTTTGTACTTTCACCACTTAGAAGCAGCTACACCATGGACTGATTTTATGGCGCATCTCTGCAATGCTCCTACCACATTGAATTTTATAGTGTACACAGTCTCGTAGGATGACACTGACACAGCACAAGCCAGGTCATGCAGGGATCGCATACAGAGCACCTCTTCGCAATGTTGTCTTTTTTTTAATCTGAGACGTGTGGGACATCTTTGCAGAGCTCTGGCCTAACTGGAAAAACCTTCCATGCACAAAAATTGCAAGATTTAAGGACTTAAACAGTTATTATTTTTCAGGGATACTGAATAGATGCTGGCATTCCACTCTCAGGAACAAACCTCCTTAACTACCTCAAAAATACTACAGTTCATCCAAAAAGTACAGTAGTTGCTTTTCATTTACACTATTTCACAATGTTTGTGGTATTTTTTACGGTCAGTATCAGAGTAGATTAGTACTAGTGTAACCTTTTAAGACATTTGAGGAAAACATGAGAGAAAATATTATTCCTTCTAAATATTGACCGAAGAAATGCATTAGCTTGCAATAGTGCATTTTCACTGTATTTTTCATCTGAGATTTGAGATAGTTATATATCTGCTAACACAACAGCTTTCTTCCTCAGAATACACTTGGTTTTCCATTTATTGCTAATTAAAACTTGAAAACCTTCTGCATCATCCTGCGGCATGAACAAATGCCTTCGTGAGAGACAGATCCTATCAATGAACCCCAAAGTTACTGTGTCCTACTAGGGAGGTACCGACAGACAGAAAGCAGAGCGACTAAAAAGTCTGGCACAAGCATCCTCACTAAATGATCATACAGTAAACTTCTTTAAATAAACGTGAAGCTTATCTTTTTTTTTTTAATCACTAAAGTATATTTGAAACGCTGGTTCCAGTACCAGGTTTTAGAAAGGAGTGCAGAGGTTTGCTGTGCCTGCCAATGTTGGGATTTTTACTACACGGACCTAAGGCAAGGTTAAGTGAGCCAAGCACGTTATTTTTTCTGGAAAGAATTCAACAGACTCTTCCAAAAAAGGCAACCATCACTGTTTCAACACCTGCCTTGAACATTAACTACTTACTCTTCAGAACAAACCAAAAGCAGCTCTCTCTAACACACTTAGGATAAGCCAGAGCATTAAAACCAAAAATGTTTCAAATATTTTGGAATATATCAACAACTTTTATCTGAGCACTCATTACACAGCTGACTGGGTGATTAAGAAACTGCTGCCACATACACTTTAACCTCCTCACTTCATCTCCTTCAGTGGTTACTTTCAGAGGTTGCAGAATGGAAAAAGTGCCCCAGCTCTTTTTCTTCCTGTTGTTGTGAGGACACTGAAAGTGACTGCACTAGAAACATCCTCTGCTGCTGAGTTCACCTATATGCCCTGTCACATTTCTGAGGGTAAATGAGGAAACTTCCAAGCCTGACGTGGAAAATCAGTTTGCAAGACCAAAAGATACTGGTCGTGGCCACTAACCACAGCAAGGACCGCAGTTCAAAGGGCTCTTCTGCAGTAAGCGGAAACGGGGCCCAAGTACAGTATTTTGAAAATCTGCTACCAAAACCTGAGTATTCTATCGAAGAACAAAACATGTTTAAGAACATATTTTGATTACACACACTACTATCCTGATGAACACTGGAGAAAACAGAGACTGTAATTTTCTTTGCACTGTACAGAGGCAAGGAAACATAGGCCCCCCATGCTGTAAAACAAAAGTCAGCATATGTCCCTTAAGAAAACTTTGCAGTCTTACAAAAACTGCCCTTGCAAGGCTGCCATGGTAGTTCAGGACATCAGCTACCTGGCAGAAGTGCCAAATGGCGTACATTCCTATTCCCCAGAAGGAACAATTCTCAGAACCAACCCCGAGTCATCTCAAATGTATACACTGGTGAGCGTGAACACTGTACACACTCAAAATAGTGTCTTCTGTTTCTTATTTTACCTATTTCATTCTCTCCTTTTAAATGTTTATTGCCTGTTTTTTCTTCTTTGAACTTGATCCAGGGGGGATATTTACTTTGTTCGCTTTATGACATTTTAAGTATTTAACGTAGTTATAATTCAGAACTCCCAAGTAGGAAGGAAGCAAGTTCATCATTTAGCCATGAGAGAGAGGTAGGCACCTTTGAGAGACGACTCGGAATACAAAATTAAGTGTCCACGGCTACAGAGCATGAATCAAACCCTCCCCTCACAGCCACAGCTTCAGCACTACCCACCAAGGCCCCTCCAGCACAAGTGAACAATAAACCCACCCATAAAGCCTAGACTGAGGCAAATATACTAGCAGAAGAAAAGCAGCATCCTTCATATTTTTATCTGAGCTATACAGTATCAGACCTGTGATGGAACATGTAGGAGGAGAAAATCTGTTCAGAATAAAATTCAAAAACTTGAACCGACTTTCAGAGCAGCCCACATGGGGTTCAGACTCAGCTGGTGTTTTCTGATAATATACTTTGATGTGCTTTGGCCCCCTTACAGAGGGAAAGTAAAGCCATGGATGGAGAAATATCAGGTATTTGGAAACTCAAATATATATCCTTTGTTGTTCATAAATCCACATACAACATACAGTAATCACCCAGAGAACAATTCTCTTTGGTAAGTGACTAAGAAACATGCTGCTTTTGAAATGATATGCAACATTTGTGAATCATCTCTTAGCTTTGCATAGTTCTTACCAGCCCCAGAGGTGCGATGCTTTCAGGCAGTAGTAAAATTTTCATTTTCCGTTTAGTGTTCTCAAGACCACTTACAGTCATCACAAAATTCCACTTCCAGTTTTCACATTTTTGAAAACAAACACGTAAAAGAAGCAGCATTATTTTAATTACATCTTAGATTTTAATTCTGCTTCCTAGGAGATGTTCAGTTTGCCAACAACCAAAGATCTTGACAGGAATTAGGGCTGCTCAACACTTCCTCAGGATGAAAATGGAACCTCATGTGATCAGACTCTTGCACATCTTTACGGATCTAGAAAGATGATCCTGGGATTTCCCACCAAAGCTGAAAGTATGTCAAATCAAGTGCAACATTCAAAACCCCCATGGAACAGTTACTAGAATGATAAAAAGGAAAAAAAAAAAAATCCATGTAAAGGAGTAATCTGTTCCCAAAGTTTAGGGCTCAGCAGGGGTTTATTAATTGCACACAGGTAACTGTCCACTCATCTGACATTAATCTAACATCTTAATAGACTCAGCATAACACTCGTTTGATCTGAACAAAATAAGGTAGCAGAAGCTTTTCCAGGGATTCTGTTTCAAGTTAAGATTCAATTCAGTGGAAGAAGAGAAGGGAAGAATTAAAACATATCTATGCAACTGCAGCTATAGTTTCCACTGGAATCAATGACTCAGTAACATAACCTGTTGTGATTTATTGTCTCCACGTCACTAACACCAGTAGTCTGCCAAAATCCACTGCCTGCTTCTGTAAACTTCCACTAGCTAAACCCCTGCTTACCGAAGCAAGCAAAGAAGGGAAGAAGCCATAACCATACAGAAGAGAAGAGACCATCAGAGACACCTGTTCCAAGCCCTTCAGCCTCCTGCAAGATAGGTCTGGGAACACACCTGAACCACTAAATGGCAGAATGTTGTTTCTTTCCCTACTGTTGCATCCTGGTTTGACTTAAAGCCCAAGTCTTCCTAACTATCAGCCTCCTTTGCCCTGAAAGTGATTGGTCTGGGCTCCTAGAGAGACTGTGAGACGGAGGAGCACTCAGCATCGGTCCGTGACAGCAATGAGAAAGATGAGCATGAGATCCAAGAGGCAGCATCATCCAGATCTGACCCATCTGCGCTCCCAACAAAATTCTGGTTGGAGCAGTGACTCATGAAGACAGCCTGCTCTTGAAGCTGAAAGGAACAACAAGCAATAAAGTGTGAGTTTTGAAAGATGGCTTAAATCATCTGGGACAGGAGAAGATCTAGTATGAACTATGTGATACTCTTCGCAAACCAGGCTCCAAAAAAGTGCAGGACTTCAAAGTCCCATGAAAGGAGAAACTAAGGCACACAGACTTCCCTTGCTTCCTCTGAAATTTACTGGCAAGTTTGTATTTTTGAAATATTTCTGCCCAAACCAAAGTGCTTATGGTGAAAGCAGAGGACACCTATGCATCATAAAATTTCCCTATTTTGGGATATCACATTACCACATATAGGCATTTTTTTACCATGCACTGCATATTTGCTTTATGTACCATATCTTGCTTCCTAAGCCAGAAATATCACTTCTCTTCTGTAACACTTTCATGAAGCAAGCTTTGAATGAAAACAAAAAAAACAAAAACCCCTAGATACTTAAAGATGCCCTACTAGGGTTATTCTACTCTTAAACTCCTTTTACTGAATACAAAGCATCACTTTCAAACATGTATTTACCACCCTGTCATTTTCTGCCATCCCTACTTCTAACAAAATCCTTCCACTCTATTGCCAAGAATGTAAGAACAGCCAACCATACATAGCCTGAGGTCCCTCTGATATTTCTGGGAGTAAAGCAGTTATATAGACTTCAGAAAAGCAGGATTTTGCAGGGGGTTGAATCAGGCCACGAGACAAAGTCTCCAGGGAAATTCACTATTGTGAAAAGCATAATAAGACTTACTGTTTACTAAACATTGCTTTTAATTAGACACTTCATGTTATTTTCACATTCTTCCAAAAGGCAAGGAAATGGTGTGGGGAGGGGAAGAAGGAATATGAAACTCTGCCAAGTGGAAAAGGGCAACTACAGGATTATTTCCAGCTCCTGAGCCTCCTGAGTAGAAGAACGATGAAGACTTAGAAAACCAAAAAACAACAAACCCAGGATCCTACAGAAATGTAAATGTCCTTTTAAATTCCTCTTCACACTGTTACACAACACTGAAAATCTACTGCTTTTACTTTGAATAGTGAAAGGTCACTATTTATACCAAATTTATCACTAGTCATGCATTTCCTATCCTTCCTCACTCTTCTCCTAGCAGAGCACTCTGTTCACATCTGGGTCTGTTTAACCAGTGATTGGAAATTTAGCCTCCTGATTTCCCGTTAAATACTAGGCACAGGAAAACAAATAGCACTTGTTTTTCAGTGAGTTTTGTCAGTCATCCAAAATCTAGTGCAAACCATAGAACAGCCTGTGGTTTGGTGGCAGAGACCCAAAATATGTGAACCATATTTTCATGAAGTGAAAGAAATAAACCAGCTATTGGCTGAAGTAATAAGAATACGGCTTTTTTCTTCTTCGAAATACAGAAATGACTAATAATTAAACTCTTCATTCTATCACTTACTCTTCTTTAAAGTTTGTCTTTTTTCTTTCCAAATCTCAAGCCAAGAGCATGTGATCTGGTTTTGTATTTATCATTACTGCTGTTGCTTCCTCCATTTTACTAACTTAACACACATTCAGTCCTATTAAAGGGGTTCCTGTGAGTTAGGTTATTTGCTTGCATAAGTGCTTTCTCATCCATAACTCTTACTCATTCAATCGCCTGAATAACTTACTCAGAGAAAGAGTTGAAGCATCACATCTTAAATCAAGCATTATATAAAATCACATATGTAGATATTTAAGGGGTTTTTTTTTTGATCTATTCTAACAGTGATTTCTGCCAGGAAATCACAAAGGATTGGGTCCCTTCTTTCATTGATATAATTTTCACCACTTTCACTTGCCCAGTAAAGACATTCCTAGGCTATAAAAGCAATTGAGAAAGCTACCAAATCTAAAGCAAAAATTCACTTGCTGAGTAGCACCTATAAAACCCTCCTTCTGCGCAGTTTCATAAAACTTCTGGTTTTCTGCCAAGACATGTCCACAATAAACTGCTTTTAGGGAAGAAGAGAAATAATGACTTGATGGAAAGGGAGGAAATTATTTTGTTATGCGAAAACTTAAAAGGGGGATGGTGAGAGAGGTCTGGTAAGGCTTTTCTGCAAGATTAACCTGCAACAAGATCACAGGTAAAAGTATTTTCTACAGGCGTTTCCTAGCTTATTTAAAATCGCAATCTGTCGTAATCTAACCAGCCTAATCACCGGTGAAGATGTCCTTCAACTTCCTCTCCCACTCCCCCTTTACGATATAATTTTGGCGTTTATTTCCTGCTGAGGAAAAAAAAAAAATATTTAGCACAGATGCTAAGTACTCCCCTTGCTGAACTGAGCACACCTTCCCACCCATGCATTGCTCTTCTGAGTGATGAGAGGGGCTCATGATCCAGGCCAGGAGCACCTGAACAGAAAATGCCCTTTCCCAAACTCTTGTATTTTTGTGACACGTAAAAATATCCAATCAGACTAATATGACTAGATACATCAGTAATCAAAGTGGTGATGTTCAATTACTTAGGTCAGGCAGAGTTCATGCACTAACCCAGTTCAGGTATTTTCGGACTGAAACGCCATGATATTCAGGTATATTTATTTTTAACACAATGAGAATAAACTCAAGACTTTACTAAAATCACAATAATTTTCCCAGCACCACCTACTTAACCCATCAAGATATATATAACTCATGCAGACTCTGAAAATAACCCTGTCTATGCCAAATGTACTGTTAACACCACACTATGTAGTCACCATACATTCACTTTTCTCTAACACGCACAGAAATTTATGTCAGGTTTTTATCAAGATGCCAAAATTTTTACTTAAGACTATTTACTAGTGTTCTTTCTGGTTTATAGATAGGAAAAGATGCCCTGAGAAGCAAAAGGACAATACAATAAGGCAACAGACTGGTAAAGAACTCCCTTTAGCACCTGTGCCCCATCTTGGATGGCTTCCTCCAAAGTACTGTCACTCCGGAAGCATCCCTGTGCTTCCATTCAGTGCTATGGGTTTGGAGAAAAGTCTTCAAAACATGAAGTTAAAAAAATCCTGATGCTAACAGAACACAACCTTTAGTTTGGTTGGGGCATGCTATTTAATTTTAATGATAATTTATTCCACTGTGATGTTTAGCCACCAGTAGACATTTTGTGAAAATGAAACTGAGCTGCCTCCACGAAGAAAGAGCATCCGACAAGTCACTGTGCCGAGTGAAGCTATGTGCATCACATGATACAAATAAGTGCAAAACCACAAGTGTACACTGAATTTACATTTTTATACTGAAAAATGTTTACAAGAAGGTATTCTGTGCTTCCCTCTATACTATAACCATACACCCAAAGGCTGGATTTTCTTCCCCATTCATTTTAAACTTCTGCCTAATGGAGGACCAGGCCCAAGGCAAAAATCCAAGCCTGAACTATGTGATAAGAAGTTAAACTCCAGCCCAACTCAGTAGTACTGTATTTTCCTGGTCTTTTAGATACGTGCTGACACAAGCTTTAAATCTTTTCATCTGTTCCTTTAAATAAAGCAATCTGGGGTGGCTTAGCTTTAGTGGAAACTCAAACAATGAATTCACAGAGCGAAGGCAACAGACCAGCTTTCTAATGAGGACACTAAGAACACAGCCCTAGCTCTACCCTCTGCTCCAAAATAAACATCATTTAAGCTCAGTGTGCCTTAGTTTCTCCACCTGTACAATGGTACTAACAGCACTTTACAGAGTGTGCTGATTCATTATCTGCTCATATCCTGGAGTTATCTTTCTTGTTAGAAATAACCTTGGATCTTCTAATACAATTAATTTGTAAGTTTTATTTATTTATTTATTCAAAACATCTCCCTGTAACAGTTCAAAAACTTTATTATGCTACTTTACAGGGCACAAACAATAGCTAGCAATAAGAAGAAATAAACAACTAAGACTTCACTGATGGTTACATGATCCTTTAACTACAAACTTTGACCTGGCTCTAGGGGTGTTGTCTTTATCAGCAGTAAGTCCCAGAAGTTGCCATTTAAACTTCTTTATGCTACTTAGCTTTCTACCTAGGGATCAATCAATGAAACAGTGCAATTCATACTTTACATGCAGTATATTAATAAAATTGTGAATGACTGTATTGCATGAAAAGTCTGAAGGAGAAGCTGGAAAGTCAATGATTATGCTGCCCGAGGCTTCCATAGAGACAGACACAATAGTTATGACACTCCTGTGGTATGTGTGGCACAGATTTCTGTTTTGAGCATAGAATTCATGGGCATTAAAAAAGGTTTTTTAAATTTGAAATCTTTTACGATGCAAAATACCCTGTTTTCTGGCTTGGCTATACATTTAAGGAGAATGAACATGACATAGCTGCAGAAGTACATGGATAAGCCAAGTATTTCCAAACAGGGGCCAAGGAAGTGAGCTCTGCACTCTGCAGCCCTTGGAGCTCCTATTTACACTCCTAGGCTCAATTCTCTGAAACCTACTGGAGGCTCTGGCAAGGAGGCAGGGAGCCTCTCCACTACTAGAGCAGAAGCAGCACGTCCATCTGCCCCACAACTCACCTGAAACAAGAACCCTCAATTCTGCAAAGGGACAGGCTCCTCTAGGCCAGAGGCAGTGCTGGGGATTGCAAACTGGCATGGCCCAAGGCAGGCAAACAGCTCTGCTGCAAAACTAGGGCCCCTTGATTTCCTTTTGGCATATTGCGCTTGCCCACAGGTGCTGCTTGGACTTCCTCAGCATTTCCCATGTTTTCTGTGCTGTGTGATTCTGTGCTCTTTTTTCAGAAAGCTTTTGGGAAAGGAATGCATTTGTCCTTGTGAGCAAAGTGGAACTGTGGAAAAGCAATGGATGATCACCACAGTTTAAGCTGTTCAGCCTGTAACCTCATGGCCTATCATCCCAAGCTGCACTAGCTACTGAGAAACTGGTACATGAAACATGGGAAGGATGATGAGCCCCTGATAAGAGACTGAAGTCAGCTGATGTTTGCAGCAAAAATATTGCCTTAGAGGGAGAATACAGAGAATGAATTCCTAGAGTGAGAGGGACTGCAGGGACTAAACTGGGAGAGCTCATGGTGGATCAGTACCCTGGCAGTTTCAGTACCCTGGTGGTCTTTGTTCTGCAATCTCATTCTTCAAGGTCTTTACAGAAAAGAAAAATACAAACCTTCATATGGTGGAAAGAAGAATACATAAATTATATGGCACTTGAAGAGATCCAAAATTGTTATGGATGTTTAATTCAGATGTTTAAACATGATTAGGGATGGGTCAACATTGAGAGCCAGTTCACGCCGTACAATGGAAAGGCGAACCCCCATATCTGCATGGCTTACGGGGAGTGGTGTTATCCCAGAGCCACAGGTATGTGCTGGGAGGGTGGCGTGAGGCACCACAACTTTCAGCCCTTACCATGACCAGCAGAGCCTGAGTCTGGAGTACTAAGAGGAGCTATCTGAGTCCCACCAACAGAGAACCAAACCTGTAGCGTCGACCAGGTACTCCTGCTCCACCTGCGAGACAGCCCACCCCTTCCTGCAGCATCAGTGGCCAAGTTTACTGCGTCAGTTCCTGAGGTCATACAACTTTTGTTCGGCACGCAGTGCAAGTGCTGCTGCTCACATTTTCAAGCCTGCTTTTGCAACCAGGAGAGCTTGAAACAGTTTTCTGAAGCAAACACTTAGCTAATGGTACAGTTTTGGCAGCTGAGGCCTTAGGCACATTCCTATTGTTCCTATGCTTTAATGCAGCCTGCTGAAGCCCTGCTGAGCCAAACCAAGCAAGCAGAGCAGTCTGAACATCAGCGCAGACTGCTGAGCAGAAATGGATGGCTCTCAGTAGAGCACCTCTTCCCTCCCAGAGGCAAGGCAAGGAGAGAGGGAAAATCCTGGAAGGGGAAGAAGAGAAGGGAAGACATAGCTGAACACAAACTAGCTGATATGAAATGGGAGTGATGATGTAGTAATTGTAGGAGGAGATCAAAACTAAACTGCAAGTAGGTCCAAGACTTGATTAACTGATGAAAGGTCCTGCTTCTTTCGGCCAGGAGAGAAGTGAGGACTTATCATACGGTTATTCATCTTGTTCCTCAGTCATTTTCTGAGCAGACCTGAACTGTACTGGTTGCATTAAGGACATATACCAGGAATGGTTAACAAGAAGGTGACAGTCAAGAGTCTCTAACATAGCAATGAGAAAACCTAAGATTGTGAATACCTTAGAATACAAACAAGCCCATGTTCTTTCACCAATCAGTAATACACGATACTAGAAACAGGATGCAGTCCTCCAAAGTTCAAAATATCAGGGGTACTCCTACTCTTATACTCTAATGACAGGAAAAAGAAAAACAATCCCAGAAAGCTTTTGGTGTCCAGCAAGTGATAGGACTCTTGGTGCACTTAATGGTGTCACCACTGTATCAGGTCAACTGAGAGAGCAGTGTCCCTTCCCAGTGTGCTAACACTGCAGCACTGTCTATCTTCCCCGCCTGCTGATGCACAGTGACACCATTAAGCTGCCATCAGGTACTGCAGAAACAGCCTTGCCTCTCACTGTCAGCTGTGCTGCAGGAGCAAAATTAAACCCTGTAAGGATACAGCTAAAAATAATCGTTTAGTTCTGCAATTAGAGTTGAATATAGTAAAAGCTGCAACTTTAATAAAGACGACTCATGATTAGACATGATGTCACGCATTAAAAATTTAATCCAAACAACTTGTCTGTTTCACTACAAATAGAAAACTTGAATGTCCTGGCAAACTGTAAGGACATGATTTACAAATACTAGGTAATATTTGGATCCTACATTATAAGCAGTGCTCCAGTCTTTCTGAGAAATAAAAATGACTTCATTCTGGACTTAGCTCAGTCGTTTCAATAGACCAAGCTTCATCAGAGACATAGACCGTAATTGTACATATTGAGCTCAATACGTACAGATTTTTGTTTTGGTCACAGACCACACAACTAGCGTCCACCCATAACATTTACCATTGCTTTGAGGCTTTTTGCATTATGGTACTATTAAACTTCTAATCAGGACTGGCAATCTGTTATAACCTCACAGCTTTTTGAACTGGAATGGCTGCTAGCGTTAATAACTACAGAGTATGCAGATTCTGAAAAAGCAGTTTTGCTTTCTTTTCCTTGAATTCACATAACAAGTAATTTGGTACTTTTTCCAAACTGCTTTGCCCTACCACCTAACTGTTCCCCAGAGCCCCACACTGAAACTTGACCTCCCGTTAACTTGTTTTTTTTAACGTATGTTTGAAAACTTTCCAAATGAATGCCATTAACTCTATGTCTTGTGCGACAAGTAGCTATGACACAGAGCAGGCCAGAGGACTGTGTATACTTACAAAGAAAACTCTTCGGATTCCAGGTGCCAGTCTTTCTGTTTTTAGCTTCCACACCAGAGGCAAAGGAGAGTTGAGAAGAAACACCAGAGGCTTCTGGTGAATATGCACTGATGAAATTGGATTCAAATGTAACGTGACCTACAGTGAAACACAGAAATACATGAATACTTCCTTATAAGTTTCAAGGCCGAAGTGGAATTTGAAACAATGAATCAAAGGTCATTTTTATATATACTACGGCTTTCAGCATTCAGACCTCTTGACTCAAGATTATAGACTAATCTGCTTCCAAAAAAAGCAGTCAACAGAGCACAGTTAATATAAAGAATGAAATAGTTAACATTTGTGCTCTATGCTTGCAAAGCACTGCTGAAGTGTTTAAGAAAACCTTGGCAAATGCTGATGAAAAATAGCTTATGCAAAAGGTCAAACCGCTAAGCTGAGAGCTGGAGAACAAGGAGATAAAAAGAATTGCAAAGCAAACTCCAATTTCTTGTTTCTAGATGGTAGCCTACAAAGCTGGCTTAGAGTACAAACCTCATCTGCTGATGCTATTAGGCCATAAATCTAACCTGCAAACCAAATAAAACTAAACAAACAAAAAAACCAGGAGGAACAAATCCAGAAACACAAGCGAGCACTACACTAGTTTATGGAAGGCATTCCAACAGAAATTTTAACATACACTAGGGAAAGAAAATGCCTGTCTTCAGGGACTAAAAGGATATATGGGAAAAACGATCGCAGGAAAGCGGACATCACAAACGTGAGGCAACCTGTTAGAGGTGACGTTTAAGCAATCGGTTTGTGGTTGTTGGAAGCCCCTCCCGCCCAGCTCTTCATATCCCAGTGCTGCTCTTCTTGAAAGGGGCCCATGTGAGGCAAAACCCTAACCAAACGCATGACAGAGAACAGCCTGTCAGTTTTTAGCATATAGCAACTTGTAATTGAAATCACAATGTTTTTGTAGTATCTAATAAGCTTTTTAAGCAGTCAGCATTTGGCTTGATAGTTCATTCTGCTTTATAGGAAAAAAGCTTTAGTGTGCAATGGAGAAATGATATATCACACAGACTAAGCCAGCAAGCTGATGTCTCACAACAGTGGGTGGCAGGTGGGTTCCCTGACAGACAATCACAGCTTTTCCCAGAAAAGGTATAGAGGGAACAAACATGAACACAACCACCAATTTGAGTGGTGGCATACAGAAATGAGCATACAGGTAATTCAGAATGAATTCTGTCTCCTGGTAGAGAATTTGAAAGGAAGTCTGAGAAACGGAAGCTGCTACATATAGTTTCTTGCATCATTCTTACATGAAAGTAAGCATCAGTTAGTTTACCATTAAAGTAAACGCAGATTCATCTGGCAAACTAACTAGATGAAAGCTAGAGATCAAACTGAATATTAGGCACCCATTACTGCTGAAAATCTTTCCAAAAGAAAAAGTTACTTTTTTTTTTATTTTATTTTATTTATTCCCTGCCCTCCCCCAGTGAAAAGCTCATCATCACTGCAAAGCGAAAGTCAAACCTAGGTCTCAGGCCTGACAGACACCTGGAGGACAGGACAGCAGAAAGACCTTTTTTTGCTACTTAAGAACTTGTGAAAAAGCTAGCAAACAACTGGCTGTGTTACCATGCCAATCGGTAAGCAGATGCTTACGCGGAGAATTTACTGGATTCTTAAAAGCCACTGAATGAATGTCTCGAGTCCCCACAGTGAAACAGGTGTCAAATCCCATAAGCACACCTCTGGGCGCACTGAGGACATCCCTATCTTCAACTCTGTTATGCTTGATTAAAACTTGTTGGAAAACTGGTATGAATAATTCTGCACTCATACTCAACGCAAAGTGCTTTAAAGAAAGAGCACCTCTTCTCTTCGGCAGCTGGGGCAGTGCCAGCTCTGCCTGGAGGAAGGCTGGGCACCGCCACCTCCCACCCAAAGGCAGCCACCTTTCTCACTGCTTGGCCTCTCCTGGCAGGAGGCCTAGTTGTATTTACGCAATTCCACAAGAAAACACTAAGTACCACGGATCATCATGTCTTCCGGGAACCACGTTTCTCCCCATTTGCTCCCTCAAAAGAATAAATTACCTCATTTCAGGCAACTGCAGGGTGTTAGTGCGCTGAATGCTAACAGGATGACAGAGACTCCAAATGCCAAACAGGCACGATCTTAGCTATAAAAACTGCTTTTACAGTATCAGGCAATAGAGCCAAAATAATTCTGTTAGCTGAAAATGAGAGAGAAGATAAAATTATTTGTTTTACAAGGCTCCCACTTCGTCGTTCTGTCTAGAAATGGAGAGGTGAAAGTGGAAAGAAAAAGGTGTTTAGAACTGCTATTAAAGTTGTGGCTATTAAAAAGCTTTCATTAATTCTTGTGGTTTTTCAGCTGTAATCACAGCTAATTAGTAATAAGCTGTTTAAACTATTAAATGTAATTACCTTGTTCTGGGGTTATGTTTTCTTACAAAGCAATACAAATACTGTAATTTAAGTTTACTCAAGTAGCCCAGTTCTATCTTTTGCAATCCTGATCTGGCAAATATGAGTTCAAATTTCATTCTGATATTTTTTAAGCTCCAAATGGCATAAAGCGCATTCAATTTTAAACTCTCTAAACTTCAAAGTGTCAAAGAGAAAATCTGCTACAATGGAGTAATAAACACATCCACTCATCATATGCATCCATAGCCACATTTTCACACCCAATGACAACTGTTTTTTTCTGATCTTAAAGGAAGTAAAGACAAATGTAGTAAATATTGATGAAATGAGCTATAATATAGGCTTATGCACTTAAATAACCAAGAACAGAAAACCAGTAACAATCCTCTCACACTGGCCAGTGGGGGCACAGCTTGGCTTTGCACCTTGGTTTTGTTTTTATTAGAATGTCAACTCAATGCAAAGAAGCAGCTCCTATTAGAAATCTTTAAAAAACCTGCTATTTAAAACCTCTGGTATTTATTAAAACCAGAAATTATACAAGAAATGTAACACACTGAAAACTTCATCTCAGAAACAGCTAGGCCAAGTCCTTTGGGTAGTAAGGAAATGGAGAAGTATCTCTGTTTCAACTGATCTCAGACAAGTTTATTCAAAGCCAACATCTATCAGACAAGACAGATGTTTTAGACTTCATGAAGATTTCTGCCTGTTGGTTTGGTCACATGAGAGAGCATACAGAGCAATCATACCACCTTAGTGAGAAAATCAGAGACTCTTTGCAACTGGATCTACTATCAGATTTCATAGTCGCTATTCCTTTAGGCTTTGAAAATTAAATATGTATATAATGTACACACATATGATTATTTCCATACATGCATGGAAATAATCAACAAAGTTTGAGTCGTATTCAGAAGTGGTGATATATCTATCCATGCCTTTGGCTGGAACTGTAGGGTAAGTTACATCGCATAATGGAATTTTCCTACATTTCTGCCTAAAAAGTGTAGACTGATCCTTAAGGAAAGGTACAGGATTTTAACACAAAATCAATTATTTTTTCATAAGTAAATTAAGTGTTCCTGTGAAAATTTTCAGAATAAATGTAATTTTGCATTACTGTACTCCTCAGTTTGCTCGAGTAAGACAGCAACAAAACACATAATGTGGAATTCATATTCCTAGTCCTAAACTTTGAGAAAGAATATTGTTAACGTGAGCATGCTTCTGCAGCAGCCTCTGTCACCATATACCTTGGCATATATATTCCCTGACACTATATTTCTTGGCATAACGGAGTCCTCAGCACCAGCTTTGTCTTCCAGACTAAAAAAAACCAAATCAAACCAAAACCAAACCCACAGAGCCGCTCAAAAACTGCTCAGGACCATCTTGGTCATCGTATTTTTCATAATTCATTTTTGCTTCAGACCTAGCACTGATGAGGAGCAGCTGGGTAGCCTAGCCTGAATGTGACCACTCCCACTGAGAAGTCGTACAAAATTAACAGACTTCTCATAGTGTAACTATTTCCCCCGCTAATGTTTGATTGCCCCCATCACTGTCTCTGCTTGATGATACACAACAGTGGTATCTATTATGGGACACATTTTCCTGGTCCTTGGAAAGATTTTCAAGTAAACTGCTGGAAAGTTACCAGCATTCAAGAGCATTTTGCCAACAACCTAGCTGCCAAGCACATGGGTTCTACCTTGCCTAAGAGCAGTCGGTGGGCTATCACACAGAAATTTCAGCCCAAGAAAGGTAGGCATGGTCAAAACAGCTCATCAGAGAGGTGAGAGGCATTTCTGTGTGGAAGGTAGTGGTTTGAACTGTCCAGTCCAAGTAAGAGCCTGGCCTTCGACTATGCACCAGAGGTACCCAAATGCCTCTTCCATTCCTGCTTTAGAGACTGAAAGGCTAAACAGGACTCTTAATACATTACGAGCTTATGACATTGACATGAGCACAAGTTCCACGCTTCAGCTGTATCGGCACCTCCAGCATGACACCGTCCCTCTCTCTAGCTCTGCCTTGTTAAGCTTTCTGCTGTCACATCCGTGCTCCAACCTTCTTACCCCTTTGCTAACCTCTGGCATGGCTGCCTCCACCCACAGCACTGCAGGTCAAGATCCTCACCCCTACTCTCTACAGCAATCTCTCTCACCAAAACCTCATTTCTGCTGGAGTGTCCCCACTGTGGCTCTAGCTAAACCATATATTGTCTGAATCCTAAACGGTGCTGCCTTTCCCCTGGCCACCTTTCTGTCTCGTCTTAGCTTGTGAGCTCTTCAGGGCACAACCCTTCTCAAATGTCTAGATAGTTCATAGCACCTTCTAAATACTCTACAAATCAATAGAAAGGTAGTTGATCACTTCAAACCACCAAACAAAATGTTTCTAATTAATAGCAGAAGAGCTAACTAGAAATTTTTCCTTTCTTTTTGTATTTTCACTGGCAGAATCCATTATTAAACATTTATGTGAAGCATTGCCCAGAAACTCCATCAGAAACCAGTCCTACATGTGTTCAGTGCTGTACAGCTAGATACAAAGACATGATGTGAAATTCTGAACTCATTGAACTCTGTGGTAAAATTCATTATTTTTCTGAAACTCCCATATAAGCTTTTTTTTTCTTTTTTTAAAATCAGGTATCTAAAAAGAGATATTCTCCATTCATTCTTATAAGTTCAAACAAGCTTATAAAACACACACATTTTGTACTTCTCAGCAACATACTACCTCAAAGTCTTCTGCATCTCAGACAGTTCTATGAAGAACATTAAACACATTTTAAAACATTTAAGAACATTAAACCAGAATTGTTAAATGGACTAAAGCACTTTTGGGTCATCCAGTCCATTTAACAAGCAGCTGCTATTGCTCTGCCCATGTTATTTTAAAAACATATTAAGGGACAGCACATTAACCAAGCAGACAGCAGCGTAACAACAGTACAGGAAAATAAGTCAACGTGGTCCAGCATATCCCTTGCTCCTAGTGAAGGTCTCATTTGATCCCTGAGATGTTCCATAGCCAGCATTTTCATTGTGCAATCAATAGTTAGGCCAGACCTTCTGGACATGTGTGTCACCAATGGTCCTCTCAGCAAGGCTCAGCTTCAGCAGCTGTTTGTCAGAGCATGCTCCTCTTCCAGACTCACGTCTGCCCTTCGTGGCCTCCTCTGGCACAAACTCCTCCAAACAATACATGACTAACTTGCGAGGAATATGGCAACTTGGTCATAGGTAAAAATTAAAGATTCGAGCTATTCTAAAAAACTTCAATTTCATTTTTAATTTAATTTTTTAAAAAGCATATCAACAACAAAGCATAGAACTGTGACTAGGACATGAACCAGAGAGAAGTCCTGTCATATTTGCTAGAATACATTTTTCAACATATGTTTTAAAAACTGTAAAAAAATAAAACAAAGACTTCAAAAAGATACATTTCATAGGTGCCATTCCTATCAAACTTACTCTGGCACTACATAGCCAGCAACATTTGCCTGGATTCATGCTAGTCACTACTGTCTGCACAGTCTGCAAAGAGTTCCTTTAAGGTCTCTAGCAGCAGCGAGGTTAAGGCGGCCGCAGAGGTTTCTCTATCCCCAGAGATCACAGTTTCATGGAAGGCTGAGTATCACCACAGAAACCAGCTACAAAAACAGTCTACGGGCTCCTGCCCTGTTACTCTGGTAAAGCAATTTGTACTACGTGAAAGGCAAGGGCACAAATGCTGAAAACTGATCAAAGTAAACACTGCTGTTAAAGTACCATTTTGCTTTGCTGACTTCAAGGCATCAAAACGCAGACTCTGTGTTTTGTTCTAAAAAGATGAAAGTCAAGTGCCAAGGATTTGTAAGGTTGAATTAACTATTCCAGTGTGAAGGCCTTTAGATAAATTCATAGCACATTTTCCAAAACAGCCATTTCGAATTTGTGCTAATAAACCAGGACAAAATACGCTGTGTTATATTGAATTACACTGCCCAGGCTAGGACAGCTGTTCTCTAAAAGAAGAGAAAAAACCTGAATTTTAACTCTCAGACCATACAAACACATTTTCTGACTTACAAGTGATGCACTAAAGATGGATTTATGACATCTTAACTCATTAATCAGCTGCAAAGATTAAGTTAGTTAGTGCAAAGCAGGCAAAATTTAGAAGAGAATTTGAAAATTTATACCTATCACTGCCCTCTATAAGTGTTTCCACTCTTTTTCTTAATATAATATTTATAAGACATAAATTATTCTGGTATTGCAACAGTCAAAGAAACTAATATGAAGAAACTTATCTTTATAGTTCATTAGTGTATATTATGCAATATAAGAGGTTTAGAATTTCTACTGAAATTCACTTGAAAAATATAATGTCAATACATTGGCTATAAAATAATCCCATTAAGGATTAATCCATGATTCCACCTCCATTGGTGGGATGTAGTATTGCACCACTTTTCAAAAGCATTTACCAATTGCTTTGGGAAGAATCTCTAGGCCAATTTTCTTCTTCCTAAGAGAAAAAGTGTATTCTTTAGGCAGGGACTGTGAATTCAAAATGGAACACCTCCCCCCAACCCCCATATTTTTTATATGCTCATTGAATATTGTGCTACAGATTTGATACCAAGCCAGATATAGTAGATTGAAATGTCCAGTTTTACAGGAGCCAACAGTTTCTGAGAGAGTTTCCTGATTTTTCCATGTAACACAAAATATGCTCACATGGTGTTACTGCTTGAAGGTAATTTTGCTCAAAAGGTTACATATTTGCACTCTTAAATCAAATGATTGTATCAGCAAGTTCCTATAAGCACATGAGACCCCACCGCTTCCGTTCTGGGCAGGTTCGCCAATGTAGACTCTTATTCGGCTAGGGCAAGCACCTATTTTTTTTGAAAACTCACCCCAGCAATGAGACAGAAGATCTTCAGAACAGCATCAGAGGAATAAATATGTCCAGGAAAATTGCAATGCCATTAAAAACAAGAACTCATACCACACACAGTTACTTTGTCTCCTGCAGAACTCGAAGCTGTGCCACCCTCGCAGCCCCCATGCTTTCTGCTTTCTGTCAGGCCAGTGCTAAAGGATGCTGCTGGGGCAGGGACCTGCCCTTTAGGAGAGAGCAGGGGGGCTGCAATGCATGAGGCACATGTGGGGAGGGAAAGCCCTTTTCTTTTTGCATTACTGCCAGGATGAGGCACAACTCGGTCCTCAGGGAATGGGTCAGTCTCTCTCATAATATCTACTAGGTGTGTGGAGGACTGAAGTTAATTTCCAAGGCTCAGGCAACACTCTAATTCTAAAATCAACCCTTTGCTTATTTTATCCTAAATGTATGGTTGCAAATGGATTGGCATTGCCCACATTCATCCACACTCTACAGAGAGAATCAGATTGACTAAAGAGCAGTTATGGCTCAATTGTGAAAATCATGGGAAAGATTCACCCTTGGCATAATTTCACTGAAGCTACTGGCATTAAGCCAGAGACTGATGTGGTCCTATATGGTATCTTATAAAAAAAAGATACTATTGCACAATCTGCTGACTCTTATCTACCACCCAGACTGAAAAACTGGGCTCCATCAAAAAGAAGGCAAGAGAACAAAGGTTGAAAAGGACAACCCAACTACGATCTACAGCCCACTGCAAGCTCTTCATTAAGAAGCACTGTCAGAAACCTTTGACCAAAAGGTGTTTGAAATCTCCTTTCTTTTTTCTTCTATTTGTCCTGCAACAGGGGCTAAAGGCCAGGGTGTGCTGTGCTAGACACAGATAGTTCCCTCCCCAAAGAGCTTACAAATCAAGACATTCAAGTCCTGCACCGCATGAGCATGCCAACATCCACTAAAAAACTATTCTGAAGTATGCACGATGTTCCCAGAAGGCCACGTTAACATGAAGATGCATTATTAATGATTCAGAGGAGAAATGGCAGCCCCAATGCTTATGTTCAAGGGAAGAACTGAGCAAATCTCCCTTCGCCCTCAGTAAGGATGAAGCATCACCCCTGCATTTGGCACCTGGTACACTCAGAGCAACGTACTCAAATGGACATACTGTCTTTAATGAAGATCTAAGGTTTACCGTCAGAACCAGCTTGAAAACTGACCTGCCCGTCCACTGACACAGTAGTTGTATCCGACAGCCTGATGAAAGAAGGACCATTAGAACAAGAGCCTAAGAGCTTGCAGCATATTCAAATATTATCTGTAGTTCTCCCTCCAGTCTAAGTTCTGGTCCCTTTGTAGCCCTAAATATTAAATGACCAAGCTGAGGATCTGTGTAACAGGATGGAATTACAGCACGTTTAGATCTCCTCATATGGATTCATAATTCAGCTGCTCCAGACAACAAACTAAAAAAGCAAGTTACAAGTAAAATTTAGTACTATAACATTATCAAATACATCACTTGTAAGACTAGTACAGTATAGCACAGCGGCATGCTGTATGGCACTAAACATACTACTCAGTACCTAGCAGTACTATTGTTTGTATCTGGTTCATAACTGATGTTTTACTGCACCAGTGATACTTTCTCCTCAAAGTGTACGAGTAGGCAACCATGCTGGTAAGTTTTTACTGGAAATGCAGCAACTGCAGTGCCTGTTCAGAAAGCACTACAGCGTCAGAAAGTCCTGACACAAGCAGACATTACAAAATAGTGCTTCTAATTTCATGAAAATGTTGGGACTATTTCTGCCCACAGCTCAGTCACATAATTTATCTCCAGACAAAAACGTAGCCAGTTAATTTCTAGTGTTTCAAAGTTGTTCTTTTAAGCTGGAGCTGCCAAATGCAATCATGTTATGTTAGATGCTAATAATTTAAGCAAATAACCGAGGTAATAAAAAAATTAGGACGAAAGCTATTCCTGATACAAATAACTTGGCAAACAGACAGGATGATTATTGAAGTCCTGTTTGCACTAAAAAGTGGCATTACTGTCACAGTGTGAGAAAAACAGAAGTGAAAAAACTTGGGGCTTTATATAAAGGACAGCTATTTCAGAACACAAAGGTAATAACTGTATTAGCATAAGTTATACTGACACTGATTGAGCTACTTCTGTAACAGTGATCTTAAGTATAACCTGAAGAGTTTACTGATAGATTTTATGTGAAGATCATACACACATATAAACTGCCTACTTTACCTTCGTTTACCTGAATAATACAAGATCCTGCTTCCCCTGTGCATATATATTTCAATCCAGTTTTTATGTCTTCATTGTTATCTCATGCATTATATAGTTTGGAGAACGAGAGTTCTCCTGAAAAATAAGATTTTTCAAAAACTTCTGGCTGCAGCAAAGAAAGCAGACAGTCTCTGCACAAGCATCTTGGCTCAGCTCTGCCAACCAAATCTCATCTTCACGTGCTATCCCTGCTTTGGGCACCTGCAGAGCAAGGGCCGCCCACAGCGACCAGCCTCACGGTTCATTCAGTGGAAAGCCCATGCCCACCAGCGCAAAGCTGGGACCTCTTCGCCCATTCCTCCTGTGATCCGAACTAGACGCTCAGGCTCCCAAAAATTAAGTGAAACCATTTGTGCCATCTGCCCTTCCACAAAGCAGTCAGGCTTCCCAGCACTTGCATGTTTAGAACACAATGTTTTGCTCAGCTTTGCATAAATCAGTAGATGTCAATACCGTTCACATGCTGTATAATGAATCCTAAGGGGAAAGTTCTCCTTTTATACATTTTGTGGGAAAATTTCTTATTGGCTTTAGATCTGTTTAAGGGCACAGGAGCCATTCCTGTAAGCCGCAAGTACAGCATCTCCCCTACTGTTGTTAAGTGGCCTGTTCACAAAAGGGTATCGCAACAGAGTAATTTTTACTTTAAAGACTAAGGTAGAAGACTTTTGTGAACAGGCAACATTTTCCCAGACAATATTCTGTTCTGCACTTAGATGTACATATATTGCAGATCTAAGCTTTTCTTTGGTGAATCAGCCAGGCTGCAAAGTAAGTTTAATTTTATATTCCTCTTCCCTTCTCCCATCCCTAAACTATTACCAGATAGCTGTGTAACATAGCACCCAATGCCCTGAAAAAACAAAGCTGAGGGGAGGGAGGCCACAGAATGACTACTTCATTGGAGGATATATGAGTACATACTAAAAAGCAGCTCCTGTCCCAAAGAAAATACTTCTGAAACTGACAGATAAAAGACAGATGACAAATTTCTGCCAGGACCATTTTCTTCAAATGCATTTGGGGAATTCTGAGCAAATCTACACAGGCTTTTCCAGGTAAACACAAGTTTCCACAGCCTGTATTTTCAGCACGTTAGATAGGTGCTAGCCACCCAACCAGAATTTATGTAGCTGCATTAATGTACCGCTACAGTATTGATACATCTTGCCTCTCAGCAGGTCTCGTTAGTCATAGCTCAGTATGACACTAACCATGGGCTCAGAGACTCAGTGTTAGCACTATCTCATCGCTACCAGGCTCTGACTGTAGACACAGCAAGTTCATAGTTCATCTCAACTGCAAAACACCATGCAGATGTAACATAGCACACGGTGTCATAAGAACATCATGGCAAAACTGGAATCCAAATACAGAATTTCCAAATCTCAGGGTAAACCCTGAACAGATGAACACTGTTTCAAAAGCTGCAGGTGGGGAAGGGGAAGAGGCTAAGACAACGAGGCTTCACAAAGCAAGAAAAGATTACAAACAAACATGAAATAGATGATGGAGAGACTGCAGGACAAAGGGTTATGTCATTTGAAAGCCCCCACATATAAAACAATTTGCTCCTCAAAGGTTTTGCAGCCAGACCACACACAGATCCAGATGACTGGAAAAAAGAAACATCCTTCTACAGGTGTCTTTTAGAGAGGCACAGTCACATAGGAAAGTGTAAAATGCGGAGTTCACATTTTTATTGAACATGTTAAAACTGAATTCTTACTTTCCAAGCCAGGGTAAAGAACAGTGTGTGTGCATGAGTCATAAAAAAATGAAAACCTAAGCAGCAGCACCAGATTTAGGAAACAGCTTTGTTTACTTTATTGTCAGTAACCCACCAGCCTGAGTAAGAGCTGGTGCAAGTGTGCGTCTGTAATACATACGCTCACAAATGGTATTAGAAATTAAATACGAAGCGAAGTGCCTTCAGAATATTAAAAGTAACTATAACCGATATATAGTCTCTCTACTCCCCTGGGGCAGGTCGTCATTTTTCCCAAATTTTTTCTATTTTCAAACTTCAAAAAATAATCAGAACTTTTACTCTCTATACAATCAAAATAGTATTTTGGGAATATTTCAAAGAATGAATTTATGATACTGACTACATGAAAAAAAAACAAAACCACAAAAACCCCAAGAAATCGAATTTTCTATTTAATCAGGCCTACCCATATAAGTAAGACTACTCACATCTGTATATACTTGCAGAATCAAAGCCATGAAAACTGACAAAATCCTCCAGAAGACATTACTGAGGCTGTCATGCCAGTATTTTCTTGCACAATGATGCCATTCCATGCACTTCTGATCTGCACTGTCTTGCTGATTCTTGCTTGAAAACAGATTTACTGAAGACAATGCTGGCTTGCTTTCCAGCTAACAGTGTAAGAACAAACTGCTGCTCCTTGCATGCAGTGTTTTTCCATGTAGCTTCAGGTGCATTTTCAGTGCCCAATTTACTTCATTGAAAGTATCACTTGAAATCCAATTAGTGGAGGAAAGAAGGCATGTTCCAATGGTCTATTCTGAAAGATACCCACAAAGCAAATGCCACTGTGCTTCTCTGCAAAACTGGTGTCATACAGGGTCACATGTCCCAACAGGCCTCAAAACATCACTTACATATTCGCATGCACTAGCAGATCATGTCCATACAGAAGAAATGAGGACTCTGCTTCTTTGGGTAAGTAAAGAAGAGTAAGCCAAACTTCAAAAGAGTAAGCCAAACTTCAACCCGTCTTCAGGGTTAGAGAATGCCAGTTATATCCAGAAAGGTGACAGATTTTAATACTTTTCCCTCACTAACAAGACTTGGGTTATCACCAAATATTACCTCTCATCTAGAAAAACTTAACTGCTGCCACCATCATGTTTATCACATATGGCATGAGCTCCAATAATAACAAAAATACTTCTGTATTATAAATTCCCATGGCAATTGTTAAAGAGACACTATCAGCTATAAATTACCTATAATTCCTTCAAACTTTTTCAAGCAATTTAAGTTTCAGATGTTTGTACCTCATGGTGGTGCTATTTTCGCATCTTCTCCTTTAAATAACAAGTTTTACTACTGTAGAAGTACTCTGTTTATGTTTCACAGGGAAAATAAGAGGCTCTTCTAGAGAAACACAAACTTGAGTATGTAAGTGTTATCAAAAGCATGATCTACATAAGGAAAAAAAACAATAAAAACATTTGTTCCTCTTCCCCTATCTTGCCACTGCAAGGTTTTACTTTTTCAGCTGATACAGGAGCATGGCTGTCAGGCAGAGCAAGCTCCACATAATTTATGTTGGCAATTTTCCCCAATGCTGGGAGGTTGGAGGAGAATGACTTTGTTAATTCCAGCTTTTGGTTCAAACAGGCACTCCAGAGAACAACATAAACATGACCACTCACGACAAGTATTGCTCCAAGATCTCTCTCTCTCTCTCTCTCACACCCAC
>JAVKLA010000090.1:19050814-19061742 GCA_034782735.1 Sagittarius serpentarius
TCTAAAGCAGCAACTGCCCCCCCCCCCCCCCCAAAAAAAAAACAAAGGCCTTTGGCCTACCAGAAGTACCAAACATACCCATGTGCAGGAGCATAGGCTTCCCGCTGTACCACAGTAAACGAGCAGAGGGCAGATGCGATGCAGCCTGGCAAACTAAGCAACATGTCCTTTATTTCCCAGCCTAATTCTGCACCACATCTTCTGGTCAGCTCACCAGAAACATCAAATTTGCACAGCCAAGTGACTGGGCAGTGCACAGATCCAATATTAATGTTAGTGAAGTCTGCGGTCTTACTCAAAAGTCTAATCTCACAGAAGTAACAAACTCTTTATTCTTGAGCCTCTTATTTTAGTATGAGCTTAGGACTGCATAGGATAATGATCCTATTACTTTAATTTGGACTATTAAACCTAAGCTGCAGGGTGCTTCAAAAATTCAAATCAAACTAGCCTTTCTTATCAGTTTTAGAGCAGCTGGTCAAGCTGACAGCGAGAGCTCAGCACTAAAAAGCCACAGTAGAAAAAGAAGCTGACTTTATTTTTACTATATGTGAGATCCTGAAGTCTCAGAAAATGGCCTAAGTCGACATTTGACTGGTACTAAATGGAAACTTGTTTTAACAGATGCACTTTTAGAGGAAGAAATAAACAAAAAAGGAATCAAACAAACTACTAGGTAACAAAAAGCTCACTAACTCCAGCCATCAAGTAGCAAACCTTGAACTCTCTTCCTGCCTGCTGTCAGCACAAGACGTCCAGGCCCCCTCTGACCATGGCTCTGGTGCAGCAGGTCAGCATGTTTAAACCATGCCTGGAAAGTGGCCCCCTTATCACAGCTGAATCTCAAGGCTGTCCCCAGATCTCTGGATGCCTGAGCATAGAACAAAACATTTTTCCCTGACATAGCCTTGGGTAAGGCTGTTGTAGTGTTCAACTTCTGAAAACAGTTAAAATGAACATACAGGGAAATACAGTAAATATGTAGAAAAACAGGCAAAATGAACCAGGTTTTCATCACCTTTATTGTCCAGATCTTCATAGCCCTAAAAAACAAAAACATTGTGACACAGAAGAATTATCCTGAATTCAGGATGCACTGCAAAGGTCAGGATGTAGAAATACATTATCAGGTGAATGTTTCAGAGTCTTTTCCTATCCTATTTTTACAACTTAGAGAATCTCTTCAGAAAGTACCTAAATATTGGACTTAAAATAATCTTGCCCATCATTTTATGACTTTTAAGTGGGTTGGCTCAGGACCCCAAGATACATCACTAGTAAGTACCCGACCATTATAATTAGCCTGCTCCACAGGAACTAACAGGCATTTTAATATCAGGTTTGCTCTCAAAGGAAAGTATTTATTATGAAATTGTTGCCAAGTAACACCAATTAAAAGTGGGCAAAAAAGTCTGTCAAATTATTACAGCCTCAGTGGCATTACTCAAAATTATAGAGTCCTTGATTTTCCTGCCTTCGTTTCACATAACATGTTAAACACTTGTATCGGGCATAACATCTTAAAGCTATTGAGGATGAGGATGTCAATGAAAACAATAGTCAATCCATTGCCAGGAACTCTGATTCCATGTATTCATATGTATTCAAACCTAAGTATTCACATGAGATTAATTTTATATGTCCCTGCTCCCCCTTTAGCTATTTCAATTGTGGCTGCATGCCTGAAGCAGCTCAGGGAAATTCAACTGACAGGTATAATAAAAGAATCCTCCGTTAATTGAGAACTTGATAATATACCTAAGGAGTGACTTTCATCTCAAAATAATTTTTACGTTTTTCTACACACATTTTTGTGGTGAAAATCTCTAGAGTTTCCAAGTGCCCCCGCAAACAACAATTCTTTCTCTTAACAGAACAAGCAGCTCCATGAGAAAGCAATGATCTCCTTTCTAAAAACTGGGAAACTGAAGCAGTGAAGATACTCGAAGCAGAAGAATAAGTTACTGTAAGAGTTCAGTAGTTCCCGGCTTTCAGCTGAGACCCAGATCAGCACAGAAATGCACACATGCACTCACTTCCACAGGAATATTTGATCAAATAAAACAAACAAAAAAGGCTTGCATTTTTCATGCCAAGTTCAATATAAACACTTGTGGCTATTACATGCACCCGTATTCTATTTCCTATGATAAAGCACGGCCAATATGAATTGTGATAAAAGACATTTCTTAGAAAATACTTGAAAAAGATTGGAACTTTTGGGGTTCTTTCTTGAAGAAAGTGTCTTCACAGTCTCAACACATGAGATGTCACCCCAACAGGGATTAACAAAGTAAATACAAATTCCTTGAAGATCACAGATATGATTACTGCATTTCACAATATGACCCTGTCTTTACCAGGTTTCAGTCTGAACAGGAAAGTGCTAAATTACTGATTTAGTTTTGCAAAGTTTGTTCAGAATACATAACGCCATACATTTCCAGTCCACCTATTTATTTTTTTTTCCCAGTTTACAGGGAAGAAAAAGCACCCAAACCTCACCAATCTTTACAAAAGCCCGCATGTGTTACAGGAGAAGCATAGGCCCCTGCCGTGCCCTCCCCTTGCATCAGCCACCCCTCCTATGTTTAAATTTGCGAATGCTTGCTGTCTGTATATTCTACACAAGCGTCAAAGTGAGTTAAATTAACGCATACATGTATGTTGCATATTTATGAGAATGAGGATAACCGCACAAGTATGTTTAATGCATGAGCCCTCCAAGGAATTTGCTAGGGGAAGTTTACACTCCTCCCAGCAAGTAAGGAATGTGTAATTTAGCAGCATCTAGCACAGGGCAGGTTAAAACCAAAACAAAACCCGACCTCCTCCCCCAAAGCTGGCCTTCACTTAAAGATTTTCAGATCTTGCATTCCATGTTATCAGAACTTCAGCCAACCTCTGAATGAATGCGTAACTTATTTTAAACATACTTTCAATGCTGCTGAATCCAACTAATGTATTGTCAAACAAAAATACTGGTTTTATTCTGGGGTATACTGGAAATGCTGTACGACAAACAGATCTCTACCTTTGCTATCAGCATTTGCAGGCAACAGGAAATACCTCAGCTGGTAAATCAAACTAATGTAACCTGAGGTGATGGGTACATTCTACTTTAAGACAAAAGGCCACTTGGAGTTGTTTTTTACAATAATGGAAAAGATAACATTTGCTCTGTTTTCTGAGTCTGATCCTATAAGTAAAATCTGATCTTTCCAAGTTGTTTACACTCTTTTGCTCAACACTGGCACCAGCAAGCCTTGCTCCAGCTTCCTGTGCATTTTTAGAGCAGACATCTCCAAGGGCTGTCACTGAAAACTGGTTGGGAGATGGGAGAAGGAGACTAAGGACTACAAACTGTGAAATCTGTTCTGTGCCCTACACTTTTGTATACCACAGAAGTACACAGAAAAGACAGCTTGGGGCAAACTGTTTTCTTACCATAAGCACATTAGAGGAGGCACAAGCAGCCTCTTTCTGCTAGACAGCAACTATTTTTATTCAAGGTCAAATATCTAAATCTTCGATCATTTTGTCAAGATGATTAGACAGACAGTAGTGGCATGGCCTGCAAGCTTCTGCACGTGTGACTCTAGCTCATGCTGTGTGCGCACAACTGCAGAAACTGCACTGTTACGCAATTAGTGCTCGGAGCATTGAACCAGAGGGAAATTTGGTCTTATGCAAATGTGAGCTTTGCAGTTGATTCATTCTAGTCTCTTGGGAGATAAAAGCTCCAGCTGTAGCCTGCTTCATCCCATCCCCGGGCAACTTTTAGTAACTAAGAATTTACAAGTTTCCACTATACCACATCCTCACAGTGAGGGCACTCTTCTGCCCATTTTCAACAAAATTTGTGATTACCCTGTGAGGTCTACCTCTCATATCAAATTTGAACATGACTTGCCAATGGATTTAAAGGCTCCTGGGTGATGAAAGAGGCACTGACAAATACACAGCAGAATCACATAAGGCTGTTCAGTTTTCATAAGAAACTATGTCACAAAAAAACAAAAAAAAAACAAAACAAAAAAAACCCCAACAAACCCTCAAAAAAGAAGAATAGAGATTCCAACTATAATTTGGTTTCCATGCCCAGAGAACTGATTGTACCTACACTTTTTTCAGGCATTCACAGCGCACTAATCAGGCTGATAACCCAGTGTCTGGCAAACTAAGACAGGCTTTAAAAAACTACAAAACAAACCAAAACAAGTATAAAAATCTCCGTTCCTCATTCCCAGCCCACAAAAAAAAAAGTGTAATATCTCTATTAATTTTGTGACAATTGCACTGAAGACGATCTGACATTTTTGATTAAGGGCAGCCAATGAGATGCCTACTGAAAAAATAGTAAACTTTTTCATCATACACTAGGCATTTCAGACAGTGTACATACAGAATACGAACACAACAGCTGAAGTTTCATGGATGCCTACAATACACATTGAGCTGAACACACCACAAACCCAACAAGGCTGCTATTGAAGTCAGTGGAAAGACTTTGATTATGGCCAAGAGTATCTGCCTTTATTTAAATCACTATAAAAGACTCCACTTAAAAGTTCTTTCAGCACAGATTTAGACCCTCTTTTTCTAAGCTTCCGCCTGCTAGATCATCATCTTTGTTCTCTCATTACAAATTCTGCTAATTGCGTACACGCATGTTGCTCTCACAGGACATGGTACTAAGGATTTGTGTGTGTAATACTGTAAGAACATGAACCAAGAAGCTCAGCTGTCATGGCACGCAATGCTTTCTTTTCACTTTGGCACTCTGTTTTGATGTGTTTTGAGAGTAAACAGCAGTACTGCACAACTTCACATCAAAAATTTTCTTCTTGTGCTGTTACTTTCAGAGCAGCTAAAGCTGTTGCCAGTCCCTCCAAGTGCAACGTACATAAGTAAGTAATTGGACTGTACTGAAGTACTACCATAGTCAGCAACACTTGCTTTCTGTATGGCAGTCCCCCCTCAGTGAAGCATTAAGGATGTATTACAGGGGTAAAAGAATCTGAACTTAAATATTTGTTTATAGTGGTCATGGCGGGGATCCAAAGGTATTCATGTTAATTTACAACACATTTAGGTAAACGATCTGTTTTTGAAGACAGCCAATTCTGGAAAGGCCTCTTGTAGATCTAAATCTGTTTCTTATTTCCTTTGCCCACCCTGCCACCTTTTTTAAGTATACTTCGTGGTTGTGAAAGGTGATGGAGAGAGTGGCTGAGTATGGAAACAGTTTACTAATATGACATGCAAAGCATAGGTGTACAATATCCATGCAAATTGTGCATGCTTCTTGTAGTCTTTCTGGTCACAATTCAGAAACAACTTTACTCAGCAAATTAATGTGGAACAATCCCATTTGCAGGCACACTTGTAGGCAGGGATCTGGATGAAAAGTAATTTCCCCTTTACCTCTCTTTCATGATGGCCAAGACCCTCCTCAGGATTTCTGAGATTCAGGATGTGCACCTCTTGCGGCAGGCCTGTTGTGCCTCGGCTTGCACAGCCAGATAAGACTGTAAAACTCTCCAGTAAGGCATGGACTGGGTGCGAACTGTTAACAGGTAATAAGACACATTCACTCCTAGGCACAGGACCTGCAGAGGAAGACACAGATGCACATCATTTGGAGAAAAAAAAAGCAATACATAGATCACACCTATCAAATCATGATCATCCTTTTGGTCACAAAAGCCATGGGAATGTAGGCAGAGGCTTCAAGTTCATTGTCCACAAAATGAAGACATTTCTTTCCGATACCCTGTTAAGTTCTCCTGAATATGCTAACTCGTTGGTTCATTTCTCTCTGAAAGTCTAAATTTAAAGTATGAATTCCAAAACTGAAGATAGTCTTGTCTTTACCAGGGAGGAAACCAAGGATAGAAGAGAAAAAAAGCCAAAAACAAAACAAGAAAAACAAAGGAAAAAAAGCAGTGATAGTGGTAGGAGGAATTGGTTCGTCTTAGATGTGAATTGTTTCTGTCAAACACTTACCTCCAAACATTGAAAAATGCAATCATATATATATAACAATGAAAAGTTAATCTGCAGTATAAAGGTAATTACATCAGGAAGGATTTGGGCGAGTTGGATTTGTTGCTTTTGAAGCAGTGCTGATTTATAGTGAACGTTGTTCAAATACATCGTACAAAACAGCAGGCATCTGTCACATGATAAAATGAAATGTTTGTTTACTGAGTCTATTTTGTGTCTGACAGCAATTATCTACGCTGATAACAGATATCTAGTCCAAAACAGAGTGTACGCCCTTTCAAATAATCACCACAGCATGATGTAGTGCCATACTCTTATATAGTACGTGAGACAGTGTGATGTGATACAGCAAGATAGCACAAAAGCCGAAACATACGGAGCAGTTTACATTTAAACTATATCTCAGGAAACTAAAGCAAGACAAATATTTATGAAAAGCAGCCCTGCTTTTCAAAAATGGCTCAAACCCACCCCTGACAGTAACAGATACAGTATGGTTTTGATTCAGAAGGTCACAGGCGAACGTAATTGACTTAACCCCTGATTTGCACCAAAGTCACTCAGATAAGAATTAGACTCACGTGAACCAGTAAGTTCAGAGGCTGCAAGGCATAAAAGAGAAATATAAGCTAGAGGCATGATTTTATTTCCAGATAGTGTACATCTGCAACTGAAATAAAATGCTTCTTTTGAAAAAAGTTCAAAATGAAAGAAAATCCTCAACTGATGGCAGAGCTCTGTCTGGTTTTGTGAAGTCTATGTCCAGCTATTGTAGCACTAGAGATCATTTGACTTTGGTGTACACATATGTTTAATTATATCAGCACTGACCTACACTTTGCTGGTTAAAAAGACAGTTCACTCGAGATAGAGTTAGTAGCTGGCTATTTAGGAATCAAAGAGTCTATCTTAAAAAAGACTTTATCTGGGAAAAGCAAAGCCCCTGAGCACAGGGAGATTTCCGCAGTGCTGCGGGCCATGCGTGCCTTGTCCTGCCAAAGGGGCCGTTCCTGAAACCCACCGGTGCATAGTACATATCCTGCCAGCTCCCACAGAACAGGAATATTTGTTAAAGGCAATGCTCAAGGCATAAATTACACATGCCTGTGCTTGGGGTACAGAGGATAAACAAACTTTCTGTTCTTTATATGAGGAGCTTGGTAGTAGCACTGACCACCAGCTTGGAGGGTTTGGGTTTTATTTGGGTGTTTTTCATTCCTTTTTAAGAATACACATACAAAATGGGACCAGTCCAAGCAATGATACTCAGTTTAAAAAAAAAAAAAAGCCAAAACACTATGAAAAAGTTGCCTTTTGTAACAGTTGAAAAAAATATTTAGAATTTGCAACAATAACACAACCAGTAGAGAGGCCTCATTTCCCTGATGTACAAGTGCAGATCAGAGAACCTACTAATCAATTAGCCCAACCACTGATGTGTAAGTCCTCCAGCAGACCGCATTATACAACCTGCACAAAAAGCATTTCTAAACTCCACAAGCATTTCTTGGGCTGGGGAACAAACTGAGAGCTAAGGAGTGCTTGTTCATTTAATTGTCTCTTGCAGACCAGAATGGAGTTGACATTTGTTAAGATGCTTCTATCATAACACACAAACGAAGAACAAGGTGCAAGACTCAGAACAATACAGAAACAGAGTAGCTGACAAAAGCGTGCGCTTTCCTCAGCAAAGGTTCAGGAGGAAGAGCTAATACCTCCCTCTCAGCAGACGGATTCCCTTGTGAACACCTATTTCCATGCAGTGCATCTACCAATCCTCCCCTCCAGCCTTCATCTGGTCTTTATTCTGTACAAGTTCACTGCATTAGAGGAGAAGACATCTGGATTTTCCCCTCACTTCCTACAAGGACTCATCCACATGAAGAAGACAGTGACTGGTACACATTCAAGCTGCCTGTAATTGCCTCCCTCTCCGGACCGCAAGTGCACATTAAGAAAGCCCTTCTTTTAAGGCCCTCTGTTCACCTCAGTGTGCAAGATGGAAATACTGCCGGAGGGAGCAGAAGTTCACATCCTGGATAGCCTTGTGCAGCTGAGCTTATCCGCACAGTGAAGGGCAGACTGAGGCATGCCCGCTCTGCCCGTGGGCCAGATCTCCTGCAGAAAACCCGTTGCCCTGCTGGCAGTGAGCCCACGTGGCTGTACCAGTCTTAAGCGGGGCTTCTTAAGCAGGGCTTACTGGTGTAGGCCCACTCGTACACCAGTACAGCTGCATGGCATCCGGACACGCGCTGGCTTGCACCCCACCAGCCTGGGGCACGCCACTTCTGCCAGCTCTGTTTTGAAGGAAGGGGTGCGCAGAGTTGCTCTAAGCCGCTCAGGATAAGAAACCAATGTTTTTGAGGAGTTACTGCATTTTCAGACCAGCCTCATGACTGACCAAGATACAGCCCTTGAAATCTGAACCAAAGATCAGAGTATCTACTGCAGGATGGCTCCACTGCATTCAGACCACAATATGCTGTAAGACTGCCCACATAGAAGGAATGACAGTGGGGTGAATAACAGAGGGGTTACTCCAGATGTGGCATTTTTGCAGAGTTTCACATAGGTACTTGTGTAGCTATGTTCCGGGCCCATACTACCCTTCTTAGGAACTCAACTCTCATGAACATTATTTCTTTTAAATGTGCTGGTAGTACCAAGCAGCAATCTTCATGCACTGAAATTCTTACACTGCATGTACCCCAGCGCTGCCTGAGCTATTTGCTAAACATTTATTAACAACATTTCTTTCCAGCACTTCCTACTGCACCTGCAGCTCTGTGCCAGTCGAAGACAGGTAGGTGCCACTCCGAGGCACTGTCACTCCAGTGGGAGCAGCAAGAGCTCTTCTCTTTCCAAATCAGCTCGCTCTTCTTGGCTCCCTCACAGACCCCTCCTGCTTATCTTCCTTCCTTCTTGCTGCCTTCCTCTGACTGGAAAGCTAGTTACTTCCCCTAGGTAGTTTAAATTCTACAAAATGCTTATTTACCACTCTGAAAAAAACAAACAGAAAGCCCTTTCTATGACACTACTAATCTGACTGTTAATCACCTCCGCACCACCTGCTCGTATTTGAAAGCCAATGTGAAACTGCAGCCTCATCCTGCCGGGGCTTTACTGTTCTACTGTTCTGCTGTTCTGCCCTGCACAAACACCAGGATCGGGCTCCCCCAGCTTCCTGCTCCAGCCCCACACCCCGTTCCTGCCGACCTCACCTGCATCAGCAACACCGACATCCTGCCAAAATTCACTGTCATCACTGCTTAAGGGCCAGTTCATCCAATTAACACATCAAGATTGCCTCATCAGCTCCAAACACATACAGATACTCTCTTGCATCTCATCTCCATCAAACTGGCACTTAAAGAGTCAAAAGTATCTTCCAGTTTCTAAACCCTAGTTCAGCTACAAGCCTCCAGTTCCTTCTCTGCTGAGAATGTAAGTGCACACACACCACCACCCTTGGGCTTTTGTTTAACTTTGGAGCATGTATCCATTTAACCTTGTTAGCAAATCCTGGCTCTTACCACAATCAAATTTTAGTTGTTTAATGCCTGCAAAGCCTTTTGAAGATGGAAAGCAGGTTAGGCAGTTTTATAAGAACAGCGTATTATGTATGTGTTTTACGATGGCAAATGTTTAGTGAATTTAAAATTCTAGAGAATTGTTTAATATTGAATTATTTTCTACTTCCAATTAATAAGAATATTTTAAAGGAAATCTTAATGCAGACCCAACCTTGTTTGATACTAACATCTGGAACATATTCAAAACAATTTCAACATTCTTGTTTCCCATATCATCCATGCTACTAATGAGTAACATGTGTTCTGCTGTAAGAAAGTAGCAGAAATGGGAGTAAGACACTAAAGGGGATAATACAACAACCCATGACCAACTCATAACTGTGATGGATTTTATTGAAATAGTAAAGGCTAATACACTTTCTGTTGTATCTCCATGGAGATTTCTACAGTGTTGTCAGCTGAAAAGTGCAACCAGCTCCTGCAAATTGCGTGAATCTGTGCTGGGGGCTCCACAGCACGTTAGCATGGTTCCCATATGCCACGCCAGAGGACACAAGCCACTCCAATGGGATATAACATTCCTTAGAAGAAGGACAGATTTATTCTAATTGATTTTTGAATGAGGGAATGACACAAATCTAGTCATTATACATAAAACCAAAAAATTCAAAATCCAGACTCGAGGAACACCAGGGATCTCTGTGCTGTCATGTACAAAGTAATATAAATTACTGTAGATCCTGCTAGAATTCATCACTGAAAAGCACATCTTGGAGGCTAACTATCCAAGCAGAGATTTCAGTATGCCCAAATGACAGACTTTCACAAAAATTCTTTTGGAGAAGGTTAATTTAAGGGGATTTTTTTACATCAGCTAGTGACGATGACTGGAACAAGAAGGAAGAAGACAGGATCCTCAAACTTACTTTTGAATGACAACAGGGTTCTGTAAAAACAAGAGGAGAGGAAGCCATTTTCTCCTGAACTGAAAGCTTAACATTCACTGCAGAGCACTTGAGTAGACTTAGTAATAACTTCTTCCTATGATCTTCACCACTCACTTCTAAATATACAAGCGCATGGGCAAAGGGCCACTGTTCCACATGGAATAATTGTTACCACTTACACAACCTTCTTCTCATAAAGGGTTTCTCACCAAGGGAAGCATTTATACCAAAAAATTATACTCAAGGACTGAGGCAAGTAAGAATGTACAGAGAGAAGTGATGCCTGTCACTCAATAAGAAAATGTAAGTCATTACTACTTATCTCCAGATGAGATAGAATCCAGCCCCCCGAGCTAGATGACAGACACCGGGAGCAGAATGATCCCCCCGCTACCCAGGAAGAGAGGGTCGGCGACCTGCTGCACCACACAGACGTACA
>JAVKLA010000090.1:19065911-19107581 GCA_034782735.1 Sagittarius serpentarius
CCAGAGCGGAGTAGAGGGGGAGAATCACTTCCCTCGACCTGCTGGCCACGCTTCTCTTGATGCAGCCCAGGATCTGGCTGGCCGCCTGGGCTGCGAGCGCACATTGCCGGCTCATGTCCAGCTTTTCGTCCACCAGCACCCCCAAGTCTTCCTCAAATAGTAGAAAACAGGCAAGTTTCCAGCAATTGGTCTAAGATTCAAATGTAGGTGATCCTCTTGCATAAATCTCAGGTCCCACGGAGCACCTATCCTTTTTTAAACAGTGGCCAACATTACCTCGACTGAGGGCTTCCCCCTCCAGACACAGCTGTATTTCAGAAATGCCTGACTTCCAACACAAATTTGTATGAAGACTGTAAAAGATACAGAATTATTTCAGATAACAAGCAGTACCTAAAATGCAAGTGATCAATGTGCCTTAACATCCTTAATGGAAGACCCAAATGTAGCATTCAGTTTTCAATACTGTTAATGGATGAATTTGTCTTCAGCACTGTGATTGTACAAAGAGGAAGAAATGAACAAACAGAAACTATTTCTAACATTCCTTGTTCATTATTCCAAACAACATTCAAACTTCTTGTTGTGAAAGTCTCTTTTCCCCAGAGATAGCCCATAAATTGTCTCAGATTTATCCCTCTTTACCGTAGAAAGGATAGGAAGTTGCATGGAAACAATGAATGGAAGTGCACTTTGCAGACAACGACAGGAAGCATTCTGCTTGGTTTACAGGAGAGCTCTATAGTGGGGCCAAGGTGGGGGGGGGCCTGTAAAAATTAAATGCCTGCTTAAAGCAAAAATAACTAAACCAGGTTTCAAAACCATTGTATTTTTAATAAATCGGTACTGAAACTCCTCAAACCATCCTACCCACACTACTGCTGTTACTGTATTCCTGAAAATGAGTAAATTTAAGATGACAGAGAAGGAAATTCCAGAATTTATAAAATCAGTTTCAGGAGGCAGAGAGAGAGAACCATACTTACTTTCACAATCAGCCACACAGGAATTCATGCATCATCAAAGAGCATGCACAAAAACACACATGTAAACATAGGTCAGACCTCAGCAGTCTATGCTTATCTAAGAAAGCAAGCCTTCTGAGTCTCTCTCAGAAAAACGTTACCTATTTAAATTGCAAATGTATGCTTCAGGTCTTTGTATACCCATGGATACTCTCAAAAGTGCTGATACAAGTTCTAATGATTTTCAAACCAACACAAGAAGTGTTGGTAGCCCATCTGAGGCAGCATCAATAGGTATAGATAAAGGTACCAAAATACACAGTAAGATTATAAACATATTCACTAGACTGGGAGCAGGGGCAGGATTTTTGGTTTAGGTGGACTTCGTTGTTGTTTGTAGGGTTGGCTTTGTTTTTTCTTTCTTAAAGTTTAGTTAGAATGATTTAAAAATAAAAAAATCCTATGGCAGTTTTTCAGAAACACAAGTAGTTGTCACATGCTTGATCCCCACTGACTTCCATTTGGAGCTACGTACGCAGCCATCTTTTGCCCAAAAATACCATGGTGGTATATTGGTTGTCGAAGGGACACTACCATGCAGTGAAAAGAGTTTATATCCAAAGTCTTATCTGATGGCTCATTACAGCAACCGCAAGGAGATCAGGAGAGATTAAAAGTGCCTTGTGTTAACTGATTCAGGGTGCATACCAACCACAGAGTTGATAGCTACTTTTCCAATTTAGAAAATTTTATAATTGCTGTTACTGAAACTATTAGACACTCAAAAAACATTTCTAAACGATTACAGTATTAGACTTCTACAAAGCATTAACAGATTTTCCTTTAATTCATAACATTAGCCTCATTTTTGATAGGTCATCCAAGCTCCAAAATAAAAGCACAGCCAAAGTTTTCCTTTTTATTTAATTTCTTTTATTTGGGCCCAAATTGCTTCTTTTTCTTCACATGCATAGGAACATTGAACTTACAGGGGCTCTGTCTGTGCCTTTTTTTTCTCTATTCATTCCTTTCCACAACTCTCCTAAACTTCCCTGTAATTTGTTTTCTTTTCTATTCAACCCTTATTATTCCATTAAACAGTTCCTATGCAGTTCGCTCAGGTTCACCAGTACTTGTCATTCACTACACCTATATACAAAGGGCTCTTCTTTCAATAAGATGTCTCGCTTTTATCTGTCAATTGGATTATTGGCAGGTCATTTTTTGGACTTCAGAGAGGAAATAATGAATTCTGGATGTTAGTGCATATGGATGCATGCACATGTGGGGGGGGGGGGGGAGAGAGAGAGAGGCGATTTCCTTTCAAAGACACCTTCTTTTTGACAGCCACAGAGATGCAGAGTACCAGACAGTACAGCTTTCAGCTCAACAGCAACTTGCGTGCAATCATCTTCTGCTTTAACTTTGCCACTGTCCCCGGGGGCACAGGGCAGACTTGCCATTCGTGTCTAATCCATCTGAAGAACAGGCTAGCAGTCACTGCCTCTAATCTTTGGCCAGTACTGAAGCATGTGGACCCTGCTTGCAACACCAGGCATTCAGTGAAAAGCAGATGGAGAGGGCTTTTTCGTTTGGGGTTTTGGTTCCCGCCCGCCCCGTCCCTTGGTTTTTGCCTCTCGGAAGCCCTTCTGTGCTGACGTGTGGGTGCTTCACTCAAGTATGAAACTTTATAAGCCTTCCCCTCCCTAATCTCAGCTAGCACGTCAGGAACATCACTTTATACTAAAAAAGGAACATCTGCTCAGTGCCGAATGTCAGGAAGATCTGATAAACACGCCGCTGGCTGCAGGGTTGGAACAAGAGCAGCGGCTCTGAAATGTGCAATTCGCATGCTGCCAGCCAGACCGGGACACACTGGGGCTGCCTTTCCCACCTCCTCAGCTGCAAATGGACTGAAAATACTCATCAGTGGACAGGCCCCTTCATAAAACGAAGAAATGTCGCTCTGTTACTCGGGCTTCCAGCTGCGGCAGTTGGCAACTGCTTGCCTCAGTCCCATCAAATGCAGTGGACCTCAGAAGCAGCAAAAGCCAAAGGGAAGGAAACTGTCTTGGGGGAAGATGGCTCCGTAACTGAAAAGAGTACCAGCCCTTTCCTAATTAAAAATAACAAGATTACAAGTTCAATTGAAGGTTGAATTCCTGTAACTGACCCTTTAAGGATGAGTTCACTATCACTAAACGTCTCACTGCACAGCCCTTGAAAACTGATCCGTGTGCAGTGCTTAAGCAAAATAAATTTTCCCTCCTCAAAACACAAAGTTTCAGTCTTGTCTTGAAAAATGTAGAAAAAAAATTATACAAAAAAAAAGAAAGAAAAACCCCGCAAAAACTACTACACTTTTCCCCAGCCCCCACTCAGTTAACCAACTCTGCTCAGCCTCTGTTACAAGATCAGCAAGGAAATAAATTCTGGAATATGCCCTGCTACAGGTTTTCTCTTCAGATTTGTGAATTTTATTATCTGGTTTGTTTTTAACTAGGAAGGACCCTGTGCCCAAAATTGTTCAAGGTTCTGTGCCTAAAGGAGAGGAGGAAACACCAGTTTGGCCCCAGTGCTGAGGAATGCTTATAAAGTCCTTGCTCTGTCCTGAACTCAAGGACAGCATCCCCTTGGATGGGGGAACAGTGTCCACAATCCTCTTCCCCTATTTGAAAGCCATAAAGCTAAATGCTGGCAAATGTTTGCTAAGCTCATCAAGGTACATAAGACAAGTTGGCTGGACCGGGCTGGTGCTGGAGATAACTCAAGCCCCAGCTGAATCTCCAATGAGGGCTATAAACATAACAGAGCAGTGGTCCTAAACTGTGGTCCACAGGTCACTGAGGGCTCAGCTGCTCGAAACTGGCCTGCTTAACCACATTTTCTGTACACTGTATTCAATTAAAAAGTCTGATGGACACGGTGCGTGGCGGCAGTCCTTGCAAAATTCTGATTGACTACGCACCTAGATATTGTGGCAGAAGACAAAAAAAAACCCCACACTTTTGAGTCATTATGAACAGAAGCCAATCAGAACAGCCTTCAGTCAGCACCAACAATAAAAAAAAAAGTTTCACCAAGTAAGCAAAGACAAAATATTTGGAGAGGTCTAGGCACATTTGGTGTTAAGCAAAGGGACAGAAATTAGCACAATGCCTAGCAGGCCCTGGGTAGCCCACACACAGTGCATCCCACCTGCCATCAAATTTTTCAATAATGTACCTTGAAAAATTTTTACTTGAGCACCTTTCCCCCTCCTTTTTAAACACAAAAGGATGACCCCAAGTCACGCTTTATTCTGGCTCTCCTCGATTTCAGTTAAAGTAATAATACACCGAAAATCTAAAAATACAGGAAAAACTTGGGGAGCAAAGAAAATACACGCAGACAAATTCTAGAGTAACATAAGCAGCTGACCTAATTTAGGCTTTTAGAAGCATTTATCTTCACCATTTCAATATATGCCAATTATTCCTCAAAAAACTCTCCCATGGTGACATTTGTTTAATATAAAAATCCTTTACCATGTTATTTTTCAAGTTCCTTGGTAAAGATATACATCATACTACAAATCACTTATAGACCTGATTATATTAAGCTAAATAATAAGCTGATGTTAATACAGATCCACAGGCATCTGCCTATGTTTTATAAAGTGTCAAACGACATATTGTAGAACAAGACAAAAAAAAAAGAGTCTTCTGAAGTCCACATGCTATGATCTTTAAAACATTACTTAAAATACTTATTACCAAATATTCAATTCCCTGCAGCGTGACAAGGCCAGCTACAAAATGACTTTAACCTCAAGGCAGGAAAGTAATTGCAAAAATAAAAAAGCAAGGCCTACTGAAAGTTGCAGCTGCATTTTCTGTTTAAAACAGAAGCATCATTACAGCAAAGATACAAACTGTCTTTAAGTTATCATGGTAATAGGCATTACCCATGCAGTTTACCATTGCAAGCTAATCCCCATAGTCATCATTTTTAAGCCATCTAAGCATAATCGGCACTGGCTGGCTGTAGCCATGATGGCTCATGTAGATCAGCAAAACTACGAATATTCCTAAAGCCAGCAACCAGCAAGGACTTCGCTCAGCGTATTCAAAAGCACACAAAAATCCCAAACATAAGAAATCCTCTCAAAGGATGCCCCTCACACAAATTTAGTAGTGAATATCAGGGAATTTAGGTTTTGCATATGCTGTACAATTATACTCTCCCTCCTTTATCTACTCTCAGTTTGTACTTGAGATTCAAAAAACTCCAGTCTATTAAAGCAGACCATCCTCTGAGCTGAAAAATCAGAGGATAGCCACTAGAATAAGTTAAACTCCGTCTGCAGAAATTGCAACACAGCTTCATGCTCAGGAGATGGGAGCCCTTATGCCAAGGAATGGCGCATGCAGAGGAGGGGGGACGTGCAGCAGTTTGGCCATGCACTGGGGTGAAGCCTCAAGCCAAGGTAGCAGCTGGGCACTGTGACTTGGTGCCAGGATGTTATCTGAAGCTTGCTAGGCAGCACCAGCCCAGGTGCAGGACAGGCCCCAGGCACTGGTGGGTGACAAATGCAGCGCCTGGCATCTAGGGCATAGCTCTCATGGGATGGCAGGTTTGACAGACCTATATGTACACAGCTAATTCTACAGGCAGAGGAATAAAAAAAGCCACTGAAACCTAACACTGCAGGTTTACAAGACAGGATGAATCATCCAACATCTTACCACAGCCAAAACCAGGGTGTCTCATTCCCTCCACCTCTCTTCTCCTTCCCACCAACACTTCCCAGCTACCTTATGCCTATTTTATGCTCATCAAACCTGCCTCTCCCAGGAGCTGATTCAACTCACTAATGTGACAGGAAACTAAGCCAGCAATAAAGAGACTAAGCAGGTTCCTGTTGGTCTGTGGTGCACTGAATGGCAGGGAGGAAGGCTCGAGGAGCACCTAGGCTGGCTCCCACCAAGGGCAGTGCGGTAACCTGCCCCCCTGTCCCCACTGTGGGCAGCAGGGAGCCATCAGACTTGATTGTGCTCATGAAACACAGGCTGAATGCACAAAGACCTTCCTTGAAAGAGATACTGCTGATTTTAGAAAAGTGTGCTGACTGTGCAAATACGTTTTCCTTCTAGTCCACGATCAGCACAACAGTGACACAAACTACCACTTTCAAAAGCCCCTCATGCATTTTCACTTTGACTAGATCTTTCCACAGTGGAAAACACAAATAATCACAGTTTAGCAACTGCTCTGATTACCAAAAAGGCTTCATACAATATCTCACTAAGTTCCATTGTATATATGTGCATGTGTAAATATATATATATATTCTCACACATACTCTCCAAAGCTATTTGACCTATATGTTGACAAAAAATTCAGTGGAAGTGAGAACAGTCAATCACACTTAAGTCATATAAAAGTATTTGTTCTACTTTTGAAGAGCACACAGCAGACTGTTGGTTTTGAACATAAAAGCTTTTCCTGAAGTGATTTCGTTTACTTTCCTCAGCATTACTAAAGTCATCATTTGCAATAACAGGACATTGCAGTCATGACACAAGGTCTCTTAAAATTGCTTCCCTAACCAGCATTCCCAGAAGCCCACTATTAATACCTCAGATGGAAGGCATGACTGGGGCTACCTCCTTTTTAAGTGGTAACCAAAGCACATTTCAGCACACCCCTCTCCTCCTCATCTTCACTTTCTGGGTTAAGCTCCTAGAAACCGCCTTTACAGCTACACTGTGAAGACTGTCTTAGATATAGCAGTATTAGACCTGACGCAGGAGAAGTCTGAAGTTTGGTTTTAATAATTTATTAAATTGATACACTGTAGCCTCAATTCATTTACATATTTGGGATCCCATGGCACCGTCCTTCAGATACTCTTGTTGAATTAACCTAATGCTTTTTATCCAGACAATCGCTTTTTAAGTAGACTGAAGGAGCTGTCAAATGCTTTCACCAGATCAGCTCTCAGTCCAAGTTAGACCTACCTCTAGCTTTCAGGGAAGGGGGAAAAGGCAGGGAGAGATGCTATTAAAAAAAAAGCTGAAAATGCGGGACCAGGAAGTTTTACTTACTGTTCTGATTAAACAGTTCCTGAGTAAATCCTGTTTGGTTTACAGATTCTTACAATTATCCCAGGTTACTGTTGCAGCATCTTTTTATGGGACAAAATAAATGTTTACAAGATGCTACAGATTTGAAAACTATTGCACATCTCTTATTTTGCAGACAGTTGCTCTTGCTCTACACATTCAGCTTGCAAGACTATTGTACTATTTGAAGGCCTAAAATAACTACCACACTACACATGGCTTCACCTACATAACTCATGAAATGGGGTGATTTGCTAAAATATCACAGTATGTCCAGCGAGAAATTTACAAGGATACAGGAAGGGTCAATATTAAAAGTGAAAGTCTCCTGGCCATGGCAGAAGTTGCTTGTACACAAATTCTGTGTAGTAGAAGAGTTTGGGATAAACTCTTTTTGGTTCAGTGTGAAACGCTGTCTTGCCCTGCACTCACGGAACTTTTTCCAATATAGACCAGTGACCACTTGTCAGCTAGTAATGGGGGAAAAAAAAAAAACAATAAAAAACCCACAAAACCTAAAAATTATGATCTGCAATGTCCAATCTTTTCCTTCAAAAGCAGAAGAATTTTGATTCCAATTCAGGGTTCCCATGGGGACACCCTGGGTGGCTACACAGCTATGTAGCTCTCATATCCAGTATGTCCATGCACTGCGGCCATTTGTCCAGGACTTCCAAACACCTGGAAGCAATTCCAGACCAGTAACAGTAGCTTTAACCAAGCTCCTAGGTCCCAGAAAGTCCTGAACAAACAGCCAAACTCCTGTTATTCTGTCCAGAAGAAGCTTCCAGGCAGAAAAAGATGACATGGTGAAAAAGGGCAGAGTAGACTACTTTCTGATAGTCTTGGGTAACATCTAACTCAAGAGGCCAGCTACACTTACAGAGATTGAGTCTCAAATACAGACAAAGGCCCAAGTGGTCAGAAGGAGCTCAAAGTAGGATTAAAACATGTTGTTTCTGGGAATTGCATGTATTTCAATGTCTGCATCTATTCTGCCCAACTGGCTGGTGGGGTTACGCCAAAATGAACACCTGCTGCCAGGTACCTGTATTAAAGACACCAGTCTCTCCAGTACAGAGGGGTGATCAGTCATACCCACCATACACAGAGCTGGGAACCAGAAAGTCTGAATCATCAACACAGAACCTGAATGACAAAATTCAAATCCCTTTCCATTACCAGTTTTTATTGTGCAGGATGACTTTATAGTTCGTTGCCTCAAAGGAGAAAGCTTTCTAGAGGAGGAAAAGCACCTCTGAAGCACCTCCGAAAAGCACCTTCAGACCAGCTCTGAAACCATCTAATCATAAACAGCTCTATCTATGGTCTTTAACAATAAAAAGGCTTTAAAAAAAACAAAAACAAAAAACCCCACCCAAACATCTCATCAAGAATATCCAGAGGTTTGTTTGCTGGGCACAATATCTGTCCAGATCAAGTGCATGTTTTTTCTCATCATCTGCTGCTGCTTCTATAAAACTGTCAATATTCAGACAATTGAATAAATAGATCTGCTCTTCAAGCCAACTGCTTTTGGATTATAGCTATGAAAAGCAGAAACCATCTTTGTTTTTTCCTCCCAAAACTGGAAGGAATTGAACTTTGTCCTCTTAATAAGGCTGACTCAACAGGATGAGTGGAATACAAGTGCAGAGGTCAAGTGGCCTAAGAAATCCCTGTTTTGAACCTCCACACAAAAAGGCTGACCAGAAGCAACAGAAACAATACCTGAACATTAACAAGCTCAGTGCTTACACCACACTCCAAAAATGAGCTGTTTAAAGTGTGATGTTACATATTAAACTCAGCAGTTAAGCTAATACTGAAGGGTGAAAAACAACCAACCAACTCTCCACTAGTCCACAGGCCATTCTCCACAGCTCCGTGTTGCCATCATCACAGTGAAGTTATCTCGAAGCAAGATGACCTAAACCAGAAATGCCAGGTCCATCTATAAGCCTAGACAAATATTTTTCAGGGTATTTTCAAAGAGTCAAGGATCTGAGACTTTTGAAATGCTTGGACTCAGCAAAACAGATGTAGATTTGCTAAATACGTAACTATTACTTAAAGGGCAGCTTAGCACTTAAGATAAATGGTTTGCACTAACGTGACTCCATGGCTGTATTTTCCCCTTTTATAACCTGTTAACATTACTACCACTAATTTATAGGGCAAAAGAAATTTAGCAGTTGAAAAAGCGAGCTTGTCCTTAGGCAAATAACTTCGTGGCCTTTAAATGAGTCTTCAAAAATTAACCCGATTTACCTAACACAGCACATTCTCGTCAAATGCTTTACACGAAAAAACACCATTTAACTTTTATTCACATCTTCCTTAAACCAACAAAAGCATATTGTTAAGCACACTTAATGGAAGAGACACTGACAGTGGGAGTATGTGATCATACAGCACCTGCCCAGAGTGCCACTGTGCAGTGTAATTGCCTGATCTTCCACTCCCCTGAACATACTAGTCCAGCCATGAAACACAATACCAACCATAAACGGGAAATGACAGAGACTCAAAAACTCTACTGACACTAAGATCTCAGAATTGTTTAATGAAAATTGGGACGGGGAAGACTATTTTGCATCCGTTGTCACGAGAAGCAGGGCACAAAGGCACATGCTCCCTCCTCTTCCAGACACGGCACCTGACCAGCTGCTTTCCACACGGGCTGGGGGACACAGAGGACTTCCCCAGCTGAAGCCATCCAAAGGCATTTACAGGTGAGGGGGAAGCCCTTATGCCTCCTCCTTCCTGCTCTCCCCCATGTATCAGTGATGTCAATGAACTGTATGATACAGATTTGGTAACAGAAATTACGCTTTATTTCCTGCAATTCTTTCCTTCACAGTCTTTGCCTTCTACTCTTCTCTTTTCACAGCTTCTCACTTCTCTTCTCAGTCAAACCCCATATTTACTTCCTTAAGCCTCTGCAATAAAAATTGACTACAAATTTATTGGTTGATGTCATCATCTTGTACACCCTGCTACATGTTCAAGAATGCCTTTGCCAGTCTTTGTTTCATACCTTTTTTCATTATAATCTCTTTGGGGCAAGCATCACTTGGGCCTTCGCAAAAGGATATCCATTCTGCTTGACTTACAAGCATTCAAGCTTGGCTATTCCTATCCTCATAAACACTGTATGTCACTAGGTCATCACAACAGAAGTCCATGTCGCAGAAAGATAACAAGCATGACGTGTTTTAACACACAAGTGTTATCTTGTTTGACCAGATACTACCACATGGCCAATCACAGCGTAACCCAGCCCCATGAACCTTGTATGAAGCCAATTATAGGGGGAAAAAAAAAGATTATATGCACCAAAAAAATGTTTTTATAAACCCAGAAATGCCCATCTTGGAAGACTGAAAGAGCTTTACCACCAAAAAGCTACCTAGTTCTTTAGGTGACAAATATATCTACATTTTCAACAAACGTTGTTGTAATTAAATACTACCTATGTTTGTGGTTTGCTTTTCAATACAAAGTGATATTCCTGGTAGGCATTCTGTAGCCGTGCTGTAGCCTTAACTCAAGAAACTTTTGTCTTTTAAGGGTTATCCCTTTAACCTAAAATTGAGTTCCAGGCTCCTCCTTATGCCTAGGCACAGTAGCATTCAGAGAGAAACCTATAAGCAGTATGACATTAAACAATTTTTTTCTTATGTCAAATTATTTGCAAGTTAAACTGCATTATACACTTACCTGTTTAATTAAAACCTAATTTGGGGATTGTGTGATAATTTCAATACTTCTTTCCCCCTTCTGAACTGTAAGGTTCTGTGTGAGTTCCATTTTTCTTTTTTAAACGAGAAGCCTTGGGTTTGGGTCGTCTGCTCTGTTAAAGTCTAAATGGCAATATCCACACAAACAGCTGAAGGTCACTGCCCAACTGTGCTCATTATCTCATTATATGGCCTAATTCTGTAATGTGTTTTCTTCCGTGATGTGATAATCAGCTTTGTGTTTCTTTGTTTTTAACAAAAACTTGGAGATACTGGAATCTTTTAAGGAAACGGTGAATCATTTTGGAAGGCTGTGTGCAGTAAGAGTCAAAGTTACAACCCTTCCTAGATCTTACAATTTCATGGCCTCCACTTCCCAAAGGAATCTGCTCGCTTGGATCCCTGCTTTTAAGAAAACAGCTCCAAAAGAATACGAGTACCAATAAACTGGACTTGTCTGGTGAGGAACATCTCAGTATACGCATTCAGAAAATGAAAATTCCTTCTAAATAAGCCACAAAATCCACAGAGAGACCATGTGTTTTCCTTTCCATAGAGGATTCAAATCATGGTAATATACTTGCAGCCTAATCAAGTTAGGGCCAGCAAGTATGTATACTGTAACACAGCCAAGTCCTGAAATCATTACCTTAAACGTAGCATACATGCTGAACACTTTAGCAGCACATACTGCCTTCAACTCCCATTGAAATCTGTAGATTCTTGTGGGGATGCTGGGTTTTTATTATCTCACAGGGTCAAGCTCTTAGTCCTTAATCAGGCAAGAATCCAGATGAGGTCCTTGGGAGATTTGCCAGAGAAAGGACTAAATGGAGAGTGAGAAAGGATGACTCTAAACAACTTGGGAGCAGATCTTTATACAGAACAGAGAGCATGCATATTGTACGCCTGATTCATAGGGAGTAATTTAGCTCACACAGATGGCAGCCACATGTAAAAAGATTTGGCCGTATATATCCTATACTTGCGCCTCTTCTTCATTGAAAAGAGGAAGGCTCATCACTGGACAGGCATGATTTTGATTATCTAAAAGTGTAAATTTTGACAGAATGAGTCCAGTAATGAGATTTTTCAAAACTGTTAAAGTAACCATAAAAATATAAATTCAATTGTAAAATAAAACACTTACTAACTAGTAACCCCGAGGTTCTTCTCTGCCCTCCAGACCTCCACCAGAAATTAAACAAACCCCACACCAAACCAAAATCATTCTCAATGAACAAGTTAAATTGCTCACTTAAATATCTCTCGAAAGGCTATCTGCAATATCAACCAGAGCTCTTAAATGAATTACTAACTAATGTCTCTCTTTCCATTTCCCTTGAGGTAGAGTTTTGTTTAAAGAGTTTCTTACTAAATGCTACCTCTCACTCACCTCCTTTCTATCTAGGAAACAACTCATGCGCTTCTCGGTGCACCTCTTCTTCCCTTCCAAAATACAAACAGATTTTCTCCTCCTTGACTTCCTTCTGTTCATTCCTTCCCTTATTAAGCATATACCCTTTGTTTTATCCTACCGGATTTCTCCCCATATAGGTCTGACAAGGGCATTTGAAGAAATGCAGAGATGTGGTTCTACAAGAGTTAACTGAGTCCACATTTTGTTAATGTACTGACCAGCTGCTTGTTAGCTGTAACCAAAAAGAGCACGCACATTGGCAGTTAACTGTTAAACGCATTTTCAAAACTATTAATAATTTGAAAACAATTCAAGCCCAGGACACAAGTACAGCGTATACTCCCAGGCGAGCATCAGATATAAAAGGAGAACTGAGATGGCCTCCGTATGAAATCACAATGGCTCTTCTCCTCAAATAATCTTTTATTGACTTTTGCTTTTTTTTCTTTTTTAAAGGGAAGTTGGGGAAAGGAGTTTTAACTCAGGAAATAAGTCATTTGTGCCCACTGCTAACACAGCCTTTATAAGGCGTGTATCTTAGTATCACTGCTGCCCAGAAAAAAGTCTCGGGGAACCTCAAAGCCGATTCAGGTTTCACAAAAATATAAAATGTTCACACGCACACCTAAAGTACTTCCCTTGCAGAGACCCCACAGGTGCCGAAATTCATCTCCTTGTATGGCAAGGGTTCAACTCCCGTTTAAGGGCTTGCCGCTACAGACGGCAGGGACTCACACAAGGAACCTGACTGCCAGCGACGGAGTACAATTCATTGTCTTTTCCAGTACACAAAAACTAGATGCTCCTTCTCAAACAATCAAACAAACAAGACTTCAAGGGGAAAAAAAAAAATGCAGGTAGATTCTGTAAAAACTATCAACAAATTATTATCTAAATGTAAAAGCCTGAGGATGTACATACTGCAAGATCACAGAAGCTTTCTCGCCACGACTTAACTGGAAGCAGATACCTCAGTGAGCAGGGTGGCTTTTCCCTTCTGTTCTGGTTTAATCTGTGATAGTTAATTGTCTTTCTAGTAGCTGGTACAGCGCTGTGTTTTGGGTTTAGTGTGAGAAGAACATTGATAACACCCTGATGTTTTTAGTTGTTGCTAAGTTATGTTTAGACTAAGTCAAGGACTTTCCAGCTTCTCATACTGCCCTGCCAGCAAGAAGGCTGGAGGGGCACAAGAAAGTTGGGAGGGGGGACAGCCAGGACAGCTGACTCAAACTGGCCAAAGGGGTATTCCATATCATACCCCAACGTCATGCCCAGTATATACACTGGGGGGAGTTGTCCAGGGGCGGGGGGAGTTGGGTGGAAATCACTCCTCTGGAACTAACTGGGCATCAGTTGGTGAACAACTGCATTGTGCATCACTTGTTTTGTGTATTCCACTCCTTTTATTATTACTGTCATTTTGTTGTTATTATTGTCATTGTTAGTGTCTTCCTTTCTGTTCTATTCAACTGTTCTTATCTCAAGCCACGAGTTTTACGTTTCCCCCCCCCCAATTCCCTCCCCCATCGCACTGCGTGGGGAGGAGTGAGTGAGCAGCTGCTTGGTGCTTAGTTGCTGGCTGGGGTTAAACCACGACACCTTCCCACAATAAGACAAACCAACGGCCCAGCCCTACAAATGGGGTGAACAGTGAGAAACCTAACAGTGAGACTTTCAAAGTGACTTGGCAACACTTAGAACAGCATAACTTTGTTTTCAAGTACAATCAGTAAAGGACAGCGTTATTTAGAAAACGGTCACAATATCCTGGAACTTAGTACATGTAAAATAACTTTGCAGTGGAGTCAGCAGTCTGTGGGGCCTCATACACGCTTTGCAAGCTTTGAAACAGTCCCCCAGAAAGGGCATTAAATAAAATGAGTAATATCTCTTCCTGCTAAACATTAGGGGTACACGTAAAAGCTATCGAGTCAGCACTTGGTGGTGGCAGTTTGTACAGTAAAATGTGTTTTGCTGGAATTTATAGCAGTCCGAAGTTGGCCACTACTATGCATCTCACATACCCAGATATATATTTTTTTAATTATTACTATTATTGTTGTAGAAGAAAATAACATTCAAATGACACATTTCAACATATCCATAATTAGGGGGTAACATCAGGTTTTGATTTCGGGGAAAAAACAAGAGCTAGGGACTGCCTTTTCCAGCTGACAGAAGTTTGATATTAAATAAATGGTATTTTAATACAAACAAAAAAGAAGCAAAGAACCTAATACAGCGCCTGGTTAAGTCACTGTAAGTTCTTTTTTCATATTGTTTGACAGGGTTTAGATAAGCTCAGATGTTTCAGGCTTTCACCTGCTAGCACTGAAGCATAATGCAGAGTGTGACGGGTTCCAGCTCAGAGCCCTGACAAGGACTGCTGCCTCTCATTTATTTAACCATTTTAATAGGAAAAGCATGCAAGTTTCAACCTTGCATTGTACAATGGTGCATTTCCTTTCCATAATGTATTGTATATCACTGTTGGAAAGTCTGCTAAGTTGGCAAACCCTTCTTATGGGTATAGTTACATCAGTTACATGAACAAAAAAGTGTTTCTGTCAGTTTTTCCTGTACTTTTGGGTAAGGAGGTGTAACTATGCCAGTAAATCTAATAGTTTTGTTGCCATATGCTCCAATCCTGACAGGATATGTTTTACTTGGTGCCACCAGGTGAACCACAGATCAAGTTACTCAAAATACTTAAACAATACTTCGATACTCTACTTCTGTAAGAGGAAATTAGTTTTGATCTAGTACAAACATGAGCTGCTGCAAAAAAGGGAGGCTCCACTGCCCCTGCCACCCACCTTCAAGGGTCCATGCGCTTGCTCTAGCAATCGTGAAGGTGCAGAGAAAACCACCCACTCTTCTAGGACTTTCTCACAGGAGCCAGGCTGAAACTTGTTCTTCCTATCAATGGACCAGCGGTTAAACTTCCATTCCCTTCAATGCAGTTAACACCCATTATTTTACTAACATCTCATGAGATTCATGATAATTTACTGGCCATACAATGCAGAGGCAGTCTTAACATCACATTGCAAGGAAAGTTACTCGGTTAAGCTAAGCCTGACTGTATCCCTGCTTTAGGCAAGCCACCCCCTACTGATCAACTGAAGAGTGGTACCAACATTTTCTAATGGCATACAAACAACTGAATAAACAAGACACCTCTCCCTCCCCCAAGGTCAACACAGACCTGACTCATAGTAAGAGAGAAACAAGGCAGAGCAGTTCATCAGTCCCACAACTCTCAGCCCTACTACCAGTGCCACAAGCTTGGCTGGAAAAGAGGAACAAAGTTCTTGCTGAGCACAAACACCCGTTTCTCTGGATAACAAGGCTACAGTAACAAATCAAATATATTCAGAAATAAAGCAAGGAAGCGTACTCTCATTCACCAATTCTTTAACTGCCCTTAATTTAATGATTAACCGTTTAGTTAGTCACCTAGGACAGTCAACTGCAGTTTTCAGTCGCCATAAATGCAAACAGAGACCCCATATATAACCCACAATACATTGTTAAGCCATTGTGTGGGAAAAAAAAATGTTTATCTTAAAAACTTCCAATGTAACTTCACTGTTGTATTTAAATGTTGAGATTATCCAGGAGATTACAATGATGCTTGTTTAAAAAGCCTGTGCCAGCTGCTCTATGTGTATATTAGGAGCATTACAAAGGCATCAAATACTGATTAGTGATGAGATCACGCTAACTAAGAAAACATACTAATACACATCTTGGATACAGACAGTTACAGTGAGGTATTAGACACAGGACGAAGAACATACTCCCAAGGAAAAAGGGGAGCAGAGAGTATCACACTCATTGCAGGGTCCCGCCGAAAGTGAGTAATAGCATGAGTCCCTTCACTGGCACTACAGCCCTTGCACAGCAGGTTCCCAACTAAATCCCTCTCTAACTGGACCAGTCAGGGCCTATTTAACAAAACAGCGCGGAGGATCTAACAGGAAGAGGATAGGAAGAAAAAGCAAACCAACCCATATATCACAAATGGAGGAGAAATATCAAGAGACTTCAGACTAGGACAACTGTATTGTTACCACTTCAGGACATGAACCCTAGGATTAATTCCATTAAGGAAGGAGGAGCTGTGCTACACTGCTCTAAAATTTCTGCCATAAAACTGTCCTAGAGACATCATGTTACATGACCATATCAGGATCAGACACCTACCTGACTGGTTCAGAACAGGATTAAAGGGCAGAAGATGTAGCGACTCTGTGCAGAAAGTTCTAAACATGAACCGTTTCCAGTTGCGGGGGCTTGTAGACCACAAAGCAGCAAACTGAATCCCCAGAGAAGAATTCCAGCAAGGGACCCCACCGGGGAGCACTGGGACACCAGCATACAGGCTGGCACCTGGAGAAAAGTCATATCCCTTCTACAGGGACAGAGTATTGCTCCTTTCAAAAATTTAATGAAAGCAACTGGAACAAGGAGACAACACAGGTATCAAAACTGAATGAACTTAATTGGTTCAGTCAAGTAGAACAAAAAAATGTTTATTGCTCTAATCAAATTAATCCAGTCCACTAGGCCAAAAAAGAGCATTGATTCATTGCTCAGAAATCCTCATAAATCCTGATTTCACTCTACTTTTCTTTGAGCAATGTTGTCAAATCATAGACAGGTACATGAACGCTTGACCTATAAAATCATCTTAACTGCATTATTATTTCTGTGGAGAAAGAGGGAAGCTACATTTTAGGTCTCCTCCAGGCAGTTCTTTGTTAGCAACCTTTAACTGACAATTTTTTTGGCTGAATACTCTTGTGTAGTGCTTGTGTGATGTTGAAACAAACAGAAGAATTAGCTGGTTAGGTTTCCTCCACATACAGGAAGATTTTAACACCACCATTAAGCAGCTCAATACTCAGAACTGTTTCATTAGAATTCTTTTCTCCTGAATCATATCAATAAAGTTGAAGTTGAGTCTAGCATTCATAAGAGCTGCCTTATTCACAGGCTTCTTGCTGCAAATATACTTCTGTGATCCAGTAAACGTAAGAGCGACCTAGAATTAAGTAACTTTAATTTTTTTAATTCTCTTATTCAAAAATCAACCATCACAGACACGTTGTTTTACTCTGGGCATGAAAGTGCTTTAAAAAAAACTAGCTTTGCTAATTTTAAAAAAAGAGAATAGAGATTTCAAGAGAATTCACAAGCAACAGAACAGGGTCTTTTTCATGACTGTTTTTATTTTTCTGCTACTGGCATGAAGCATTCCTTATTCCGAGGATTTTAGTTGCGTGATTTTTTTTTCTTGTTATAGGAACTATTAGTAAAGTCAGTTAGCTGGCCTTTTAACATGAGACACTGGAGAAGCATCTGCCTAGGTGTTACAGTTTAGACAACTGCAATCTTTAAATAAAACACCTCAGAGTCCTTCCTATGATGCATATTTTAGCTCTCTTACTTCCATCTGATGATACATGTTATCACAGAGATCAAACATTAGCACTGGGAGAATGAAAGCAAATACAGCAAACAATATGGCCACAAGCACTATTTCAGCAAGAAAAACAACTCCTATTGGCCTAGTTCCAAAAAGCAACTGAGACAAGTAATATCCGAGGTAATCTCCAAACAGTTTTCTTGCCAGTTTTCTCAAATGCCCATTACTTTTCAGCTTGCAGGTGAAAATATCCCATAGAACAATTAATTACTGCTTTGAATTCACTAGTGCTACAAAAGGGAATTTTGCCAGACTGATTTAACATTTCAAAGCACAAAATGCAGAAAACCGGGAACTTCTACAAATTACATAATTTAACAAATCATCTCCAAAGATGATGTCTGCCCTAATGCAAGAAACTGAAGCCACATACTAAACTTCTAACATGTTGCTCAATCTATGCATGGGATGTAATGTAGTCCTACCTGTTGTTGTAAGTTTTCTTCTAATGATGCAAAAAGAGTCACATTTCACCTGAAAATCCTTCTGCCTACAGCAAATAAGTGTCTGATACTTCCCACCCCCCTTTGCTTCGAGTATGACTGATTCTACTTCCTGTAAAAATAAAGTTTTTTGTTTTTTTTTTTTTTAAATAAGAGTTGGCATGGCAGGAGAAGAAAGACAAAAGAGAAGCAGCTCCATCACTTAAGACACTCCTCAGGACATCATAACTAATTTATGACTTGCCAAAACTTCAACCAGCTTGCTCCTTATCCAAGATCACAAAGAACTTCCACATTCAGCATCCATTAGTCTAAACACAAGCAAGGCAGGCAAAAAGTCTGACAGACGTTAAATAAAACCTTTGCCATTTTCATGCCTCCAAATAAGGGCAGGGGAAGGTTTTGAAGAATTAACAAGGTAACAGCAGTTAGCACCAATGTGATCCAAGTACTTCAAAGCTATTATGTTAGCCCTTCAAACAGTCCTGCATGGAAGACGAAGGGGCAGAACGCATCTGTTTTACATATCAAGAGACCAAGACTGAGAGATGAAATAACTTGCGGTGAGATCACAGAGAAGTCATTAATCCAGATACAAGCCTTTCATCTTTCAGTCAAAAGCCAAGGCTCATAGGTTAGTCCTATGCATTTAATACACCTATGGCCATCAGGCCACGGGGACTCCACAAAAAGAACTGATCCAGCCAGCGGCCCAGCCATCACTGCGCTCTTCTCCAGGAGTCCCTGCTCACAGCCAAGGGCAGGCCACAGCTGGGAAGAACTGATTTGACGGCTCGTAACTCACTCCACCCTCTCCCAAGGGTCCTTCAGACACCGGCATTTACATTTAGTCACCGCACGGGATGACCATACACACACTGAGTCACACAGGGCAGCTGTGTGTTGGCTGTATGAAAAGCGCATCTTAGTCAACGGGCAGGAGAAGACTCCACCACCCTCCTCAGGCACAGCAGGGCGGGCAGCACACCTGCCCAGCAGTGCTGAGCCACATGCAGGTTGTATGCTTCGGAGCAGATGTCTCCCAAGAGTAACCAGGAATCGCCCATTTGGACTAAACACACGCACCACACACACAAATACGTACAATGTGTGGCCATTGCTGTAAAGGTTTCTCCTCTTCTGCACATTTCCTTAAAGCAACCCCAAGTGTGCAAACTGAACTATGTTAAGCTACTTCAGCAATAGCTGCATTTCAAACAAGCTTTTTGCCTTTACTCACTTTCATACCATTACTGAAGCCTAAAGAACCGCCATGACATTGGGATGCTAAGTGGCCATACCCCCGCTGATTTTTGTACATTAATGAAAGGCACACAATCTTTTGAAGGAAAAAAATGTCAGCTTGACTTAGTAGCTTGAGAGGAATCTCTAGTAGGACATGTTTTACTGCTCCATTTAAATGGAAATTAATAATATAAAGGAAAATTTTACTTATTCCAAAATAAATTGCATCAACCATCCTCTCCAGACACAAGGCAAATTTGGTGATCTAGGAAGTGAAGAAAAAGAAAAGATGACAAGCAGTGAAGATAACCACAAAATCAATTCTTCACTCGCTCTTGGCTCCAAGCGTTAAGTAAATTCATTAAAAATTTAAAAAGAAAACAACAACAAAAAGACAACAATAAAAAAACCCCACCAACACCAAAACACCAAACCTGTTCCAGAGCAAAGTAAACTCTGCTAAAGAAGTAAAAGAGCAACAAACCTTACAGATGTTTCCATTGCCTAACCCTGAATTCCTTTATTTGCTACTTCATCTACGCACTGCTTCCAATAATGAGAGTAATAACATTTTCAGTTTAGTTCTTTACATCCCTGACAGGTAAAATCCCTTTTTTATTAACTGCGTATTAGGTCTCACGGTGTAGTAGCTGTCAAACAAGGGAACAATAGCTCCATCGTTTATAAAGTACACTTAAAAACATGAAGAAAAGCACACTGTGCTTGAAGCAGCTACACTTTATAGAATTATTAAAAACCTTTGCTTCTGTCACCTGGGGCCAAAATTTATCCTTGGTGAAATTCCATTGACTTAAAACAAGTTTTTGCCAAAGAGGAATCCGACTCGATGCCTTCAGGTAGTGAAACATGGCACAGAGTTTTTGTGCTAAATTTATTTTTTTTTTTTCCGCTCCAAATTCATCTCTCCTATCACTTACAGCCTGAGGAACTTCAGTTCCTTTTATTGTCATTAGCTACAGAGGATGAAATTATTTCTCTTTGAAAAGGAATCTCTGCCCTATATTCTCTCTACACTCTAACATAACCAGTAGTAAAACAACAGTGTTGATTCATGCAAAAATTTCCATATCAGTGGAAAAAGCTTACAAAAGAAAAAGACTTGCAGGAACTCAGTACATTTTTCATGTGAAACTAACAACTGTTTTTCTAATAGCAGATGCTCCATTTCTTGTTGAGACACCCTAGGATCACATTCGGGAATCCTGGGTTTGGGGTGCTACAGCCCTTGAAGCCCAATTCCTCCTGTGGCAACAGATAAAACTGTGCCGTTTGATTTTTGCACATGCCCTGCTTAGTCCAAACGACAGAATTTGTATTATTTTGCAACAAAGGAAACGAGCAAGCACAAAATAAAGTTATCATTCTGCGGGGGCAAGGTAAGCAGGTTTAACATATTGACAGCTGAGGTCATTTTGATGGGAGAATAATTTTAAAACAGAAAAAAAATTAAAGGGCAAATACATATTAGTTAGAAGACTTTTTTTTTTTAGGTATGTCGCAGAGTACCTACCACTTTAATCTGTAGACCCTTGAGTTCAGAAAACTTCCGTACCTCTCCTTGATGTTAGACAAGACAAAAATGCCATCTTTACTTAACTAAATATGCCCTTTTCACATTTTTATTAAAGAGATCAAGGGTTTGTGTTATTTTTAAGATAAATGACAAATGGAAAAGCTAAGAAAGAGTTAATAAGGGCCTACAGTACAGAAAGGTTATTAAAAGATCTACAAGCAAAATCCCAAATCCCAATTCCCTTCAGAAAACAAAAGAATTATTTTTAGCACAGTGTTTATAAAATAATTGTGTGATGCTTAGAACTTGTTAAAGACAAGTTTCTCTTAAAAAAAACTTCAATAAATTTCCTTAGAAAGACAAGGATTAATGCCATTCACCATTCCATGCAATAAAATTTTCCACAAAACTACTTTTCATCAGTTGAGTACTTCCCTCCAAAGACACTCAGTAATGCTGCCATTTGCCTGCGTCTATACAATTCAAGTACTGCATTATGGGCTTGATATTTCATAGAATTCCTTTGGCATCGTCGAGAGTCAGTTTTAATCAAAGAAACAGACTTTCAATGTTTACTGATAAATGCTCTGGTTCAGCAAAGCACTTAGATATACTCTCAGTTGTTTTGCTGAATCAGGACCCACAACCCCACATCCTACTGCTCCACGTGGGTGCAGAGCTCTGCCGAAATTCAACTGTTTTTAGCTTCAGAGCCTTGCTGATACAGGAAAAACGTAGTCTGCCAAGTTCAAGCCACTCCAAGTCTGTGATACAATTACCTCTTCTAAAATACATAACCTATCTCTGTATCCTGACACTCAAAGTTCTTCAGAATTTCTGCATGGTTTGGGAAGATAAAAACACTATTTATGCATAAACCACACAGAAATGGCACAGGATCTGACTCAATTGAGCTGGTTGAGAGACAGACAAAAGACCAGATTAAAAACCTAATTTACACAGGAACAGATCACCAAATGGCAGTGCTGAAGAAACATTAATTCACAGTACCTATAGATTTAGTCTAGCTTCCCAGTTTTGATCAGTCTTTGTATTTAAATTGCTCACTTAAAAACATCATTTACTGCTTGAAAGGTATTACTTCTTTTTGTGTGACATTAAGATCAACTATCAGTTTTTTAAGTGTATTTTGGCTTCTCAAAGTTCACTGACACCAAAGTTCACCAAGCTCACTGACATGAGGTTAGGAGTTCATTTGTTTCCCTATCAGATGAACATCTGACATTAAGATGCTTCAAACCACCATCAGGGTGCCGAAAGGATAAAAAAAAAAAATTAGAACAATTTCTACCTTTAAAAGCTAGTCACTGGTTCCTAATTAGTATTTCTCAGAACTGAGAGCGTGATAGGCTCTCATGAAAAGAGCACAGCCGTTCCCTTAGAGCCCCTACAGGAGGGGTCCCAGCCCTCGAGATTTGGTTAATCTCATCCTCTAGAAGACTGATTATGCAGACCATAAAGGGATAGGACTCCCTTTTCAAGGGAGGCAGAAGTTTGATCATGAGAAAGAACTGAAGGAAAAGGGAGGTAGAGAGTGGAATCTCTACCCATTCAAAAGTGGCAACCAGCCTGTGCTTTACTTCAGTCCTCATAATTCAAGAGCCAACCTCTGTCCCTTGGTTCTCATCCTCTAACCACAATTTAAACAAACAAAAAACCCCACACCCCTGCCAACAAATATTTTGAGGGGAAAAAAAATAATTAATTACATCTGAGAAATACCCAGCAAACACTCTTTAAAACAGAAGGAAATGTGAGTGACTCCCAGCATTTTTTATTTATTTATTTTTTTAAGCTCATGTCATTTACCTTTCAGTGGAGGACTTTCTATTACACTTTGAAGAATCCTATACTTCTTTTAGAAACACAGTGTTCAAGGTCAGGGCAGGTTCCTCTTTAAAAAAAGATGTCATGACAAGGCCTGTTTCTTCCTGTTATGCTTATTAACATGGCACCCAACACCACCATAGCTGGGGGGCACAGATCCAAAAGACACATTAGCTTACAAGCAAATAGCCTTATTGAAAATGAAGCACACATGCTCTGAATAACATAAGATTACTTATAAGAACAAGTATGTAGAAAGAAAGAGGGGAAAAAAAAAAAGCTAGGATAACAATACAGTAGAGAACCAGAGAATAAAGCACTGTTGAAAGAAAACCATAGAGACAGACCGAATGTAAGCAGATAAAACAGTAAGCTCAGTATTACAGAAAATGAGTAAATTCTTCAATAGATCCAATTCTTACATTCTGCCAATCAGCCTGACCACAACCATGAAACATTGTCACAAGGAGAGAGGTGTCTACAAGGCAAGCACAGGCAACACCAAATGTCAGGGGAGTTGAGGGAAAGACAGCATAGGCGCACAGGGAAATTCTGGTTGGTATCAGGTGCCACGGCTGCGCTGCTTTGTCGGCAGTGGAAATGGTTTGCGCCACCGGAGGATCTACCCCAGAAGGCTAGAACAAGACCCTTGGCCAGTGCAGATCCACAGGCTGTATCACCCTTCTATCCTCTTTCCAGCTGAACAGTAAGGCAGGAAAGAAAAAGGAATAAAAAAGAAGTTTAAGTTAAAAAAATTTTCCCATTCCTTCATGGAAGGACCTATCTTGCTGAAGGTGTGGCCCTCAGGGTCTAGGGCAGGTATGCGTTTCAGCTGTCCTCTAAAACATTTTATCAAGACATACATCATGCACCCAACTGCACAAATTTGCCAGCAAGTAAAATAAATATGCTTCAGCCTTTGATTTAAGCCACATTAGGACAGAATATATTTGCTCCCAAGACTACAAAGCCAGACTTGCTTATGAGGTTATCCAAGGCTGTAGCGTGTACTGAGTGTTTGTGTGGAATTCCTACTGCAGGTTGCCAGACCTTAGTTTAAGCCCACTTCAAAAACATAATTCCTTCAGACAGGCAGGTAGTTTGCCAGCAGTTCTTCTCTCCATCCTGCCTTGGACTTACCATGGGGAAGAAAAATCTCACGGTAATCAAGGTTTTCTTTGCAGTCTTTCTCTGTACAATTGAAGCTGTATAAATATGAGCTTACAAGAAATCTGTGTACAAGCTAAAAGTAAATCAGATTCAGAGAAGCATTTGGCTACATACATCTGGTCAGTAAGAGGAGGTAGAGAAATAGACAAATATTCTTTGAATATTTATACAGGCCACTTTCAATGCAAAGTTAGTGATGTGTATTCTTTAAGCTATTAGCATGAAAAACATGCAGTTTTGTGGCTCAGGTTTGAATACGCATCTCTGTGCATCGTGTCATCTAGCTCGAGGTTTTTTGAGATATATTTAACACATTAGTACCTTAAAAAGCAAGATTGGAAAGAAAAAAAAAAACCCACAAAAACAAAACACAGATTCTGTCTAGAAGATCACCTATATCTGAAATTATAACAATGCTGAAGATGTTGCAAAGTCAGCAACAAAACCTAGACCAATAATAGCAGGGTCAGTGTAGGACTGGCAAACAAAAGAAAGGTGGGCTCTCCTGCAGCAGCCTCACTACTTCAGAAACAAAGACTAAGCTGGAAAAAGGCTCAATATATAAAAATCAACACCCTAGGGAGGTGGCATGCTGCCCCCTGCCTCCCCCAGGCTTCACCACAGGCATGCAGGAATTTTATTTATACTTCTCAGTTTTATTTGTACTAGTATGTTAATGGTGCAGGTTCTGTACACTGGCAATTAAGAGCCAAGCCTGCGGTACCTTGGCCATCATGCTGACAATAGCTCACAGGCATCTGCCACAGCTTTTTCTGCACATGACTAGAACATGTTGCTTGCTTCCACCCGTATTTCACCAACAGCCACAAACTCCCTGCATTTAAAGTATAATTGTTTGGGTTAACAGGACTCAGTGACTACTAACAGAAAAATGCTGCAAAAGCTCTATCTAAATAACCTTCAGAGAGCTGTCCTTCCTCAGCCGCAATTGTATCTGCCTGTGATCTTGCGCGCTCTCTCTCCTTCATCAGAGTCTATCAGTTCTTTATTGCTCTTATCTTACTGTACTCACGGTATTCTGTAAAGGACATTAACTAGTTGTTCTTATTAAGAATTTATTGCAAAAATAAAAAGCATGGAAGAAAACCAAAACCCACAGGACAGGCACAGCTAGAAACCACAATGATAGTGCTTCCTCACCTCCCCCTAACAAACTGTGACCCTTTCTACTCCCTTCAGCTGTCTTCTTCCCATGTAGACAGTGGGAAGAATCAGTCTCCAAGAAAGAAGTAACTCCGAAGCTAGCCCTGCTCTGAGCAAGGGGCTGGACTAGACTTCCAGAGGTCCCTTCCAGCCAAAATGATTCTATGACTTTACTTATGAATAAGCATCTGATCATATCCAAGGCCATAGTGCTTTTTAAGAGTTTGTTTCAAGAACAGCTGCCAGAGGAAAACACAGAATTGGGGAGTAAAACCAAAAAAACCACAATAAACTTCAGGACAGACATGCTAAGGTTTCTGGACACTGAATAACTTTCTAATAGTAGTACTATATTTGATAACACTTCTAAATTAGTGTTTTTTAATTAAAGCTGGCATTAAGAGGTAAGCTGACTTAGGCAAGCAATCTCCTCAGCAGCAAAATGGAACTGCAGTTGTGATCAATTAAAACACTTTTTCTACACTAGCACTTTCTTTTAAAGTAAATTTTTATGCATCTATGATGATTCAGATTCGCTCCAAGCAATCGCTCTTCTCAGCCAAGACCAGCATTCATATCCTCAGCTCAAGCCACAGACACACTCAGACACACCCTGTATTGCTGAAAGTTCATCAGTAATGAAGCTATTGCAAAATGTTAGCATCACGTACTATTAAACAATCGAAGTTACTAATGTTGGATGGACGCCTTCAGGAGGTCAACCCTAGAGAAAGTCCCACAAGGCTTGAGGGCTTGAAACAACATAATTTTCCATGCTGACGATGAAAGGAAGCCAAATTTTAACGCATTTAATTGCTCAGCCCTGTCTCTTCCAAAGCTGGTCATCTTTTCCACAGTGAGGACATCTCAGATTTAAGCAGGCCATCTGTCCACTGTCCACTTTTCCCACTACCTCATTTTGACTGACTTGGCCTCTTCTCGAACGACCCACACTGTATGCAAGCTGGACACATAAGAAGAGGTTTCCCCTTGCAACCACAGGATGAACTTTAACAAACAAACATACCAAGAAGAATCACTTCAGCACTTGAAGAAACTACAATATAAGCTAGGTACTTGAACTCCACAGATCTTTCCTATGTCACAAGTTATTGCAACACACTTTTAAAAATCCCTATCTAGGACAAAACATGGGACAGGAACAGTCCCCATAAATGCGAATGCATCTTCCTAGCCTCTGAGACCTCCAGTAATGCTGGCAACTGTTACTAAAAGGTCTTTGCCACCACCATTGACAGTTAACTATAAAACAGGTTAGACAACTGTCATGAATGACCAACGTGAGGTTTATCCCAATAAGGCAGGAAGGATGGACAGACTCGGTGACCTATTACAAACCTTTCTGGGATTTTGTCAGAATTTTTTTTTTTTTAATGAACTAAAATAATCGGTACTGAATTCCAGATTATAGACCTTGAAGAAGGCAGCACTGAGCTCAGCTGGTACACCCTTTCAGCCCAGCTCTGACCAGAGACCCTAGCTCAAGTTCACCAGCAGAACCCTGCACCCAGGGTAATAAATCCAGCCTCTTGACAGAGCTAATAGTTCGGTCTCAGCATCACACTGGCAGAGCTACCCTGCTTCCACTCCCAAAGGCTTCCATAGCAGCCTTCCCCTTTATAATATATGAGCAACATGCAATTCTCTTTTTTTTTTTTAAATAAATAAACAACTACCAAACCAATTTATGTTACTACTGCAGTTCTTTAATTATTTTAAGGGGGAATATAGGTGCAAGAAAACACTCTTATAGGAACAGCATTGTTTCTCACATCACCATACCAGCAGTTATGATCACAACAGTTTCATATAAAACCTAGACATAAACTTCAGCTGACCTACATTTTTCCAGTGTGAAAAAGTATTTTTGATTAATAATTCTGAATATAAGTTACACTGTATGCATGATTTACATAATGCCACCTACCTGCAGCTGCAAAGCACAAAATCATCAAAGCAAACACTGAAGTCACACAACTTGAAGACATTTTTGCAAACGCTGTATCTTCTCAAATCAACTCCCTTTGTAGCCCTTCATGTAGATTTACTTCCTTTGAAATTTGTGGTATGTTTTGAAATCAAATCTTCCAGGCTTTTAATTGCCTACAGAAAGAAGTAAAAATACATTTTAATACAACTTACAGAAATGTTACTAGATATTTAAAATTATCTCTCTTGCAACAAGAGAAACAGAATTCTGTCTTAAAGGACTGCTAGAGGAGTGCATTTTATACTGCCAGATACCCTAGGTACTGATAGCTTAGTACTCTTCCTCCCCTGCATTTCAGCACTTCTTTGCAGCTGTTGCTCCTTCATATTATACATTGTGCAAGTTGTGATCTATTTGGAAGTGAAATCCCAGAGTCCTCTCTGTCAAATAATACTGAAGTCCTGCTGAAGCCTGCCAATGGTACTCATAGCCTCACACATGTTTATTTTAAGTATTCAGACTTTCTCTGGGACATATAAACATTTGTTTATTTATTTATCTGCTGCTACCTTTATCATACCATGGAGAAATGTTACACATGTGGCTCTAACTGGTTTATGGGTAACATGATAAATTTAACTCATCATTTCTCAGTATCACAAATTCTGAAAACTTTTCAAGGCCACTTGACACTAAATATAAAGCTGTTCAGAATCTTTATTTTAAGAGATTTCAAGACATGATATACCAGGTCAGTAAAAGAACTTCAATGTGCTATACAAATAAATGATGATACAGCTAATGCCTGCAGGCATTAAAAACATCAATAATTCTGACCCCAGAATTTCTGCCCCCAGAATGCATGCTGCAGATTTTTGAGGGGAAACAATTACTAGATGCACAATATCCTCTTCCACCTTTTTTTTTTTTTTAAATCTATTCTCAGTCATCCAGATGTCTAGAATGAGACTATAGACCAAGTAGGTAAGGAACGAGAATGTGGGTGTCATGTTCAATCAAATAAAAATCTCACCTACTTCACTTCACTACCAGCCTTCAGGAGCAGAAGATGACAGACGGTGCCTCAGCAACCACTAACACTCACCACAAAGCAATGCAAGCAGTTACAACCAACCATCACGGGGCTAAGTGACAGCAAAATGCTGAGTCAGAACCAAAATCTAAACCATGGCAACATGAATACCATTTAAAAGGTTCTTGCTGACATTAAAATGGAATGAAGTACAAAGTCAGCCAAAAGGCTAGGCTCTGTTACACAGCGTGCGCCATGCTGTGCGTGATCAAAAGTCTGCACAAGGAAAACCTGCACCTAGACCAGCACTTCAATATACCTGCTGATAGCATTCCTACAGCTACAAGGGAAACACCAGAAACTGTTTTGCAGAATGTCTCCACGGGTTACTCGGCAGAGACGGCGCTGCCCTGCGCTGAGGGAGCTGCAGCTGCCCACCAAGGACGGGCTCTCCATGCCCAAGGCCAGAACTACAGCCTCCAACAGATCCATCACTCAGCGCCCAGCCCCTAGCACCTCCGACCGGTCTCGGCGGTGCCCCGGATCCCACCAGCGTGGGAGCAGAGCCCAGGAGTGGCTCTGCAGGCGGCTGGGAGCACCCAGCCACCACGCTTCTGCAGGACAGAAACATACGGGGCAAGGAAGCCGCTGGGTATCTATCACAACATGAGGTTTCTGCAGTTCACTTTCAAGCTCAGCGTCCGGTATAAGAAGCACATTTGCTTTTGACACACAATATTTTAGGTTGAAATTCTGTAACTGGTTCTCTCCCCTGTGTCCCTCCTCATCGCCTCCCTTCCAGTGGCTTAGAAACATTGTCAGACGACAGCAGTGAATGAAGGAAATCCCTGGAGAAACGGTAACTCTAGTAACGCTACCTAGTAATCTTTATTTTCTACCTACCAGCGCTCAGTCTGGGGAAAAGGAGTTGACTCTTGACTCTGAAGAGGTACACTTACCACTTTGCACAGTGAAACAAGACATGGGTATCTTGTTATCTGCTATTCACAAAGTTATGTACGATTAATATATGATTAGATATCCCAAACTTCAGATTCTTTTCCATCAAAATTAAATTATGAGACTGTCACTATCTGTGAAAGTAATTAGTCATACTAACCTAAAACCTTGACCTCAAAAATTAAGAACCTGTGAAACTATCCTGCAATGTTTAAAATAGCTTTAGCTGCAAAAAAACCCCCAAACTGCATTTTTGTTCTCTTCCATGCATTGTCCTTTTTAAAACTGGCCCTGAAGTTAAGAATAGATATTAATTAATCTAAGAGAAAAACAATGTTTCAAGAAATAAACAAATGCCTACTTATATATCATTTGTGTAACAACATCAGTTCTGTATAATTTTGCTTATTCCACCTTAAAACATATCACTGTTACTGAGGTTGAATGTTTCATCACTTACAGGTTCTCTGGCACAACCTATTCTTTCCACTGCTTGCTAGGATCAATACATTTTAAAAAAACATTAGGTGAGACTACAATACTACCACACAACATGACTCAGGTAACAAGACACTGCAATGAATTTCTATCATTAATAGCAAGACAAACAACACAGCCTCATAAAGCAGTCCACCCTAAAACCCAAAACAAGCATGATTCAGGTAAAGATTTCTTCCATGACATTTTGTAGAAGATGGGCTCATCTTCAAGAAAAAAAAATTTCTGGAGGAGGATGAACACACACACACAAAACCAATGCTAGAGACAGCTCAAAACAGGAAAACCTCAGAAAACGACGGCTTCCTTGGTCAGTTTACAAGGCTTGTAAAAATTATTCATCCTGAACCTCCTGGAAGCAGTCAATGAGTTCCTAGGTATCTCTGATCTCCCCCTAGAGTGTAAGGTTATATAGCTAAACCCTCAAATCCATGAGGGATACTGAACTTTGTGGTAAATTAAGGCCAACCTTTATTAAACAGAAGTAATAAATTGTTGACAAGAGTGTTGGACAATCCTTTAACACAGAAGTTTTTGAACATGAAAATCCAAATCAAACAGGTTTAACGCCAAAACGGCAAGCCATAAGGCATTTATGACAGATATTGAACATCATTTGGGAAGTCAAACGTAAGCTGGAATAATTTGTTGCTATTTCTCTAGATGAAAAGAAACCTAAATCTACTCAGTGAGAGTATTTGGTTGCTAACTCAATTTTTAAATGCTGCTGCAAAGAAAAATTATCAAATACAGCAGATAATGAGGTTTCTAGCCAGTGTTAGCTATAAAAGACCATCATAATGTCCAGCAAGACGTCATATGCGCAAACAGGCAATGAATAAGCATTCTAAAACTTGAGTTACTGATGTATAACCATTTCATCAACAAGAAGGAACAAAAGAGAAACCACAAAAAAGAGCAACTACAGCACATACGCTCAGTGATATACCAAATAGGAAAACACAAGACATTACTTGGATCACTCTTCCATCAGCACAAATCTCTCATTCTTCAGTGACATTTTTATAAGGCATACAGTTGTGCAGAAATAGGGAGCTCAGGGAAAGGACTGGAGATAAAGTGATGTTGCTGAGAGCAGCTGAGAATCCCATTCTGTGCCAACCACCTAAGTATCTTAAAAGGACAAGTTTCGATTTGACTTTGATTCGGGAAAGATGATTTAAAAGGGAGAGAGAATACATAGATATTTCCATCTGTACATAAAAACAAGAGTGATTTGATTCCTGCCTTAACCCACTGGCCAGTAACATCTGCAAGGTATAACTCGGAGCAGGCAGTGTATGATCGAAAAGTCCTAGGCTTCTATTCCGATTCTGCCGGCTCGTGAAAGGTGACTAATGGAGCCGTAAATGAAAATTCAGAAGAGCTTTCTAAAGAAAGGGCTCACTTGCTTGAAGATACGCATTTACAAACTTAAAAAGGAGGGCAAATTTCAAACCTTGAAAGACAATCTGAAAAGCTGACAAACTGACAGTAAGTTTCATGAATTTAGGATGGATGATATCCAAACTGCCAGCTACACCGCAGCAATTCAAGTCAAACAGCCGAGACGAAAACGCTACTAATAATTCTTTTAATGATAAACCTACTAAGCAGAATATTTGTCAGTATTTTGTAAAACCTGATCATCCTCACCTGTGACAGAAGTCAGCAATGAAGCTGCTATTATCTGACCACCTGACAGTGCCAAGGAGAAATTAGTAAGAAAATAGGCAAGAAAAAATCAGCTGTAGTGCAAAACATGCCAGATTTTCCTTCAGTGTGAAACCTGCTGTCACTAGAAGAATATGTGAAACCTGCAAACTAGGAAAAGTTGAGGCAGTTCACAAAATAGCAAGACATTTCCTTTGAAATAAGAGAAGAAAGCTGTGCAAGGGATTGGGAACCTAACTATTTATCCAAGAAGTAAACACAACTGCTAGTCAATCTGAGATTCAAAATAAATTTCCGAGAGAATCCTCTTTTCCTTTGGGGTATATCTGGGTAGCTATTTTTGTAACTGAGGTCACGAAAGGGCCTATTAAAAGTATAACCAAAAAATCCCAATGAGGAAGAGAAGATGACATGAGAGCTTTGGGTTTACGAAACATACCGTTTTCATGCCGATGCTTTATACTACCGCAAGCTGCAAGAAAGGCTGGCAAAAGAGGGCACCTGCAGCCAGAGCCGCTGAAGACTCTAAGAGGCACAGTCTGCTGGGGTCATTTTCACCAAAGTTTGCTGTCATAAAGGCCACTAGTCCTGATAAAAATGAGGTTCTAAAAAGCACAAAAGAGCTTGTTTCATTGAAAAGTATCATTTTGCAGATGCAATCAGGAATGAATGCTATCAGGAACATCAGGAAGAATGTTACTACTACTAGATTTTATTTGGTTTGAAAGAAGACTGGGGGAATGGAAGAGGGGAAAACACATTTTGAAATACATGCGGACAAGAACAGGAGGAAGTACGAGGTTTTCATTTGGTTTAAAGTAGGAGCTTGTAATGTCCATGAGAATTTTAATGCATAAAGCTCAGCTAGAAACCACTGAAAACTATGATGCTTTTGGAGGACACTGGGACACACTGAGTGGCCTGTGAGCGTGGCCAGGCACAGAAAGACAGATCTCATTGCTACTCTAAGCTAGAGAACAACAAACACTCCTTAACTCAATGGTATTTAAAAGGATCTGACTTTGTCAGAGCCATTAGCAGTAAGCACAAAACACAAATCACTTCAGTACACTACTGTTATCTCTCTACCTTTCATTAACTGAAATATTTTTTCTTTGTAAAAAATCTGCTACTCGTCTTCCTCCGAATTCCAGTCTTCTGTGGATTTTTTTAAAGCTGTCCTTTGAACTAAAAAGTTACCTTTAATACTACAACATGACCAAAGAATTCAGAAGTTAGAAGCATGCTGTTTAGTCTTAAAAGAACACCCTTCCACTAAGGATTTCCCAGCCCTGACTGACAGGAGCTACCAGGATGAAAGGCTTTGTGGTCTACGGATTGTCTGTGGCTTGTTACTAAGAAATCACATTCTGTGCCGTTCTGCTGCCAGCAGAAAGGTATCCATCCCTACGCCTGCTTACTGCTCTCCAAAAAGGGGACAGGACTCTTCTCTAAAGCACTTTAAAGAACTACACATGAAAATGACCAAGTGTAAGCCCTAGGATTAAGCTCTGTCTTCAGAACATTTGAGCACCTTTCTACACAGCCTGTTTCTGTACTTGTAGCAAAATACCTATTATATATCACTCTTCTTGACATCAGTGGTCTCATTAGCTTCCATTTTTACCCACTTTTCTTCTCCTGGTAAATTTATTTTTGCCTACTTTTTCAAAGCTTCTCTGCACAGTCCAACCTAGCAATATATATGCCTGCAGGTGGCCACTGCCACAGATCCGGGGATGTTTCTGTTTCCTATTACAGGCTTCTACAGCACAGGAATTTGCCACATTTATTGCTGAATTGGGTTCCTGTTGCTTTATATTCCCCTTTTATTTCTGTTCCCTTAAGCCTTTTCCCCAATAGTCACCATCTGTTTCTTTAATCAGCACCTACCTTTCCCATACAAGTTCTTCCCTTCCCTTAACTCTATCCTCCTCGTTGTCTAACCTTTTCCTTTACTGCCTGAACAATAACTTCCGCTTCCTCTCCTCCTTATCGACATGGACTCTGGTAATTCCCTCCTCTTTCCATGCATGGTGCACAGCTCTCTCTACAACACTGCTAACAAACACTCCTCTACCAAAGCGAGCCAAAAATCCTCCTCTAAGTCACATCACAAGTCCCACTGAAGTGAACGGGGATACTTGAGCGAAGCCAACAGGATCTGTCCCTTGGTGTTGTTTTGCCATAGCAACGTGAACCCAAGTTTCTAGGTCATCCAAGGCAGCCTTCACAGCCAAAGCTTTTTCACTTTTTGTTTGTTTGTTTTACGCATGGCAACCATTTAACTTATTTAACCAGTTTTTCCCCCATTTGTCCATGTTGGTTGCCTATACGAATGCAATGCATATGTGCACTCCACGCATAAGTAGAAAAGGCAGTAATTTGTAATCAAGTACACGAAAGCTCAATTAAAAAAAAAAAAATCAGAAATGGTTAACTACACAAGCAGTTCTATAAACTTAGAACAGTTTTTGAAAGAGTTTATTTATAACCCTACTGCTATGAAATATGCATTTTAGCAGATTTCTTCTTTATTAGATGACATTTATCCTCTGTCAATTCTGTATGATTTGCACACGTACAGATCGGAAAGCTGACTAACAGGGTTAGCAAACATTAATGTGGAAATGAAAATTTGTATGTATTTTTTAATGCCGATGTCAAAGGTATATACATGAAGTTCCACCATTCAGAACTCAAAACAGTAACTTATTCATAAACTATTAACGGGACAGATTCTGTTTTACAAACAACAAAGTGGTTTCATTTTCAGGGAATACATGAATAGTAATAAAACTAAAAATCCTGACGTATCAAAAGCCCAGGGAAAAAGTAACTCTGATGTCCTGCAGTTCACATACTGCTGTGCTTGTAATGGGACATTTCAACAAGTCACAGTTAAAGGCTATGGGAACTGGACAAGTGCCAAGGGAAGATGTTTTATGCCATTTAGCAATTGTGCCCCTCTATTCCATGTGACTTTTGTTTTAACATTTTGTTTATTTATTTTCTTATTAATGTATTACAATGTAGCCTGCCAAATTACAGGAAGCCACAAAATATACACAAATGAGTCCATAAAAGATGTGAAACCACTCCACCTTTTTAATAACGGTTTACTCAGGTTGGTTTTGTTACCTGGTACATATTTTGCCCACAGCTGGCATGAAGCTCTGGCTTGGATGAGGGTGTCTGTTCTCAGTATCATTTCATAACCAGCTTTTCCTTCAGCTTCCCAACATTTTTTTTTTTTTTAAATCACCTTACTTGAATTGTTGTGAGTTTAGATCAGAAAAATAAAGTCATGACACCAGACACTGTGGAAGTTTCAGCTGAATAATCATTGCACAATATAGCACAAAAGTAAGAGACAGTTTACAGAAACAGGGCAAAAATCATACTGTTCTATGTTCCCAGGAATTCCCTTCCCCCAAACACAGGGAGGTATGCAGCTGAATCTTTACATGCTGAGGGGCGAGGTTTTTCTTACCAAGTGTAAACAAGAGAATAGCCTCTTACAGGATCAGGATGTAAGGGTTTCAATAGGTGGAAGGGAAGGAAGTGCATTCGGGCGTCTTTTAGTGGAAGGAGTACACAAGACTCTTCCACAAGGAGGAGACTGGAACAGATTCCTTTTTGACAAGAGCAGAAATTCCTAGAGGTCCAAATCTCTACAGAAGGGAGCGCACGTGGCACCGAAGACAGAGTTTAACAAGACCAACACCCTATGTGTAACTTGAGTACCAAATCAGAACTTTTCTACTTTAACGTAGAGCCCTTGGGGACATCCTACATCAGAGCATCTCTAAAGGGAGTGGAGAAAAGATACTGGGATGCTGTACAGTTCTTACACTATAATGGCTCAAGCAATCTGCAGACTAGTACCAGCTTCAGCCATGTATTTTCTGTGCAACTCACAGTGAGTCTATTCTTTCACAAGCACAAAAGTCGTAACAGGACCTCAATATGGCCACAGCAGTCCCCCTGTAACATCTACCTAGAAAGACAACACCACTTTAGGCAGTTCTGCTTCCATCTTCTAGTTAGAAGATGGATGAAAAATCTCACTGCTCTTGTCGGGGAATACCAGTGGCACAATTATATGCCATCTTGCTGATGAACATTCAGGTAGCAGAAGGAGTTAAAAAGCAGAGACTTCTAGAAACGTACATACATAAAGACTGGGTTAAAGTTTTCATGGCAGCCCAAGAAATCTGAGTCTCAAATCTACATTTAAATAAAACTCAGGTTCCCAATGAAGTCAACCAGTAGTATCTCACCAAAACTAACAGGTAACAGCTCACGGTTTTTAAATGGGACTTGCTGCTTCTGAAAATTTTACCTGGAAACAAAAACAGTTCTAGTGCATAGGAATCTTCAGGTTAAACAAGACCACAAACTGCATGAAACAAATCTCTACAACCTTTCCTCCTCATAGTTAAATTTATTTGGCCTAATTACTTTACTTTTTTTAATGGTTTCTAATTGGAAACAGAATAGGTTTCCTGGCACTGGACTATCTTACTCTTTACAAACACAGTAGCAGCCAACAACCTCACACAAATTTCACTTATCTTAAGTTTTACTTGGCTCAGTTTCTAATTGCACACCTAAACTAAACAGATACCAGCTCTAATGTACCTGTCAAGACAGATATAACCCTAGGAAAGGCATCTCCTTGTGGAGAAGGAGCCACAGCAGGATGGAAAGTTACCAAGAACTCAGCAAAGCTTCTTCCACTCAGGGTAAGAGATTTCAGCAAATTATTCTGTCCATGAATCCTTAATGCTGTTATTTTTTCAAGATTAAACTGCAAAACCCTGGAACTGTATCTAGAAATATTCTAGCTGGAACCTTCCTACCAGGAAAAAAGCTAAATCAATCTTTGTTGGATTTAAAATCTTGAAATTCTCTCTATACATTTAGAAAAGTGGTTTTGAAACCATGGCCCATGAATACCCGAAATTCTCTGGGTTAATTGCGAGAAACCCACAAGGGGTAATAATGAAAAGGATAACTGTGGCATTAAGCATGAAGTCACTATGTAAGGATGCAATCCTCTTTGCGGGAGGAAAATAAAACAAAGCAAAAAGGTGGTCAGCAAATTGAACAGGATTGAAAACCAGCCTTTCCCATTACACGGGAATTGGATGAGGCAATACAAATCACCCCTCCCCACTGCCACAGGCAGTAAGATACTACAAGATACAAATTAACAGGTTAGAAACAGGTTAGAATATTAACTATTAGGTACTTTAATCACACGCATTATCAAAACCACATTTTGGGGGGAAAAAAAAAAACAAACACACACACAAAACCCAGAAGAAGCATGTATTGAATTGTGCTCTCTAGAATAAGGTATACTCTAGAAAGCAGGGAGATTAATAAATTACTTCTTCAGGTTGCTAAACAAGAGCACAAGATAAACACATTTATCAAAAGTTAGCTGTTAGCCACTAAGTTTTCATATGTACATCTGTAAGATAGGAAACTTCTCCCACACAAATATGGAAGACCTTAAAGTGCCACACAGTTAAAAGAATGAGTCAAAAGGAGCTTCCCTTTGTGTAGGAGTAATCTACCCTCTCCCTAATTGTCTGCCAAATAACCAGCGTAAATTAATTTGTTGGGCAGAGAAACACATTCAGGTCGAGGCAAAATTTTTTTCATAAAAACTGTAATTTATAAGCACTGCGATGAGGATTTGTTTCAACCAAGATACGCATCACTGGCATGTTCCACTGGGAATGGAAATATGCTCCCACATAATTTTTACTATATAGAATTTCCTCCTTTTCATTATTTTATATTACATGTATACATGAAGACTGTAAAAAGCTTTGAACACAAGTTTAGAGAGATGGAAGGCCACAGTAAATTCCTATATTCATATAATTTGTGCACCTCGTATGCCAGAAGGAAATCACTATACCTCATTGGTGGAGTGAAACAAACTACTGGATCTACAAGTATTCAGAAACACTGGTCATTTTAGACACTGGAGGAAGGAACTAATCCATCACATAGCATGAGCTGTATGTACTAGAGGAGTGACTTGGTCCATTAATGTAATAAAAGAAAAGGCCCATCTTTTCAAATACCGTAAGAGCTGTTTTGTAAATCAAAACAGAATTTTGCTTCACTCAAATCATTACCAAAAACAAAGTATTGGATTGGTGATAAAATACTAACATAGTTCTCAATCACGTTGTGTCAAATGTGGCTATAGTCTAATAAATTACTTCTGCAAATCTAAGACAAAAGAGGACATATCTTCAATCCACCTCCAGCTTCTTGGCAAAGAAATACAGGTATTCAGCAAATCTATACTATACAGTAAGCTCACTGAATACTTTGGGATTTTTTATTGTCCCTCACTCACACAATCAACCTACACTGATTTCCAACAGAAAATGCCTATGCTTACAACAGAAATCAGAGTATAAGTGAATTGCCATTCTTTTTCAGAATCATTGACGACACCTTATGTATCAGAGCCCCTATTGCCTTCTGTGCAGAAAAACACCCGATATATATTAGCTCTATAATTAACCTGTTTCAGACCCATGACCTCTAGATAAGCTGTTCTCCTGCAATCTAAACAGGTCTCTTGCAAGGTCACAACTAAACTTATTTAAGAGCAGCCCTTTCCAGCTGACTCCCAAAATCTCACAACATGTTGCAACATGCTGACCTTGACAAATCTGACTATTTAGATACTCAAGGTCATACAGAATGTTCTTTAAAAAAAAAATTAAAATCTATTTTGCCAGAGTGGAAATAAAAAATATGGGATATACATTAAGTAGCAGCTCTGAAGTCCCTCTTTCAGTGATTTCCAGAGATGTGTAAATCTGTTTCATTTTGGCTACCATAGAGTTAATTGTTGCTGTATCAGCGCAAGAAATGCTGTTCTATTGGATGACTGCCAGCACATAAAAATGTGAATCCACAGTTATGGATAAAGCAATTCCAATTGCACTACTTCTTTGCTAGTACATTTTTATGGCAAAACATGCTTCTATTCATGAAGCGGCTAGAAACTAGCATACCACTGTTAATCACCACAAATATTACTGCTATAGAAGTAACGCCTATTTATAATACACAAATATTTTGTGGAACTAGATCAAAAGTAATGTGATTGCAAAGATATCTGCAATCTGTATACCACAGAGTATTTTCTGAGATCTATATAAATTGCCCAAGAGTTGGTAATTCATCTTAAATGTTAATAGAATATTATTGGAGATATCAAACAAAATAATTTTAAGACAAATTAGGAAAGGCTTTAGTGCTATTTACAAATAACATTAAAGCAGAAATCTCACTTTGAATTTACAAACTACGTACTTCAGCATCTCAGAGAACCGTATAGGGGAGAAAGTTTTGTGATTCCACAAAAAATGATGGAAGAGGGAGATCATCAATGGAACTTAACATGCATCTTTTTGTACCTTCAGTATCTGGCAGTGTCAGATAATGCTCTTAGAGAAGAACGCGTGGCCATTGGAATATGCGTATACCTGGTCACTGAAACAATGGGGAAGAAAATTCATATTCATTTAATACCTTGGTATGCAGTCAGTGCCATTCCAGAACCAGAGGAGTTTACACATCTTCCTTTAAACCTGACCTGGGACTGTTAATTTCAATTGAACTATATTTTGTCTCCACTTGCTCTAAGACCTAATGCTAGGAGAATATACAATTGTTATCACTCACAAGCAGCAAATGGGCTACTCTGTGGCAAATGCTCCAGGCATGTTTTTACTCCACCATCAGTGAAAGACAACTTAACCCCAAACATAAGCAGCAAGATATCTCACATTTACTGCAGGGTAAGAGCCCGTTCCCTGGCTCTTACTGGGGAATAGCTGACATGCTGCAAATTCCCATTCTTCGCTTAGCATTCAGCAATCTGTTTGTATACCCACACCTTAAGTATTTGCCATTTGGCTGCATCACACTTCACAGACTAGAACGCAATACAGATCACGTCATGCAGGTAACCTTCTTTGGCAACAGCCTTTACATTCAGCTTTCCTGGCACAAAAGACATAAATCAATTGTTATGCCAATACAAATCAAAAAGAAAAATCATTATTGATCTGTGCTGGGAGCGTCAGTTGACCTTTACAAAAATAAGCTAGTAATGACTTCTTAAAACCTAAGAGAATATCTAAAAATATTCTCTCTTATGGAAAACCTAAATACTAGGAATAGTTTCTTGTGAGAATAAAACTTTTTTGCAACTCAGCTTTAGCTCTCAAGATTTCTATATACAATCATAAATGTGATACAGTAATAGTGTTACTGTGAAAATACTTTGTCTAGCTCATTATCTAAAACTTTACGGGATTACTCAAAATAGCATTTCTTGGGTTTAATTAATTCACCTCAAACATCTTCAAAGTGAAATTTCACTTAAATAAACCTCTAGTTTTTTCAAGTTCAGTTCTGGCTAATACAACTAAAATTCCATTCAGAAGAGTGGAAGACATGCCTGCTAGAGCAAACTAATAAACAAGCATTCAAAAAATGACGTGTTTATTCCAGTGTATGGGGTGGAGGGGTTTCCAAGTAAACTGACATTCATCTTCTAAAGAAATACTATCAAAAGTATAGGCCCAAAGTTTTAACAAACTGCAACTGTGCTAGGAAGAGAGACCTCATAGACAGAAAGTTTTGTGTTCCCCCTGCTGGTTTAGCAATTAACTTCGAAACACTGTTCCTAGAGGTAGGTATCAAGATGCTGGGGTCTTAAAAGACATTTTGCATACCAGAGAACAAAAACTGAAACTTACACGTCCACGGTAGATATCATTTACATACTCTGACTAGATGAGGCTTAGGACACACAAAACGTGCATCAGAATCAATGAGCGAACAAGACCTCTGCAAACAGAGAAAGCACGGTAGAAGAGAAAAATTTGAAGTGTCACTTTAAACTTAACGAGGTTGGACTATAGCAAACAATTGGGGGAAGCAAGTTTCAGAGTAAAGGACTCTTCACTGAAGGAAGCCAACAACCTGCCCCCCCTCCAACACCCGTCCCTCCCTTCCTCCCCCAGCTAGCCAGGAATGCCGAGCACCAGCTGCAGCAGTTGGTGTCAGCCCAGGTCTGCATCCTACCAAGAGCAGCTCCTCCTCAGCTGGAATTCAAGCCCTGTACGCTTTCATGGGTTAAACTGGAGCTCTTCAAATGAATGAACATCTTCCATTAACATTTTGCTAACGCTCCTGTTGGAAATACTTGGACAGGACACCTGGGCACTGCTAATTAAAACCCAGCTACCAACTCACGTTGTCCCTGGCATTCACGGAAAAAACATGGACTGTACGGGAAATAAAGTATTCCTAGCAAGAAGTGATAGACAAACAGATTTTGTCTTTGGAAGAAGTTGTATTTACGCGCGTACTTTTAAAGCCTTCCAGGTGTGAGACTACGACAGCAACAGTTCTCCAGGTCACTGTGAGCCGGACCTAACAGTAGAGCAGGCGGCTCTCCTACTTTGAGTTTTCTCCCCAGGGGAGGTCTAATACCAGTGTGTTTGGCCTCATCCAAAAAAAGTGAATAAATACTTATTTTGGTATAAATACAGACCCAACCAGGAAAATTGCCTTCTTAGAACAAAAACATGGCACTTGTTCATCCAAGTCTCTCTCTAACAGGTTATAAAACCTATCAAGAGGTTTCTGTTAAAAGTGAACTGTGCTGATGATCGTACATTTGAGAAGGAAATAATAAATGACGGCAATTAAATTATAACAGCTAGAGCTTAACAGAACTGAGATAAGTAGATTTACATCTGGTTACATCCACAGCAAGCGGAAAAGGCGTAACCACACATGCAGCTGTACCTCAAGTCCTTTCTTTTGAAAAAGACAAGAAGTATCCCCTCCCATACTGTTTGACTTCAATGACAATAACTTTGGAATTACAAGTGCATCTGAAACTGGGGAAAGTTGAAAAAGTTACTTAATTTACATCTAACTTTAATGGCATATTATTGTTATTGCTAGGAGAGATGTACCCAGAAGGCTGCCACGAACCGACTCCAGTACACCCCCTGCAAAATATGCAATGTAAACCCCACAGGTCCAACAGTTCCTCAGTGACACGATAGCGGCCTTTGTATTTTTCTCACATATGCTGAATTTACACTCTGCTAGTACATTACTAAGTTCCCAGCCGGCCTCGTTAAGGGTACAACCACCCCGACACCCGCAGCGGCGTTAGCATCCGTAAGGGATTTCACTTGGTGCCAGCGAGCAACTCGCCCAGCACCTACCAACCAGCCTGACGCAAATGATTTTCCTTGGGACACCTGTAGCTTTTACTCGCCAGAAGGCCACCTCACGGCTCTCCACTCGCTTCTCGCACGCGGAGCCTGCACGTTTGCGCCGGCCCG
>JAVKLA010000090.1:19108714-19144540 GCA_034782735.1 Sagittarius serpentarius
CTGAGCGCCCGCCCGCCCGCCCGCCCGGCGGCGGGGAGCGCCGCTGTCGGCCCGGTGGGGGACGTGCCGGCGGCCGCGGGCTTCAAACCGCCCTCCCCTGAGCGCAGGGAGCCCCAGCGAGCCCCGCGCCCTTCCTTCGGAGGCGGGCCGACAGCGTCTGGCAGGCGCAGTCGGAAGGAGCCTCGCTCAGCGCCACGCGGTTGACATGGGATGCACCGAGCAAAACGGTCCTGACCGCTCCGCGGCTGTTGCTTTACCGCAGAAAATAACAGAAGGCGCTGGTTAGTACAGAAGGCGCTTTTAAGCTCGCCAGAGCTCCGCTTTCAGCAGTCTCAAGACTACTGAATTTTGGAGCAAACGACCATTTAACTTAAGGGAGCTGCCTCACGGGGGGGGCCTTTCCACCCATGGCCCAGCTCGACGATAGTTTCCTTCAGCAAGGATAGTCTCCTTCAGCAAGGATGAGCTGAGAATTAGTTTCCGACACAGTCTCTTATGACTACAGGGACAGGTTTGTGCTGCTCTGCTGTTCTCATCACCCATACATACCTTAAAAGTCATGCTAAGTCTTGGCGCTGCTGGCGCTTCACAAACATGAATACAGCAAAGCTCCTGTCACCAAACCGAGCCCTAATCCTATTACTATCCAAAAAAGCAAATATTCCTCTACAGGCATGGAGACCAGGCAGAGATACAGAGAAATGCAGAGGAGTTTCAGAATGTTGCAACAAAATTTCACTAGTTTGATCTGCTTTCTTACTGGGCGGGTGAGGGGGTGGTCAATTTTTTTATGGTGCTGTTTGACTGCATCATCAGGCTGTTCGTCCCCAAATTGTCAACGCTGAGTTCTTGCATCTACCCAAGAGGTGTGTTAAGGGAGTTCAGAGGCAATTTAGCCACTCTTGAAATGCTAGTTTACAACCTAGAATAATCCATTGCCACTTAACACTTAATTTTGATCTCTGCCTATTTGGACAAGTCTTACTCATACGGTTCTGCTGCACGTACCATACATCAGTGAATGGCTGGGTCCTGTGAATTGCTGAGCACCCCCAAAGACTAGGCCTCAAAATTTCTGCATTATCTGTATGTAAGAGACCTCTAGCAAGTAAATCAAAGGTTGCTACATAATAAGCATTTAGTCTGCATTAAATATTTTTATGAACAGGCTTATAAAACCTGCAGAAACAAGTAAAATACAAGTTCAGACTGCTTGTTGGCAGCCTAAGCTCACTTACACAATTTTTTTATTTATTTTTAGTGTTTGAAAAGTTCCGCATGTTGGAGCATGACATACTCCTCTCTTATCATTCTCAGTCTATATGCAGGATGCAAAACCTTTGCAAGAGAGATGTGGAGGTGGGGGAAGTCCCTTCAACGAAGAAGAAAATTAATATTCTACAGTACTAAACGCAACGTATGTATTTCAATGCATATTGTGTGTCTACTATATTTCCGCTAGCTGAAATTCCAGAGCGCTGATTAAAAATGGGATTGAAAGTTAAGTAAACCAATTATTTTTATTTGAAATACTCATTTAGGTCCCAATCCCGCAAAGATTAAATTAAACAGATTAGGTTCACTCAAATGAGCAGCTGGATATCTAGTAAGGAGCTCAGCTTCGCAGATTTACCACTGATTCAACAAAAAGCTTCAAGCACATAATTTCAAGCAGACACTACTGAAGATCACACAGTGTTATTTACAGTTAACCAATGCTGATTTACTGAACCAAAGCCACAGCGTTCGACTACTTGTGAAATCAAATTTCACATAAACTAACAGTTTTTAATACACTGGAGTTTAACAACAGAATTAAAGTTCACTTGTTCTCAAAACCTTACCATACTAAAAACATTATTGCCTGGGTAATTTCCGCAGTTTTAAGAAACACAGAATCCTCTCTGCCTTCTGTAATGACACTAGACTGGGGCCTTGGGACTAAACATGGAGCTAGGGCCTACGAGCTGTAGTTGTTACAGCATTGAATATACTTCCTGCTAATGAACGTACTATGATGAATCCGCTGCCACAAGTACAAGTGGGCTATAAATAGTTACTGCAGGATGTAGGCATCTGATGATCACTTGCTTATTTATAGCACTATTTAAAAGTACTTCACCCACCAAAAGAAATGGAGGGTACAATAGCTCTACAAAATGTTTATTCTCAAATTGACTTGGAGATTCTAATCTTCGAAACACAGACTTCCATAAATGAGCAACTTAGTATGAAAATGTTTTCTTGTCATAGAGTATTTCAAGATCACAGAAATTATTCTCAGACATTAGTAAGGACTAATTCTCACAAAACTCTGTCTTACTTCATACAGTGTCTAGCATCTTTTCAAGGCTAAAAAGATTGTCCCACCCACTATAGCATTAAAAAAAAAAAATAAAATCAAAGGTAGGAAGGACCACACTGTTCTGAGAACTGTTTGACTATTTGCTTTTAAATTTATCTATGATGTTCTACATTAAGTCAACACAGGTTCTGTAACCTTGGATCCAGAAAACAGGCCAGCAGCCATGCTCTTGAAATACTAGAGAAGCTTTGGTAGTTTTGATAGTCCAGAAAAGAGTAAATAGCCCAATTTGCTAAATTTCAAAAAAGGAATGGATGAATAGGCATCTTGCAAGTGTATCTTGTACATAAGGCTGGTTTGGAATTGGGATCAAGCACAAGGAGTATGTTCAGATGAGCGCAGTTATTGCCCAGGTCACCCATTCTGACCCTCTCTGAGGTAAAATGCTATTATTTAAAATTAACTTTGTGACTTAAGATGAAGTGTTTTATTATGCAGTTGGAGGCAGGGAAAGGAAAGGTCTAAAAGCCTTAACTGTAAGTTGCTGACTAGGTAGGGGTTGTTATGCTGCAATAACTCCATCATCACAGTTATATGACTCTACCCATGCAACCTTTAATATGAAGGTTCAGTTAATAAAATTAAGCCATTAAAAGCTTCTTAGGAAATAACTCATTAATACAAACTAATGAGGTAAAATTCTACATTCCTTACTGAATGATCCTGCATTCCTTGAACATCTAAAACTTTTGCCAAAGGTAAGTAAATGTTAGTGTTGAACTGTTAGGCTTGTCTACACTTGAAAGTTACTTTGGATTAAGGCAGGGAATGAATTTCAAGTGCAGTAGCAAATCTGGAATAATTCCAAACACAGACAAGTTATATATGACCCAATCCTGAAAGGCACCATGGGTTTTGAAATCAAAACTGATGCTACATATCCAATTCAAATAACACATTCTTAAAGACTTCAGATTTAAAAAAAGGAAGGAAAAAGACCAAAACCCTCCAGCATGACTAACCATCCCCTTTGTGCCTCCCATTCTTACCTGCATGCCTTGCACAGGCTCCCCTATACCCAGCACTCCTCTTTTACTGACTCTGATATGCCCCTTACCCTCCTTCCAACATTTTTCTGATAAGATGTTTATAGGCCCTCAACCTGACAAGTGCAAACACAACAGACCAGAAGAGGGAGGAAAGAAAGGGAGATTGTATGAGAGAAGGGAAAAATCAACAAAAGATCAAACAAGAAAAATGTGAAACTAGCATACCTTCACTGCTCAATCACTTCTTTCTGGCTGGATCCCATTCCTTGTATTGCATGTTGTCTCTTTAGAGCTCAATCCAAAATCTAATCAAATAGGCAGAAGTTAATAGGTGACTTTAAACTCTTCAGTTCTGGACAATTCTCTTTACGTTTGATCATAACACACCTAGAACTTAGTAATATAAAAATTATTTCATAAATAACATACACACATACTTTCAGATTCAAGCCCACGTATTAGATAACTCATATTCACCCCCTGTTAATACTTAAAATATGGAATTACACGTATGACTAAAATTGCACATGTGGTTTGCAGGATCAGGTCCCACACTGCTGTATTCTCTTTTGTACTTTATACTGCATGCTTGTGGTTTCAAGACCATATTATGGGTGGAACTCTTTGCAGCCAAGATGTAAATATTACAGGCTAAAATCTTCTCATGTATACATTGGCCTAATTACTTTATTATTTTTTATTTATATAATATGCACAGGGTGGAAAATGTTTTACTGAAAAACGTCAAGACAAAGCTGCTGCATAGAGAGCTAACAACTTCAATTAGCAAAGGTAACTGAAAGAAAGGAATGCAAGACAAAATAATTGAGCACTGAAGTTTGACACACTGTATTAGTTATGTGGCTTGGGTATTTTCTTTTAGCCCTTTTGATCTTTTGTTGATTTGTTTTTCTCTTTTTCCTCCATTCCCAATCTGATTTGATTGCAAGGACACAATCCACTGGGTCATGACACAGAAATGGAAGGAGATTCAAGTACAGCCTGCCTTACAGATGAAGCAGAGCCAAAAATCAAGCAGCTAGGTACATAGTCATTATCTTTCATAAATTAAATTTCATCCAGCACTGTAAAAATGCTTGAAATAAGACTGCTTAAGCAATATCTCTGTCCCAAAATAAAACTGGCTAGATGTTCAGAATCTAGCTATAAATCCCAGTAAAATTAGAAAATTTCATGTGACATTACAAAAACAAACAAACAAACAAACAGGCAAAAAAAACAACTACAAACACAAAACCCAACCAACCAAAAAAACAGAATTTGCAAGTCCTTATTTTATATAAATAAAGCTACCATTTTGGTATCAGTCTGTTTCAAAAGGGGCTTGAGGACGAGGAGGTCATGAGATGTTTATAAGGTGATACAGTATGATATTTTTGGAGCCCAATTTAGGTAATCACATTTTAAAGTGGAACCATAAAAGTTTGTTTCCAAAATTGCTCCCCCACAAGGAAAAGTCACCCATTTAAGCCTACTAGCTATATGAACTTAAATACCAACCTGTGGCAAAATTTCTGGATTTGGGAATCACTGAGTGATGTATCACCCAGGCTCCAATTTATTTCTTGTTTGAACTCCGAAAGTTTGAGGAAGAAATTCTGCACTGCTGCTCTGTGCTCAGGTTTAGAACTGCTCCTGGAGAACACACTTCTGTTTTTCTTTTGCAATGGAAATTACCAATACTACTACAAAAGAAATGTGTAGAAGTGCTTTATTTTGTACTTTCCTGTGTGACTTCCAGTTTAGATCTAGCTGGAACTATGAATTAATGTAAAAGTTTTTCCTTCACATATACTGTGCAGCGTTAACTATTTCAGAGGACATATTCTTTTGTCTTTGTGTATATGCGTAAGAATTAGAGTCTTTTTACAAGTGTTGGATCTCAATTTCAACCCTCCAAGTGATCTGTAATACGTTACATTCCTTATTTTGCTTTAGACTGCTACTGATTAGTGCCTTATGTTGGATATTTGTTTGTTTTTCCCATGTGTTAGTTCATCGTCCTTGGAATTACAATAACACATGTGCCAGAGAATATGACCTATCAATCTTAACTGTCCTCCATTAAGTCTGAGTGGAGATGTAAGACAAGTGCATACATATAATATTTGAAGGGTTTACACTTAAGTTTGACATAATTTGCTGCTGGAAGACTTTCATGTCATACATTGATTCATAAAGTATCAATTACTTAGTGTAGATGTGTGTGAATTGCTATCAAAATCCATTCTTTGTTGCCATTCACACATTAAAAAAGCCAAACGCAAGTTTCTTTTCCTTTGTATATACACAAAAAATCAAGAGAGGTCTTGAGAAAAGAGAGAGAGGAGGAAAAACAACCCAACCTCCTATCTGCTCCTTTACCAAACCTTGAGAGAAAAGATTGGTCTTTCCAGTTCTTGGGTCCCTCGATTGCACTAGTGAGAATGGAGCTTGTGGAGAAAGACAATCTTTCAACGCAGAAGTCCATGCAGATAAGCTGAAAGCAGCTGAAAGCACCTTGAAACAAACTGACTGAAAACGCCACTTATAGCACAGATCCAAAGACAAAAAATGTGAAATATCAGTTCACAAGCAGTCCAGAGTACATTCAACTAGCTGTATTTTCATTAATATCCCTCACTAAGGGCCCAAACACAAGCCTTGGTAATTCTCACAGCTGCCTCTTGTAACCCACCAACATTCCCTGCCTTGCACAATTTAACAAAAATTTTATGTATTTCTGAATTATTTGTTCCACACAACTGGCAATGTCAAATATGAAGGCGATAATGAGCTGAAGGACATCAGCAAACTACGTCAGAGCCACTGCCCCCAGTGTTATCACAAGGAAATTGCCTAAAAGCAGGGACAGTCCAGGCCCTGCTATATCACAGGGCCGAGAACCTCTTGTACAAAACAGGTTGCTTACACTCACCATGTGTGAGCTGTGCATCTGTTGAACCATCTGAAGTTCATCAGACTACAAAACTCCACACTCAGTGCTGTTGAAAACCATGGACAAAAAGAAACAATCAAAGGCAAGTTATACTTTTAGCAGAGATCATAAATTTATGTATCCACATAGGAATTTGCTATTCAGGTCTTTCAATTTTGCTGTTACCTTAAGGATTAATTTTATCTCGAGGACTGAGAGCTCCATCTGCACCAAAATCTTTTTTCTGAGGTATTTACAGCCTGGCATGGTAGGTGTCCACTGTAGCAATATAGATCTGCAGGAGGTTTCAAAGCTCATACTGAAAAACACATGCTTTTCTGAACTAGCCAAAATGTACCTAAAAAATTCAACTTGCATAGGGTGTTAGAGACCAAAGTTACTATGAAAGAAACATTATGTGCTTGCATTTTCTTTTTGATACTTCATTTGTTTCATTTGATTACTCGGGGAGGGGCGGGGCAGGGAGAAAAGAAAAAAAATACCACAAACCATTTCAAAACAACATACTCTTTTTAAAACATGGAAGGATAACATTTATGTACTCTAGAAAATATACTGATACATCCAAGTACACACAGACAGGAAAATCTATAAACCAGAAAGCTCTTTGTTATCTCACAGATAAAGAGAACACATTTTTTCATGTTACTTAGATATCTACATATTTAGATGTCAAGATATTTTGATATCAAGAGGCAACAGAAGCAGAATAGTTAACTATATTGAAAATTGTTCCTAATGTGTGAGCCACGAAACTATCACTACGAGGGTGAGAAAGGCCTCATGCTAAAGAACATTGGCTGGCCTCCATCTGTCTCATCCTGTTTCTCCCATGAAATAGACCAACCACTTTGTTAATGAACAGTAATTAATTCCAGAAGGAATAGGAGATACAAGAACAGATTCCCATAATCATTTCAAAAAAGGACAAGACGTGTTAATGATCAGACCGTGGGTACCTCTCTATTAACAACTAGCACAGTACAATAAGAAGGGGTCTAAAGAACAAAACCGTATGTGCTGAGGGTCTCATGTCTACACTGTCTATACTACACACAGCTTATGGGGAGTTATTTCCAACCAATTCCAGCGTGGACTGCATGTCCATGAGTTGTTGGAGCATGTTAGGTCCTGGGTCACAGCTTAATTTCACCCAGGAGGAATCCCATTTGTGTACTCTGAGACTGCAAACCGTCTTGTGAACCAAAGCCCCACATGTGGGAATGACCAGGAGGTTCATTTCCAAAGCCTGCTCCTGATCCAACCTAAAATGCTGGAAGAGGCATATCCCAAATACTTCACAGGACACAATTTTAGTCTAACTGCTCTACAGGGACCCACATGGGCCAGAGAAACATACAGACAAGATACAGCAGGGCACTGACAGCACTAACACTTGCTGCCTGCCAAATAGATGCATCTGATACTATTCTAAGATGTTCACACTCAAAGTGAATTCAAATTCACCAAACATTTTTAGATCTCTGCTTCTAAGGTTTGAAAGCTATGCCAATGCAGAGAAACAGCTTTCATGTACTGCTCTGCCCTTCTTCATTCCTATTTTGACTCCATGTGGTGTCCAGGCTTTGTACTGGCCCTCTGCTAGGGAGGGCTTCACTGACTGTCCATGAAGGGATTGTAGAATCCTTCTCCCCAGTACTCTGTCCTCTCAAACAAAACACAAATGACTCTTCCATTACACCTGGAACTTTACATATCCATACGTGTACATGTGAGGCAGATACACCAGAGGAGACACTGTCTTGTGCTTACCTTTATTTCTTAAATGTTTTTACTTCTTCAAGGTAAAAACATTCAACCACAGTCCTACTTCATTGTACGAAATGGTATTCAGATCCCTGAAGAGAAAGCAGCTGAATTCTTTGGGTGCAAAGTTTCAATGTTAGAAATATAAAAGGTAGCAAATTCTCTTTAATGCAGAAAGGATTACAAAGGTAATTTCTTAACAGCTGCATAATAAATCCCACATACATTCATGATAAAACAGACTTATTTAGCATAGTTATGAGAACACTTTTTTTTTTTTTTTAACCAAAACTAAGAGCATTTTCTCTGATGCAACATACTTTCTTTTACCTTTTATGTAAAAAAGTGTGATGGCAACAAGTGAAACCATCCATCCAGCAGAAAGGCTAACTTAGCATCTGTTAGGTCAACTTAGCAAAAGACAGACAAAACATATGACTGAGCTGCTCTCTTTTCCAATCACAAGAAATGCAGTTAATGTTTGAGAGCAATTCCTATCCTAAGTAGTAAAATTAAAGCCCAAGTTGGGTCTTGTGTATTTGTTGAGTTTCTGTGGGTAAAAAAAGTCCAAAACAAAATATTCAGCAGTTTAGTTGAATTTTCTTGTTCTACATGTAGTTTTTGAAATACAGGTTTGTTGTGCTACTCAAAACTTAGTCCTTGGTAACTATTAGCATTTTATTAACAATCTCTATGTGTACATTTTTTACTGTAACCATATACATCTCTCATAGGGGCATAAGCTGGGGACCATCCTTAGCTCATACTTGTTTTACCCATGCAGCCACACATGTGGTGAACAGCTGCAGAAGTTGTAAAATTGTCTTTACACATTGCACATGCTGTTGAATATAATACGCATACACATCATGTATGAAGCAAGTCCTGAAGCAAAATAAGGCACTGAATATTTCTTTTTACTTATTTTTGTAAATATTTGGCTTTCTTTAAATAAAGACAAATGTTTCCTGCCTAAATTTTTTTAACAAAATAATAGCACTTAATTATTCAGAATTGCAGGTTTACCAGTTCTTACCATGAGCAAACCTTTTAACCACCTCCATTATGGCAAAGAATCAAATCTTGTCAGAAGTGAATCTGCAAAGCAACTGTTACTATGGTATGGTGACCAGCTCTACTGCAATAAAATATAGAAATGAAAATGTAAATTGTTACTTAGATATACATTTTTCTCCAGGGTGCTATAAGCAAAAATTGAAAACAGCTGACACTGAGTCACCCTTCTAGATAATAAATATTGCTAATAAGAATCTGATGTGTTAAAGGGTGGGAGGAAGCTCCAGAGACTAAACCTTCCCTCGTTAATATTCTACCACCAAATTGAAAGAAAGGTGGGGTGATTTCCTCACCACTGGTGACACCGTAGTTTTCTGAACACAGCTAAATCAATCCCCACAGAGATACCTTATCTGCAAGGCTCAGGAAAAAATATCTGTAGAGTAAATGGTTAGCATTTGGAATGGGCCACACTGCACGAAGTAACAGTTATTTCATAAGAGATTTCCCGTGGTAGATATTCGCAAACCAAACTGCAAGGTCTTCACTCCCACACCCACCACAAATGATATTATTTGAATGCTGTGCTATACTATTAATACGCTCAGGGCAATTTTAAGCATCAAAGTACATATAGGCAAGCACGGTAAAAGGATACCTTATTTCTTGGTTATTATTAAGAAAAAGAAAGCAGATCCATTTAAATGAGAAACACCTCCCTCTGCTCCCATCTTCCATCTGCCAACAAATACAGATATTGCACATGGGGCTTATCACACACTAGAAAGGAAAGCGTTATACAAGCCCACTGTTAATTTAGCTATGTAAATGTGAGCAATCTTTTTTTAGTTCAACCCTTTTTCTGCTTACAGTTCTTGTGATATGTTCAAAAGAATAAGCATTATTTTGAAAACAAAATTATTTGTTTTTTAATTGTTTTGACCAACTATATACTGTAGAAACGTACTATCACTTTGATTTTAAAGTTAGCATGTATGAAAAGAAAAGCAATCAATTGCACATTTGTCTGCAAGTTTTTCAGTTATCTACCGTGCATGTTTTCTGCATACACTAAAACTGGTCAGATTAAACTTACATATTTTTCCTTTCCATTTAAAAAAAATAGCAAAAATCAATTTAATCTGATGTATGGATCTGACAAAAAAGCTTACAAAAACTGTCAGCTAATTTGAGAAATTTCACAAAACATTTTTGTTATAATACGTAATTACATTGCTCTCTCCCTTTTCTGTATACTACATGTCAAAAAAAAAAACCAAACCCAACTTTTACAAAGTGGTTTTACTTTTCTACTTTTAGTACTAACGTATGTTTGTTCTGCATGCCAGAACAGTACATGGATTATTCTGATACTCTGATTTAGGTATTATCTTACCCATCTTTGCCAGTGAAGTTTTTAGGGAACTTTATCCATAATGCACATTTTCATCAAGCCCCAGTTCAACCAATTACTGATGTTTTTACCAATAAGTTAATAAATCGTTCCCTTCAGAGTTAATGAAATTGCTTGAGTGTCTAAGTTGTGTTGACTAAAGCTGGAATGAGGTCATCTGCCTGGAGAGATGCAAGTTGGAACCCCTCACTATTTCAGTTTACATGAGTTCAGATCTCCTAGTGGTACTAGCAAACACATACTAGCCAAAGACCAGGACTCAAAGAAAGATGAGGCTCAGGCCAAAATAAGCAAAGAAAAAAGAACATACTATTTTGTAGGATGCTGCATTTTGTTCCTTGTAGGACACTGCATTACTCAGCCGAGGCCCCAGTCCTGTTAGCTCTGGTTATTGGAAAAATTCACACATTACCTGACAGAAGTAAGAGTGGCTGAATCAGGCCACTTCAGATTAAAGTGCCTGTGAACTTTAGCACTTAGACATATGTTCACCAGGCAATTTGCTCTCCTGAAATTTAGGGTTTTTTCTATTATCACAGTAATTGTCATGTAGTTAAGCCATTGTTGATACATAGGAGAGAGATCGGACTTCTACCCTAAGGATTATCTGCATAGCTGCTGTAAGAGGTATCAGAACCAGTTTCTTCAAACATACAGGGGCTGGCTTTTTTTCCAGCAGAGATCTGGGAGAAGAGGAGGAGGGGAGAGTTGGAGAGATCCTTCCACCAGGAATGTAACTTCCAATAATGACTTACAGATGTCAGAGTAATGTTCTAGGATCTTCCTATTAGTCCAAAGCTATTATTTGTAACATATGCAGAAAAAAAGCCCCTTGCATAAGACTGTAAACTTCTCAACTGAACTAGTTGTGGCTAAGCCAACTTCAGTCCTGGAGGCAGGGAGGGGCAAAGGGGGTAAAAGGCCTAATTTTGTAGTATCACACTCAGTTTTTCTTATGATTTTGCCATTACTTTAGAGATAGGACGTCTCTACTATTTAGGTTCCAAATCACCACCACAAAACTATTGGAAATGCCAATGATAAAGCAAGTAAAACCACACCCAGCATTATAAGAGAGATATTTGAATTCAGACATGCAAGAGTAATGAGAAAAGATGGGAGTTTCCACTTAGAATGTATGAAATTCACTGCCAAAAAAGAGAATGGAAAAGCATCCAAGTTGGGCAGCTCATATATATTGAGAAGAGTTTAAGTGCATCCAGCTTTCACAGTAAATAGCATAATATATGATTAATCATATTTCAGCAGTAAATATTAAGATGCTGAATACCTCATTTACTATAAAGCACTTTCAAGGTTTCATTTTCAGATAGCCTCATTCATAGAAGATGTTTAATAGACATTATTTAATATAATTTTTTAAAATTATTTAAAATATAAATTAAAATCAACATTTGGTCTTCATGCTGGTTCTTAATTATCAGACAAAACTCTCAACAGTGTATCTTTTATGTAAAGCAGGGGCACATTGGAGGTAACATATTTCCCTTACACATGAAAATAAATTCTTTACAGTGTGTGTCACCACAGAAGAGATTTGTCACCACATGCACTTCAGGATCAACAAGAGACAATTTGATTGCATCAATTAGATTTTCATTAGGATGCCAATCAGTATTTTTTACCAGCGAAAAGACACTAGTGTGTGCCTGGAAGCATCAGCTGTGTCTGTCACCAACACCTGCTGAAAGGGGAGCCAGCAAGGAAAGAAAAGGCACAGCTGGAGTCTCACAGACCCCCACGGTGGAGGTTAGCAGAAGGTGGCCCAATACTCCCTTTCCCCAGTCCTAAGCAGTCACTATGGCAAGACGTACCTGGCAATGCCCTGCCCCTGCGGAGGGACACAGGCCTCCTGGCAGCAGGAATGGAAGCTCCTGCTCCTTACCAGCTACGGGGGAGGCAGCAGAGCCTGTGTACCTGATATACCTACTTGAGCTACATTTGTGTCTCCAAAACTGCAGTAGAAGTTTTTAACACTTGGTGCTTCTACAAGCCAGGCCAATGTAGGTGGTACTACCTAGGAAACTGCCCTCTGCGCACACGCCAATTCCCCTTAAAACTAGTAGGAGCCAGGGCGCTGCAAGGACTTCATTCTACATCATGGGGGAATTACTGCCGTTGGAGCGGAGGCACAACAACTGTTGTGCTGGGTCAGGCCCGCGGTTCAGCTGGTGCAGAACTTTGTCCTTGGCCACAGCTGTTTCATAAAACTTCAAGGAGTTTTGCAAGAGGTAGGTAGGTAGGTCACATCTGCCTCAGGTGAAGATTCTTCCAGACCTGAGAGTCAGTAGCATAAGAATTTCTCTCTTTTCTAAATTACTTAATTCTTTACTTAACAGTATGTCAAATCTGAGTAAGCTTGGGTTTTAGTTTTGTTGGGGTTTTTTTCATTGTTAACTCCTTTTCTAGATCCCACTAAACTCTAGATATCTAACAGTATCCTAAAATAATGATTTCCCCAAGGAAAATAAGCATTGTATGAAAAAATTTCCTTTCAATTTTGCAGGCAAAACATTTTAGTTTCATTAATATCTTATTCGCTGTGTTTTGTAAGATAAAGTGAACAGCCATTCCTGTTCTAACTCATCAGCGTTTGCTATTACTTTATAAAAGACTATATACCTTAGATAAATAAGTTGTGGCATGATGCATCTAATCATCTTAATCGGAGTTTTTCACCTCTCTCAGTTTGAAAGCTTTTCTGTGGTTTTATCACTTTTTTTGACCGAACTAATCTTGCTATAGCCTGCTGTAATTTGAGGCGAGAAAGACATAGTGGCAGCAGGAGTCTTATCAACGTGTGTGACACATACTCTGTCTTTTCCACTCCTGTTACATTCACAGTACACAATGATGTGATGCAGGGAAAGCCCCTTGCATGAGTGGACACGTAGGGAATTGAGGATGCCTTGCAAGCAGCAGCACTGGGCTTTCTGTGTTCGTGGATGTCAAATAGACAAGTAACTATCTCTATAATTTTATTTAGGGGTAAAACTTATTGCCCAGCAGTTACAGAGGACTGTTTCCTTCTGTAATAGCAAGCAGCAGCAATGCAGAAAAGTGAAATGTTTCCAGCACTGAGGTCAATCATTTTAGGACAAGTGCAGTAGCCCTTGTTGGAAACTTTGCACAACTGAAGACTGGCATTTGACAAAATTTTTAATCATAAGGGAACACAAAGAATTGAAAACTGTTTCAAATTAATGGAAAAAGTACATGGCATGTTAAAAACTTTACAGAATATCTCTTCAAAAGAGCTTCAGCAACACCATTTAATTTAGGTTTCCCACGAACCTCAAAAAAAGAAAGTACTGAATAGGCCTTTATTCGTATTTCATGAACTATTGGAATTATTTATGTTCCTACATAATTTTGCTGAAAACTACAGCTAACTGACCACCACCTGAGAAATTTACATATTCTGTGTAAAATCATACAGACAAGACAAGATTTCTTCATGTTGTAGAATCCGCTTAGGTCCTCAGATCCTCACTACAGGACAATAATACCTGAACATAAGCAAATTTCGCACAGAAAAACCAGTCTGAGATTTCCCTCTGTTTCATTTTTCTTAGTAGCATAGCCACTGAGCAGGTGCTTATTCTGCAAGAATTCCTTGGTTTCAGCTTCTCTAAGCTGTCATAACCCTCATATTTACAAACTGCTGCAGCTGTAATGAAGCTCATTCCCAGCTCTATTCATCGCATCCATCAACACTTAACGCTTCTCAAAATTTACCATTAAAGCATGTAGTACAAAGTGTTCACAGAATATCTTAAGTATCCTATAAGACTCCATTTCAGCTCCTCAGTCTATCTATAGAACTGCCTATAAGTAAATTTGTTCAGAATTATTACTGTAGAATTTACAATTACACAGCTTTAAAATTAATGAGATGCCATATGAAACACTAAATCAGATTTTCACTTGTTCATATTTTCCTAGATCATAATTTCTAATAAATAAAAGTAGAGGGGACAAGATAGAAATCTCAATTACAGGTAACAATAGAAATACTTCTATTAAAAAAATCGGTAATTGCACGAACATTTTATATATGGCTCTATACATGTGTAATATATTTCCTTCATCTTAAGCAGTGCAATGTCTGTTATGTTAAGATTACGCAAACAGAAAGGAAGAATATTTGCCATACTACAGAAATAACTGCTGTCTCTGTTCTGTGGCAGCAACAAAGAAAGAAAAATGTCTGTGAAAATGCAAACAAACAAAAAAATTCTATCTCCTTTCCAGCAATTTGTAAATAATATTGCAACTGCAATTCAATAAAAATATGTTTTTAAAAGGGCAGTAAATGATTTATTATTCTGCTATAAACCTATTTGCACCGTCAGCCTGAGATATTAGCTTGATAAAGATCGATACCTTTATCTGATTAACTTTTCATTTTAGATAGAATTCTAAAATAAATAGTTTTATATTCCTAAACTGACCTTTGTCTCTGTCTCAGTAGTTCTCCTATAAGAAGAAACAGTATAGCAGGACCCAAAATAATGTAAGGTATTTGATTAATTAAAAATGGTTTAATAGAGCAAGTTTTACCATGTTAGATCTACCCAGGAGTTATTTCTTCTTTAGTGAATAGAAAGATATAGTTCATAATTATTCAGCTGTAATTCTTGATTAGTGAAGTCAAGAGCTGTGGTGCCTCACGAGAGCTGTGAGAAATCCTAGGTTTGATCCAGATCTTATTAACTTTAACAGCAGCTGAAGTGGGCTCCATTTTTCCCTTGGTATCTCCACAGTACTACAGGCAAGCAATCCTTTTTTATTTCTGTTCTTTTACCCTTCCGGAGATAATACATTTGTTTATAATGAAGTAAAAAAAAAAAAAATCTCCTGCTTAATATAGGACTATATCCTCAGTCACTTTTTGAGATTATTGATTCTTTTTAATCATTTTTAAGTTGATTAACTGGATTAATCAAATACTTCAAGAAATACAGAGCACTTAACACCTTCCACTGAATTACAGGGATTTAGATGTATCTTGGGACTACACCCTCAACACGTAACATTCTTTTACAAAATGGCTATAATTTTATCTGCCGCTCACACACCACAAGAACTTACACAAATAACTGAAAATATACAAAGCACCTGGATGTAATTTTTTTCTTCTATATGGACATTGTATACATTGTATTCACAATGATAAGTACACAAAGTACAGTGGGATTTGTCCCCTGCATGCAGCAATTTTTACAAACAGAGAATGCTGAAAGGTCACACTGTTAATGAGTTGCATCATTTCTCCACATTTGGAATATTCCAGTGTTGGATGGATACTACAGTGGATTTATGTTTGCAGGAATCACCTGGAAAAGGTATAGGAAGAAATGAAAATAAGTTGCACAGTTTTTGTTACTCAGAGGCAGAAAAGCTGTCCAGAACAATTTGCTCTTAATGGCTGTTTTAGCTCAAAAGAGGCCCTGAAGTGAAGAATAAACAAACTGTCACAGGAACAGAGACTAAGTCTCTTAAGATCAGGGTTAAGGTTCATTGGTACAATTGCTCTAAGGCAAAACATTACCGCATCTTGGATTAATCTTGGCATGTACATAAATATAAAGGTACAGCAGTAATGCACATATAGTGCCTTTTTTGTAACCCTTGCACATGCAATACAGCCAAATGCATAACACAAAATGTAGTGTCTTGTGAAAATGAAATAAGAGTTCTAAACATGTTGAAACAGAGGTTTAGAAATCCAGAAAGCTAGATAATAATAAACAAACGTTAAATAAATACGTTCTGCTGTCGCAGTCTTACACAAATTGTATTACCCTTGCTTAAGCTAAAACACAAGACTCCAGCCAGCCAGCCATCTATCTCAAAACAAACAAACAAACAAAAAGGTTTTCCCATCTACAACTTGCCTTCAGCTTCTTTCTCCCCCACAAAGCCTCAACATTTTATTTTTTGTTTTAAAAGATTAACATATTTTGACACTCCCATGAAGAAAACCAGATAGGCACGGTGCAATTCCATGCTGAAGGACCAAGTACAGGATTCAGAGAATCAGATACAGAAGCTTCTGCCCACACCCTGTGGAGGGGTTGGTCCTCAACATTTATTTAAATATTATTATATCATGTTACTGAACAAACATTCAATTTAGCATCAGTTAAAAGAAAGATTGTACCAGAACCCTCTTCCCTTCTCTCTGCTTATTATTCATGGTCCGTGAGTACCAAAGTCCAGAATTTAGCCACATCTCTCTCACCCCCAGAAACATGCCTCTCCATACACTACCCTGCCCATTCCAGCTAAAGACATTTCAGCTCTCGGAGCTGGGTCAGAAGTATCAGCATACAGGCTGCAGCCTTAACCCGAGTAGTCTGCTCTCCTTTTGCCACCTTCAAAGCTGCCCCTGTATCAATTGCTCAGCTTCAGGTGGCGGCCAAGGACATGCAGAAGTTGCGACAGTCCTAGCTGCAAGAGAGGGACTCTCATCTCCTCCCGTGTGAGGTTTCTCATTCCCTCACTGTGGGCTGTACTTTTAGTTAACACAACACCTCACCCCATGCAAAAGTCACATATCGCCACGCCGATACAGTGATAAACATTTCCAACTAGCGAAGGGCTGTTACTATTGCAAGAACAGAGCTCTATAAAGCTGCATGTCCACATTGCTTATCCTTCCTGATTTATTTGCAGAACATAGCTGAGGTAAGAGGTCAAAGGGCGAGAAGTCATTCTTCCAATAGCAAGCATCTGCATCGCAGTGCAGCATTGCATTATCATTTCTCCTCCCTAATAAATAATGCTGGTCGGCATTATTTATTAGACCAAGAGCAGCAACAGTCTATCAGATTTCTGGACAAGGCACACTCCCGAGGACTGTGCTGGTCACTTACTAAGCCTCTCCATTTGCTGATACACTGCTCCCTTCACAGGCTCCTTGGCACAGAGAGGTGGAATATTCCCACTGGCCTCAAATATTAGTTCTTTTTTCCATTATGGTATTTTGGCAACTGTTATACTCTCCAGGACTTCTCTGGCCTGAAACAAAGTTAGAACCGGCACTGGTGACAGAGGCTCTCCCAGGACAAATTCTAACATAATGTGCCTGTAGACACTAATAGCAAAAGCTGCTGCTGACATGCACAGAGGCAGGACTGTTTAGTGATGGAGGAAAGTCAAGCGAGCCTTGGATGAGTTTTCCACAGAAGTGGATGCAGAATGCACAGGCAGAAATTGCAGGGCAGATTCCTTGCAGAAGGACAGAGGCTTAGGAGCAGGACCTTGTGCTTGTGAAATCACTCACCAGTCTGGGGCCAAGAGCTTACAAACACAGTTTCATAGACGCTTCTCTACCAGCTTCAATACCTGTGCCAGTGCTCTGAAGCACCAGCATCCATATGCTCAGCTTCAAGCCACTTCATACAAGCACTTATAGAAGCTGCTAAAGTCTAGGGATGGCCAAGAAGTGGAAAAGTTCTTCAGATAGCCATTACCAAAGAGACTGACCTTCAATAATCTTATTTGTGACTCACATCATTTCACTATAAACATTTTAGATGTTTTGAGCACATAAACATGCAGATCATTTCAATTCACACTGCACATGAGTTATTTTCTTTGCGTATGAGCAAGCAGCTAATAGGCTTAAAACGGCTTGGCTTTAATTGAATAGTTAATGATTTGGTTTGTTTTTAAAATATGTTGCTACATGGGTTCTGCACATGCAGAAGAGCCAAGGAACAGATTACTAAGCTTTAAAAAAGTTGCAAAATGTCACAATCACCTAAAAGCTAAAGCCATATTAAGCATCCAAAACATATGGTCACTTAACACTTAAAAATCTCACTAAACCTGTAATCCCGTAAAGCCTGTGACAAATTAACTGAAGGTTGTATAGTAAAATCTAATTACAAATTTATTAAAATTGTTCAAACCATTATAGCCCTCCTCAGAAACTCACATCCTATGTGACTCGGATGTAGGTATGTGGGGTGTCTCTTAATTCCCCACCTGCCTTGATCCAGCCCCAGGAACAAAAGGACTCTCTCTGGTTGCCCTTATCAGCTCCGTAAACAAGCAGGCTCCTGGAAACACCCCATGTGAAAATACCTCTGGGTCTACAGGTGCAGGGTTTGTTAGCTCAGTCTAATTGATGGCCCTGACCACACTGGTATCCAAATGGATTTTTGTCACCAGCATCAGCCTTCACACAGCTCAACAAAATCGCCCTCTTGCCACTGTCAAACATTACAGCCAGTTCTACTGTGCCTGGCCCTCTGATGTTAAAGAAGTGCCATTTGTTGGGCAATGGCAATAGTGAGGAAGCCCCCCCCCAAGGTAATGACACATGGTAAGCAGCAATGTCGCTAGAGTCAAGTTTTTAAGCAAACAGGCAGTTCATCTCCTAAAGACATCGGAACTGTGCAACTTGACTTTTCTGAATTTGATATATTGGCATTCACAATTGTGCATTGAGCTAGGCCACAGTCTGCAAAAGTAAGGAATAATGTTCCCTTGGAACTGATGTATCCATTTTCTCTTTTTAGAGGACCAAGTGGGAGCAAGTATGCCACCTGTAAGACACTTAACAGTTCAAAAGACCTTATCTCTGAAAATCATCCATTATTTCTTACCTTCATGAATTTTGAGGAGATGCATCCTTAATCACTTTACAGTACTAGCACAGAGAACCGAACTGCCAACACAAGTTAAAATTAAACTTATACATGTATTTATAATTTGTAATATACACAACATAAATCAGCCTGTCATAGTCACCCATTAGTAGCAGCAGGCTAGTGTCAGGAAGCAGCAGGAGCTGGCTGCTCCACCAAGGAAGGTGAGCACGGAGCCAACAGCGACGGTGGCCTCACTAGCGAGGTCCCCATCCCAAAGCTCCCAAGCAAGGCGAGCAGAGCAGGTCTGACAACAGTAACTGGGGTCAGCCAACAGTCCAGTGATCGTCGGACAAGTTCGCGGTGACAAGGCAGGTCCTAGGCCAAGCTAGGAAGCCAGCTGGGGGTAAGGACTAGCAGACACATGGCCGGGCACGGGCAGAAGTACCACATAGCTCGGGCGAGGGCCTGAGCAAAAAGGGCAAGATCCCGAAGAGGCCCCTCCTCCCACTGCTCTTTTCATAGCAGTCTCATCCGAGGCTACGCAGCTGCACGGCGTCAGGGCTGGCCTCGAATCCAGGCAGACAAACCCGCTCTCGGGAGCGGAGAAGGGGCTGCCCAGCCCGCTGGTGCACTCAGGGTCCTGACAGCTGGGAGGAAGCTGCTTATTCCGCCCCAGGGTCCAGTTCCCGGATGCCCCGCTGTTGGTTCTCCCAGACAAGTACAACACGGCTTCCGCCCATCCAAAAGCCCCAGTCCCTCCACAGAACTGCACAGTAACTGCAGAATTCACACACCTGTTGAGCGCCTGAGTCCTCATCCTCCATGCCCTCTGCCTTCTGCATTTCAAGGGGAAAAAGCATTTCTGAATGCCACCGAATTCACCAAACATCTGCTCCACAGCATAAACAACTCGCCTGCAAGCGGGAGCAACCAATCCACTTCTAAAACGCGGATTTGAGCGGGCAAGGCTCAGAAACAGAAGAGAAAGAGCCTTGGTTAGATGTGACAGTGGGCTAAAGTCACTGCCTCACAGGGCACAGCAAGCTCTCCCAGCGTACCGCAGACCAACTCAGCATAGCTCCATGGCTGAGGCACTAAGATCTCTGGGGCAGGCCTCCAGACACCCTCCGGAGAAATAGCTACAGCAGTATGGAAAGTGTAGGAATATACTAATAGCATGCTTCTATCCCCAAAGCAGGAATTTCTGAACATAAGACTGACTGTCCCATACATCCTTGCTCACAAAACACAGGAACACACTGAAGCAAGAACATGTCCTAAGAGCGTGGTAGGAAGTCTGTCTGTCTGCCTGGAGAGCAGATGCCATAAAACAAGCAGAGACAGCGCTATGGCACCCGTCTCCGCAGTATATAGAGAAACACACCTCTTCCTGTTCCAGCGTGTGGTTGTATGTACAGTGCCACACTGCTCTAAAGACCAATGGTCAAATTTTTGCCTCTTAGATGATGTTCCAGGAACATATACAATCTACAAATAGCCCTGTAATTCTAAGAAAAGAAAGAAAGAAAACAATACCAACAGAGCAGTACAGACCAAGCATATCCACCCCTCACATTCTCTTGCAGGGGTAACCAGTTCACTGGGAAAGAGACTCCTCCAAATGCTCTCGTAATGCTGTTTCTGGCAGCATAGAGGGCTGCCACAAATTACTACCGCCCTCTGCACTGCAGCAGTTCCTTTGCCCTAACTTATTAGCTTAATCTAGAAGTATGTTGACTTGGAACTAGAGTCTGATCTTGAAAAATCTTTCCTTAAAGTTTAGTAACTAACAATAACTGGCTTTCTTTTTTCAATCACACATTTATTCAGCCTGAATTCTCTTTCTTTACAAATGTCAGAGAGTGTGCAAATGTCACACTGGTCATACTTTCTGGTCATCATGCTTTCTGATGTTCTGAACAAACAATCTGATATTAAAAGTCAAGGCCACAGAACCACTAATTTTAATTACCTTGAAACAAACAGAATAAAATTTCACCAGTTCTGAGCTGACATCTACTGGTAGAAGATTGCAACAGTGTAGGACACTGGACACAATCAGGAAATACACAGCAAGTTATTTTGTTAAGGATCTCCAAGTGGTACATGGTGAATGATCTGGGATTGGAAAAGATGAAAGCTCATAAAAGTATAAATTTGATGCAGTTCTGCTGTGAGAGTAGTAATCTCTCACAGAGGGATCAGGCACATAGCTGGGGGATATAACTCCTCAATCATCACCTCACCTTGCATTTCAAGCATAACTTTGAGACAATTTTATTAACGCAAACGATTGTGCTGAAATTCATTTTAGTCAGATCTGCTTTGGGTTAGCTTAGATCATGAAAGGTATGGACACATAATAGCTTGCAACTGTGTTAAAGCAGTTCAAAAAGTTCTTAGGTCTCAGCTGAGGCACAGTAATTAATAACATACATATCCTCCTAGCCAGCTGTAGAGTCAACCTAGCTTGCACAAAGCCACCATTGAAGAGGGTTTAAAAATTCAAATTATGCTGAAATAAACCATTACTAAATCAGAAAAAGATTGTTTTCTCAGGGACTTGAATTAGTGCACGAACACTACTTCAATAAAATCAATTCAGTATGCAGGTAAGGCTGCGGATGCACCTTTTCCACCCTCAGTTTCACACATAGCATAATGAAGAGATTGGCAGCATGGGGAGCATCCAAACCTTTCAATACACATGAAAGTGGTACTCAGATTCTCTGGAGTCAATCATATGACGGCAGCACTGCCACACCATAGCTGCACTTGAAAATTACTGCCACAGATTCTGTCCAAACTACTGTAAATTATGTGATTTAACATATTTTATGTAACAAAAATTAGATCCCTAATTTATGACTAAACACATAGGATTTTATCATATACTGCTGCTTGAGGCAAACATTAGAGGACCTCCTAGAAAAGAACAGGTCCCTTTCTGACATATTCAAAGGGGGCATCCCATGAAGGAAAAGAAAAAGTTGAAATTCAGACTCAATACAGTGTTTTGTTTCTCCTGTTCTTTGCACCCTAGTTGGTTCTAATAACCACAAACTTTACACAAATTTAGTGCTGATATGGAGTATCAACATCCTGGGAAGTACAAAAATATACTGAACAACCCAGCCATTTTACCTTGTCAACCTATTTAAATCTTTTGTTCTAAAAAGCATGCTGAGAATACGGTTCTGCTAGTTTTACACACCATGAAAAGAGCCCCCTTTTCCATGTGAGGGGAGTCTGTAATTTTTTTTTCCCATTCTCTCTGTATGCCTAAAGGTCATGCAATACAACAAAGAACTGATATGTACTTGAAATCTTCAGAATAATGCATTGAAGTCCCATATAGGGAAGACTGCACACCAGTCTTTTTGTAACTGAGGGCTCAGTGTAGAGAGTAATGGGTGCTTTTACAGGATACCCTCCCTTTCAAAGCAGAGCAGCCCCCACATCTGCATTCAGGTGCAATCTCTGGAAGCGCAGAAGCAAGCTGGCCATCACAAGTGAAGGCCTGACCAGACAAATTATTTTGAGGAGGTAATTAGTGAAGGGAATATGGATAAAGAACGAACTTAGAAGATCCAAGGAGTAAGCAGACATCCCTTACCGACCCATTAACAGTAAGGCCAGGTGGGAGCAAAGCAGCTGGAGGGACACATTTGTTTTGGGTGAGAAGATGAAGTGCCAGAAGGGAGAGCAAGGCAGAGGAGACTGCTCATCTGCAGGCTGGCCGAGACCAGCAGCAGGGGTACAGGGAACATCTCACTGGCTGAATGTCAGAAATAATTGACTCAATTATAATGAGAGTTTAGAAATTAATTTTCAGGGAGAGAAACAGGTAGCTGCCAGCTCCATCAGCTGATGATGTAATATGGTCCCAATCAGGGATCATTCTGCAATATTCCCTTGGTTGGACACTAGCTGAAGGCTGAGTTAATGAAGTGTGAGATTACTCTAGCAAGTGAGACCACCCTAATGGGTGAGAAAGGCAGCAGTAAGCAGGAACAGTGCAGCTTTCTGGGATGGATGATTTTTTTCACTGTCATTTCCTGTACGTGCCAAAGACCTGCCTGTACAACTTTTATAAGCACTCTGCCATAGCGTCTCAGATGAACGTACTTACAAATAACTAGGAAAACGATACAATGAGTTAAATTACTGGCATAGGGCAATGACACTTTGCTATCATTTACCCTGACAGAAACGTAAGGCAACTTTGTTGAAGTCAGCAGAGTTATTCCAAATTCACAGTGATATCTGAGAGCAAGATTTGGCCTACAAATTAAAGCAGTAGTCATCAACTTCAAGTTCTATGTCTTGGTGTGATGCAGAGCTGACTCCTGTAATCACGTTTTGTTTGTGGGGAGCTGCAGTCCCCATTACTCTGTTTCTCATGTTTTTTTGAAGTATTTGTTACTTGCATAGTTATGTGTGCTGTCACAGAGCATTCACAGCATGAAGCAGTGCTTTAAGTGCTCACTGGGAGAACAAAATTAACATGCTCTAAATGAATACTTTTGGGAAATACCATTAAACTGCAATAAATTAAAACAAATCAAAGTCTTCATTCACAAGGTTTCAATTTTGTTCGCATTTCATGTGTTGCAAGGCTGATTCAGCAGTCTCAGAGCAACAGCCAAAAACACAAAGCATGTATCAATGTGAATTATTAACATATGCATCAAATTAATGCTACTATCTAGGATAGTGCTCTCCATACATTATTAAACCTAGAAAGTGGTAAAAGGTAAGTACAGGGCGAGGGAGGGAAAAAAAAAAAAAAAAAACCACAAAAGTGTCAGGAATCTGATTTATAAATGATCTTGCCTCATTTATCCCCATTTCTGCTTAAGATCTTATTTGCAGAACACAGCCTGTACAATTCTGCAAAGCGTTTGCCTTTGTTCAATGTTCTGTTCCAAACAGAGACAATATTGCTGAAATGCAGTAATAAGTGCAGCAGCACCTTGAGGGTTGTTTGTAAACTAATAATAGGAAGTAACGCTACAGTAGCTCAGACACCATGTCATGAAATCCTATTCAGGACAGATCTAGGTAGGCACAATTCAGAGAACTGCTATGGGAACGACCGCGTCAGCACTCTCACCAGTGCACTGTCTCCAGGGAAGCATCAGAGCATTTTAGAGTAAGTACAATAGATAGGAAGACTATAGACAGCTGCTGGTACCTTAACCACAACATGACCTTACGTTATAAGCAAGGGATAGCGGAAGGTTCTTTTAGTATAGACATCTGTGAAAATACAGCTCCCTGTTTCCTTTTTATTTTTCCATGTAGTATTTTAATGTTACTAGAAAGAATAAGATCGATTTTTAAGAACTTAATTCTGACCCAAACACATCACCTTCCTTATCACAAAGACTCCAGTGTTATAAATTGTTGTTTTATATTGCCAAAGCATGATAACCTCCATGCTTCTAAATCAAACTAACTCTTCATATGAAAATTTTATCCAGATAACAACTATAATCACTATCCTTTGTCCACAAAGACTGATTTCTTGACACCTTCTACCGGTATGTTCCTCCTGCACCTTCCTCCTGCAGCCAGGGATCTTTGCTTCCCAGTTTCACGTTGGCTGCACATTCAGTATTAAAACTGCATCATGTATACAACACATTTATAGTTTTGCTTAGCCTCTTGCTACTGGTATAGGAATAATAATAAGGAAACCTGGCCATTTCCAAAGGTAAGACTGAATTTATCACTTCAAAGTGGTATATGGTAAAGGCGTATTAGTGGCAAGCAAAGGTTTCCATAAAAGAGAATTTCTACTGGATGGCACATACTACAGCAACTCTATAAACTATACTTGGAATATGAAAGATACAATTATTAGTCAATGAAATAATAAGAGTTCCAAATGCTAAGGAACAGGGGCTGAAAATCCAGCTACGCTTAAGACATAGCTTAAACATTTTATGAGGCATACAAAACAGTTGCTGGTGACAAGAGGAGACTGAAGTCAGTGAGGTCCTTCCAGTCACAGTTTAAAAAAAAAACAAACCAAAAAACAAAAAAACAAAAACAAACAAACAAAAAAAAAACCCTCCTTGTTAGCTCAAACCAGGTGCCCAAATTTCTTTTTGATAATACTGGTTTTTAATTTCTGAACCTCAGCTGTCAACACATAATGACCCAGTGTGCAATTGGCATTGTTTATCATCACTACACAATTTTTACATGGATATTCATAATCAGGAAGAGTTCATCGTGATTCAGGGATAAACGGCTATCTGTAAGAGAAATTTTCACCAGAATGTATAAAACTTGCAAACCTTGGCTAACATGATCTATAGCAACTGAAAAACACACCCTGTAGCAAGATAGCATTTTTTATTTAAAGATGACAAGAAATAGATACTTCACTATTTCACATCTCCTTAGCAAGCATTTTAAAGTTTACCTTCTACCCACAGGACCTTCAAATGTATCTTTGTTCAGTAGGTCAGATCCCAGTCATAACATATTTTCTACCTTTGTAGACATTTAAGAATGAGCAGAGATACTTGCTTTAACATTCTAAACAGATTAATCATTTCAAATATAATACCCAATCCAGAGTCATCAATCTATTTCCATGATACTCACCACATTTATGGAGTCTTGGGCTACTACTTCAGACATTATCTTGCAGTCTCCCAGACAGAAGTGATTAAAAGTCTTTACTGAATAAGATATATTCAGAAAAATGCAGTCTAACCCACTGCAGGAAGAAAAAACTATCAAGAAGTCTGCCACTGAAATACCACTCCATCTCAGCCATCCTGTCAGACTTGTAAAAATTCATTTTCTGGAGCATGTCAAGAATGTCATTCTAACCTGTCATGTTAAGTGGATGGCACTAGGACTGGTTTGGAAATAGCAAATACTGGGTGAGGACAAAAGCATAGATGTGACCACCTGTTTCCACTCTTTTGTTGTCCTCTTCTCCTCTCTACCCAGTTATCACCTTTGGGAGAACTGCCAAAAGTATTGTTAGCAGCTGCCTGCCTACAGGTCAGAGACAGCCAGAATCAGAACTTGTAGCGAGTGCTGCGACTGTGGAGCCAGAAAGGAATACTGCAATATTTTTCAAGGTTTTTTTCAACACCATATTTAAATTTATCAAAAATTACTATAATATACTCTTTTTCAGCTTATTTTAACATCAGATATGCAAAGGTAATGATTTCTTTAAAACTCAGTTTTCCAAGGGATTACAAACGAAGCCCGTATAATTTTCAAACATAGTGTTTCCGCATTCACAGCACAGCCTAACAAATCCAGCTGACTTAAAGTTTTACAAGACAAAAACAGATTCAAAGGAGGATGAAGCAGTTACAATACGGAAGTTAAAGGCAGAAAGCAGAATAAGACAGCAAACAAGTATGCTTAATGGACAACAACTTCTCTTTTCTTTTGCCACTACTGGGCTTTTCACCAGCACCCTTCCCATCTCACTGCCCAATCCCATCAACAGAACAAAACCTCACACTCCCGAACAAGTCTGCTAGCAAGATTGCTTATTTCAGAAAACATTGAGACCTACCTGTAGAGGATTCTACTCCCATTCCTTGCTTCACTTACTGAGCAAGGTTTCTATTACTCACTCTGCTTCCACACAAGTAGAAGTATCCCCTTCCTGTCACCTGTAAAGAACAAACTTTGCATTACCTACTCCCAGCTCAGTGGAGGTACCAAAGCAGCTGTTTGCTGCTTCCCCCAACAACTTCATCCATATTCTCCTAACAAACTGGGCTGCTTAAGTCAGAATACATGCTGGATCTACCCAGGTATTTTAGATCCTATACAAGTACTTCATACTTTTGCCAGAAAAGTCACCCAAGTGAAGTTGGTCCAGCCACCAGGACATCTTGCTGGGGGAAAAAAAAAAAGAGAGAGAGAGAGAAAAAAAAAGAAAAAAAGAAAAAAGGCATGCAGCTAATCACTTGCATGATAAGAATCCAGGCAGGTTTTGGTCGCAGGTTGACACATGCACCTGAATGGAACAACATATTAAATACAAATCTGATTTTGCAGTGCTACCTTGTACTACAGCACGCTGGAAATGAAGTTTTTAGGAGTACCGAGAGAAACAAAAGATTAATCAATATCCAAAATTCAAAACAAGCTGGCTAAATTCCAAGTCTTTGTAGTTTTTATGACAAGAAAACAAATTTATTAGGAAACAATATGTTCTTCATTTTTATGCTAGTATGCATTTACTAAATATACGGATCTGTAGAGCAAAGGAAGGTGTGAATACTGTACAGCACTTAACCAGACATACTATTTATATATCCCTCTTATATCATAACACAGTGAGACCCAGAAAAATCAATAAAATATAAGTACTTCCATTCTCTTAAACTTCAAACTTTAAAGCTAAAATAAAAAAAATCAAAACAAAACTGATCTAAGTAGAATCACTCATCCTTTAGCATCCCTCCACCTTGTTTTATTGACCATCTAATGAGCAGATCTAGCGTAAGTACCCATCTGGTGTGTCTTAGCCCTTAGCAGCTGTTCTTATTTTATACTGATAACTTCCCAATGATAGGCCAGGTTTTAGTTAGGGTTGCAGGTGTGTGGCTGAGTTAGTACTAGAGAGCAAAATGAGGGTGTGAGTAGATTATAAAGACTTCTCTATCTTTCTTCTAAAGCTCTGTTCTTCTTTCACCCCTCAGGTGGGAAGGAAGTGAGTTGTGGCTTTCCCTAAAAGTAAGGTAAAAAGATGTCTGGTCTGCCTGGGGTGGGGGGGTAGTTCAGTTTCGAATTGCTCAAGGCTAGTAAGGCTTGTTGATTATGGTAGTAGCTGTTAAGTCAGTGGTTTCTCAGGATCTAATATTTATGTGGCTTGTCTCTACAACTAATGTTTGTTTGATGTGTTCCAGAAGTCCTGAAAGTAATTAAATGCTGGTTTATGGGTATCTATAAGGGGATAGCTGTCCTTCTGAAAAAAGAGATTGTGCTACTTCGAGTAAGAAGGCTATGCTCTGTTCTGGGTGGCCTTGATATATCAACTTAAGGGGTGTTTCAATATTGTTTATAAAATTTTTATGTGATAATTGACTATCAGGTAAACAAAAGCTTTTAAAAGGGTCTTGAAGAATGAAATGTTCTTAGAGTGTGGAGTCTGGTGGACTGTATGCTTTTGTTCTATATGTGGTATGCCAATATCTTTCTGAGTTGCTGTTCCTGACTAGTAGGATGATATAAACAAGTTCTATGCTGGTGGCTATAATACTGAGCTAAAATAAGGAGAAATAGCTGTCTTTTCAGTAGGCTAGTTAATGTATGCTTTTGGAGAGCTATCGGTGATGGTAAACAATCTTTTCTTAAAAAAAAAAAATTGATTCTTAAAAGAGGTGTTATTTTGCCAAAAGCCTTGATTTCTTTAGTGATGTAATTCACGTGAGCTATTTGCTTTTTACTCTTAAACTAAAAAACCATACCTCTATCAGGTTAGCTAAAAACTTCAAATTGGGCCTTAAGGAAACACTCAAGGCTTCTTTTCTGAGACTGCTTGACCTTTGGGACCTGTTCAGCAGTTCAAGGACACATGGGGCTGGGAAGGGGTGCTTTGAAAAATATCAAACAATCTGGCTGGCTGGAATCTGATCATGCTTTTGCTTCAGTATACAAACTGAGGTTTTAAGCTAGAGAAGAGTCCTATGTGACTAGGGAGAAGGGGAGGGGGAGGTAGCAAAGGAGGGATTGACCAAAACATAAACCCTTGTCTGTCCTTTAGAAGATGTAGTCTTAGCTCTTGTGTTGGCATGGAAGTTCGTTTCTACAGCATAAATTAAGTTTTTAAAAATTAGATGTCTAGACCCAAGACACTGTTATGTACACAAAACTTCAATCTCTAGGTTTCCTTGGGCACTCTTAATACCAAGTTTGAGCTTCCTTCAAGACTTTACTGTGCTAATTGATAAAATGTTCAAGAAATTAGATGTTCTTATTTCAGCACTAAATGTTACTTATCTGCTTTTTATGACAGGATTTTTTTAAGTTCTAACTGTAGTCTTTCTAGCCTCTGTGCTTCAGGTGGGGAAGGTGAACAATTTGCATTTTCTATCACATAATGTGGTTTTTGGCAGAAAGAATCAGGGAGAAATGATAGCGTGGCCTAATAGATTAAAACAGTGGATGATGGACTTGGCTGGGTTGTGAGGTTCTTAAAACTGCCTCAGAACTTTCCCTGGTTCTTCTAACACTGACCAGTTACAGGAGAGGCACGTCCTCTGTGTCTGGATTTTTCCATTCTGAGATATATACATTAGTGAAAAGGTTAGCATTTAGCATGATGTGTGGTGGTGCAAACTATATGCGTCCTCCTTGTCTAAGGTGTAACGCATATGGAATTCAAGTTTTTCAGCTTTTTTTGGCTTGCTTTAACCTCTGTTGTAAGCTCTTGCTGGTGCAAGAAATGCCATATAGCAGTAGAAATGGTTTATATTCAAAGCAGCTGCTCTTGGGACTGGATGTAGCTATATATTGTTTGAGGGGTGGGTGTACATATTCCTTTACATATGAAACATATATTCGGGTGGAGAGAATGGAGAATACGACTTAGTTGTTTGTGCATCTTGTTATAAAATCTTTGTAAGTCTGTAGTGCTAGAAAGGACAAGGAAACTGCAGCTTCTGTGGCTGTTGTTCCCTTCATTTTTGTGCTCTCCTTTCCTCCCCTCTTGCTAGAGTACATGAGACAACTCAATATTTGGAATTTCCTTGGCCTTGCAGACTCTAAGTTCAGTGTAAAACTTTCTATTAAGTTCTGGTCCTTTCTTGTTTTGGATACTGCTGCCTGCTTGTGTGTCTCCATCTGAATAAAAGACATGCAAAGCCTGAGATTGTGTACTTGGTAATAAAAACTACATTTGCATTCACTTTTCGTATTAGGCAGATGTTGCTGTTTTCCAAGGCACACGAACTCTAAATGTGTGCAGCAAACTCTAGAAAACAAATGGATGTTGCTTGCACAGAGGGAGAGTAATATGGATGCCTTAACTGTGGTAGTGCATTAACAGAAGGTGTCTGGTGAGCTCGCCACTGGCTTGTGCCAGGAGGCAGGTAAGGCTCTGCACTGACTAGAAGGACAATGCCAGTGAGGCTGTTCTTGATACCCCAGCTGGTTGTGGTCCCTCTGGGTACCTACAGACATCTCCAACTGAAGTACAGAACGAGTGGTCAAAAAGAACAAGTTAGTCTGATACCAGCCTTTCCCTAGGAGAAAGTAAGTTGCTGCAAGACTGACAACCGCAAAAAAACCCAACATGTTTTGTGCTATATTAATGCCTCAGCACCCAAGACCAAAATGATAGATAGCTAACAGTTGAAAACTGCTAATTTTTCTGTAAGGACGTAGCTGGGCCCTCAGTATTTTGAGGGGAGTTATTGCAAGTTAGAGCGTTTCTAAGCCCCTCTGGAAGGAAAGAGTGGGAACGGGGGAAATAATTACATCATGAAGTCACTTCTGAATTAAAAAAGAGACCAAGTTCCCTTCTGCAGCACACTCCAGTACCTACCACTGTATCAACTAGCTTTGCAAAAGCAGGCAGTAGAGAAATGCCTAACTTCAGAGTCAGCACACTGTTAAGCACAAGGCAGGCTCCCTTTTCTTTGTAGAGAGCAAGCTGTTTTGCACATACTGTACCCTGGTAGTTGAATATCTCATTCCAGAAAAACTAGGTTCCCTTTGGGTTTTCTGAAATATGCTTTAGAGTAAGTGCTAGATTTGGTCTCATCAGAAGACACAGGTGACAGAGGATGATTATTCTCCAATTTGAAATTAACACAGCTTGTTATTTATATGACTTGAAACTAAAACTTTGTGCCTAGGCTATTAAAATTGTCCTCTCAAGTGAAATCAGTATCATGAAAAATAAGTCATTTTGATACCTGCTTTACTGTGAACCTCGAAACAATCTGATCTTGTACTAAGTTTATTACTGATGTAGTGTCTATGTAGGTATGCTGGCTCATACCTCAGAACTGTTCCTGGTATTAACAACTCAGGTTTGATACATTTTCCTTTTTTTTTAAAAAAAACCAACCTTTTACCTTGATGGCAGTACTCTTCATTGAAGACATCTTCATTCTGTAAATGACTAGACTGAACACAAGGGGGAGAAATCAGAACAGCTCTTTAGCTTCAAGAGCTGTTTGAGAAGAGGCATGCTTTTGAATGCTGAAATAAAGAACAAAGATGAAATGTAAGATGTGTGATATGTAATGTCTGATGGGATGTTACAGTTGTTGTAAGAGTGGGGCATAGATACTATTCTAGTAGTGTGCTGATAACAGTAGCTATCTAGCTTATTATGACCTTTTCTGAAACTCAATAAATACTTTATATCATGATGAAAAGCAGGCTGTCAGATTTTTTTTTTTTTAGCAGAAAGCAGGACCAATTGAGAATGGAATAAGTAATGCTTGATTGCATGATGCACAAAAAGAAACCTTTACACTGATAAACCAAGGAACTAACATTAGAATGAGAAAACATGATGCTTTTTTTTTTGTCTTAATGAGAAGAAAGTGAGACCCTTGACTGAGTGTTTGTAACTCAATGATGAGTTAAGGAGGTGGGCAAGGACTGGAACTTCTGTAGTCATGCTTGGCGACGGTCTTGCCTAGCTTAGTGCTGATGGTATGCACACCAAAACACAGCCTCTGCCATTCCTAAGTACCTGCATGTTCTGCTCCAGCACAGCAACACGGCACTAGCTAAAGACAAATTACCGTGGTGACTCCTGGCAGTAATCTTTAAATGACCCAAAATTATTTGGTGAGGGGAATGAACCTTTTATAGTCCTCTGGTACATAACAAAGCTGATGCACAGTGGTAGAAAATACTGTTGTGAATATACACAAACTTGAAAAGCACTGTTTCAAAACACACTTATGCTAAAACATTTTATTGGCAGTTGTAGGACTTCTGCGTGATGACTTAGCTGAGATGCATGAGGAACGTAATATCTAGCTATTGCTGTGTACTAAGTGAGACTTGCAGTGTGTGCTGTAAAGCTGCTTCTTAGGTTAAACCTCTTCTATAGGATCCCATCTGTGGAGGGGAAGGCAGAGGATGTGTTCCTAGACTCTAGTGGTCTAGCACATCCAATTAGGCACTGTAAAACAAATGTGTCTTGGTTATACCATGAAGGTATGCCTGTGACTACAGTATTGACACACTACAAACAGAAGTGAACAGATGAACAGCATTAAATGTAGGTGTCTTCACTGAATACTATTTATTTTTCCTCTTTTTTTTTTTTCTTCCAGGTTAGATGTATAATGAAGATCTTTGAAAAAGCGGATATACAAACTTGCTAAAGATGTCTGTTCCAAGCCAATGTTGTTCTATTATTATTAACCCTCCTCCACCAGAATATATAAATAACAAAAATAGTGGTTGTCAAACAAACCAACTTCAGTACTTACAGAGGGTGGTCATGAAAGCCATGTGGAGGCACAACTTTTCCTGGCCATTTCACCAGCCTGTAGATGCAGCAGGACTGAATCTTCCTGTAAGAACCATTTTGGAATTGGAGTATTAGTATATAAAGTATTACAAGACTTACAAATCAATGTTAGTTTAAAGGAGGTTTTTTTCTGATGCAACAGATCATGGAAGACTACTTTTGCATATGAACTGCTTTCATTAATCCAAGTCTGCAAGAATACTGTGTTTTCTCTTTGGTTCATACTAAATGGTCCATCTTTGTTCTTTTGCTTTCTGATCTAAGACTGTAGTAAATCAATATTTCTAAGGGATAATAATGCTTAGACAGGCCTCTTGGAGTTTCTGGATGTTGGTATTCTGTCTTGTCTTCTTTCAACCTCCCTGCTGGTTTAGACATATTTCTTAACACAGCGTATGATGACTATTTTTCTGTCTTTGAGGTTTTTATTTCTAATAGGAGGCAGCTAGCCTCTTTCAGTATCAAATACTTTACGATGGGAAAGCAGATCTGATTGACTCTAAAGTAAACAGGCAAATCTGGACCCAGTTTGGTGCACAGAAGTAATTACAGCTGTAGTACTTCTTAATTACAAATCAACTTTGGCATCTTGCTCTGAAGTTTCTAGAGGAATTAAATGTCCCTGCAAAAACAGAGAAGAAAGAGATAATGGTGTTCTCATCATACCACAGTGGTAGAACATTCTTCTAGGAAACAGAAGATCTGATGCTTAAATTCTTGTTCAGTATTGTCTTGTGGGTTTTATTTATGTTACAATTTAATTGCAACAAAGTGAATGAATATAATGTCTTATGACAAATTGTCTTAATTTGGGCATCTTTAGAGTCCAGTTCTGGTTCACCTTGGCTTTTTCAGTCGAAAGAAAACATTGGTTATTCACACAATGGTATTTCAAATGACCTGGAAGATACTGCTTTTGGCAGATAAGTAGAAAGGTGTTAAATAAAACCATGGTACATTTCCTTCCTTTTTTTTTTTCTTTCCTTTCTCCCCCAGCTTAAGCAATTGTATTTAGTTCTCTCAACTTTCCAAGACTAATTCTACAAAATCATTGATTCTGTTTAGAGCAGACAAAAGCCTTTATCTGCAGCTGTTTCTGGTGACAAACTCATTTGGTCAGTTTGTCCAAAAGCACAGTCAAAGTGACTATTGTTCTGTGTCTTTTCTTACCCTTTTTTACTTCTTGGAAAGAACTGTCACTTAAGGTTAATATTAAGGGTCATTCAATCAGAGTTGCAAATGTTTGCAGCTGGCCTCAGGCCAGTACTGCCTCTCTGGATATCTAAGGCAGCCACGTGACTTTCTAAAAGTATGTGTTAGTTCAACCACTGCACAATAACAAGCAAACCTCTGGCTCCATGGCAAGGACAATGAAGGCATTTGCCTCCTTTGCCCCTCTCCTCCAGGTGTTAGAAGATGCAGAATGGACAATACTTAAATTATTAGTTGCATTATTTAAAAGTTTTCTTGGTTTTGTTTTGGTAAATTCAGCGGTCTGCACTATGATTTAGCTTTTTTTATTTAACCAAAACAGATTGTTAGGACAGCTTTAGAAGACTCTTGAAATAGTAGTAAGATTGTTAGGACAGCTTTGAAGGCTCTTGAAATAGTAGTAACTTCACAATTGCAATGGATATGTGAACTTAGTGGAGATATTCCTGTTCTGATTTCTTAAATGCACCAGTGGGGAGTTAGCCTTGTGCTCTTGATGAGAAGCTTTTAGCCATACTATTAAAATAGTCACAATAGTTCACATTCCAGCTGCCTTTCAGTCATATTGCCACATCTTCACTAGACTAACCCTGAGAGGAGAGCCACTATAACCCAGGGGATGAAGTATTTGGTCAGCTACTGTGAAAACTCGGTAGCTTCTTTTTGTCAGTGACTGAGTCTTTGTCTTTGTCAAAGTCTGTCTTTGGCATCTTTTCCCCCATTCTGTAAACTGGAGTGCTACTTCAGTTAAATGGCTTTGAGATAAGAAATGAGAAGTACATACTCTTTTCGTAAGTACTACTACCAGTATAGCTTCAGGTCCTATTGAAATCGATATTCTTTGGGGCTTTGAATGGTGGATGTTACATAAAAGAGCAAGGAGAAAATATGCGGTGAAGAGTTCCTGAACACTTACTTCTGTGGTACCTATGATTATAGGGGAAAGTTTTTCCTTTAAGATATTCCTTCCAACATAATGCAGTTCTCCTCTCTTGCAATTTAACTTCCATAACTAAATGTGTAAGAATCTTCACGTCCTAATATTAAAGATATCTGTTGTGTGACTAACTCTTTCAAAACCACAGGATTATTACAATATTATAAAGAAACCTATGGACTTGAGCACCATTAAAAAGCGCCTGGAACACAATTACTACACAAAAGCTGCAGAATGCATTGAAGACTTTAAAACTATGTTCTTGAACTGCTACATATATAACAAGGTATGTGAAACGCAACCTCTTACCAGTAACCAATTCCATTGAACAATACAAACAAGTTTAAAATAGTGTTACTGGAGCCTGCATTAAATCAGTCAATGTCTTCATGAATCTTTTTTGAAACTATTTTCTCTGAAAGGTGTGAGGGCTTTGTTGCTAGAATTGGCTGAGGGCATGTAAGGGAAGTCTAGCCTGCTGTTACAACAACCAAATGCGTAGTCTTTTCTGCCCAAGGATTCCACCTGCATGAACAGCAAGCACCATGTAACTGCTGTGCAAGTTTAAGGCTAGCAACTTTGAGCCATGCTCCACTCTTCCAGCAAGTTTAACCAACATAACTTGAAGTGTGAGCATCTCCCTGTGCTTGGATGTTGGCTGTGTCTTTGTACCTTTAAGCTTCAACAGCTTTCTTCAGAACACAGGAATGAAAAAAAGGAGTTTCACATCTGCCCCCTTTTCCCTTTGCTGTGGGAAGTGGATATAAAGCAAGTAGGACTGTGCAATGTGACAGTGGGAGAAAGAGTATATCAATAATGAGGCAACATGTATTAAAGCAAGTTGTGGGGGCAGGGATGGCCAGGACTTAGACCCCTCTGGTACTGGTGGCTTGTTTCAATCTGTTGGAGCAGGATTCTGTAGACTGTTTATTTTGCAAGGTAGCCCTACATTACTGCAGCCTCTCCTTTTACTCTGAATGTTACTTACTATATTTTGCAGCCAGGTGATGACATTGTGTTTATGGCCCAAGAACTAGA
>JAVKLA010000090.1:19144550-19173394 GCA_034782735.1 Sagittarius serpentarius
CTAGAAAAAGTGTTTATGCAGAAAATAGCCCAAATGCCACCAGAAGAAAAACTAGTGATTCTCAACAAAGGAAAGAGAAAAGGAAAGAAGCCAGAAGGTAAGGCCTGTATTATATGTTGAATTGTTAATATATTAAACAAGCAAAAGCTGGAAACAGGGAATCCTCTGTAGCTTGTTGCAGCTCAACCCTTGGAGCAATTGGGGTGTTCTCCACTCTTCCCAGAACATCTCAGGCAAGTGACAACATTGCTGTAAGGCTTTAGCAGATTCAGTACAGCAGTAATATTTTTTTTTAATAGGTACTAGCTAAACTTTCTTTTTTCTACTTATGAAATGTGTTTAAGAGGGGGTAAAAATCGGAATTAACTTCATCAGTAGTGTAATAGCATAGCTTCACAGGCAAACTTCTGGTAAAATGCAGTGCTCTTGGCCACAAAAAGGACGATTCAGTCAAGACATCTCAAACTTATGAGGAAATTACATAGTAAGTGCTTGAAGCAACATTGGGAAGCCTAATTGCAAGGGGCCAGGTGATTAGCTGCAACTTATCACTGACTTCCTATGGCTTTTTAGTTGCTCTTATAACCTGTTTCACTTGTACAAAGTGCTCATTTCTACATCTAAGCTCCGAACATTGCCAAAGAATAAATATTTATACTGATAGAAGTAAGACTATGTAGTGCCTGGAATCAAGTGTGCATCTCATCAGGTTAATTAGGAGATCTCTGTCGTGGTTTAACCCCAGCCAGCAACTAATTAACTCTATCCCAGCCAAAATCAGGACAACCTCCAAGGTAGTATTCCTAATTGGCCTGGACGTACTGCAGTCAGTTGTTGGGGAAACATTAGTTATGTCTTGAAAGAGCTGCAACACTTCTTCACCCTGCTGCGTCTTAATTATTTGCCTTCTGACAGCCATGGAGCAGTGATCTTGGCTAGCTCAGTTCTTTCTGGGTCCCTTAACAGATGCTCTTATTATTTAGCTATGCAACTATACAGCTCTTCAGGGTCTCCTGATGACTTTATTTGCTTCCTCTTACTGCTGTTTGTGGTGTAGTGGTCCTTGTTGCTGGTAGTGTGTGAAACCAGTATTTCTTCAAAATAGTATTACAGTTGGATAGATCTCTGTAGCTTTCTCCTCAAGGTATATTTGAGGAGCAACACTACCTTTCAGTGATCTGGTAGATGGATACGGAAAAGCAGTGGATTCCTTGGTCCTTTCACAAGAATTTTTAAGGGGGTTAAGAGGAGGAGGAGGATACTCAGCTGGCTTCCTGCTCTTACTAGTTTGAGTAAAATCTCAAGCAATTAATTGCCTTGGCAGAATATGTTGATTGAACAGGTAGAAGTGACTCCCAGAAAAGGTTCCTGTGGAGAAATGTGTTGGAAGCTGAGTTAGATTTTTGGTTCTCAAATGACTGCAACAATTTGTTGAGATGCTTTCATAACACCATCTTGCTGGTATTAATGCTGTTTAAGTCCCCTCATTCCTTTTGCACACACAAACATGCAGCTTGTACAAATTTTGAAATGCTCTAAGCACTTCAAGTGGATAGTAGAGCATACTGCTATAATCAAGGAAATATTTCTGTCCTGCCTTTGCAGACTTTGGATTTAGAGACAGACCTATACACACAGCTTATTTCCCTTTTTTTTTAAAAAAAAAAAAAGGCAACTGACTTCCATTTCAGAGAATGTCATGGTGTTGCTTAGCATTGTGTTATATAAACCAATAGGTGTGAACATCTGTGGGAACTAAACAGAATCCCAGGGCTGGAAAAGACATTAATAATCTAACCAGCCAAATAAAATACAGAAAAACATTGGTCTAAACTAGCCTCAAATCAGTGATGGAGATCTGTAATATGGCTAAGCAATATATGCAAGTCTTAACTATGCTTAGGAAACTTGAACCTTCATGATGCAGTTTGATGCACCCTTTGCTGCTTGTTCTTTACCGTTTTCCTGGTTTCGGCTGGGATAGAGTTAATTGTCTTCCTAGTAGCTGGTACAGTGCTGTGTTTTGGGTTTAGTATGAGAGGAATGTTGATAACACCCTGATGTTTTCAGTTCTTGCTAAGTCGTGTTTAGACTAATTCAAGGACTTTTCAGCTTCTCTTGCCCAGCCAGCAAGAAGGCTGGAGGGGCACAGGAAAGTTAGGAGGGGAGACAGCCAGGACAGTTGACCCAAACTGGCCAAAGGGGTATTCCACAGCATGGGATGTTATGCCCAGTATATAAACTGAGGGGACTTTGCCGGGGGTGGCAGATTGCTGCTCGAGAACTAACTGGGCATCAGTCAGCGAGTGGTGAGCAACTGCATTGTGCATCACTTGTTTTGTATATTACAATTATATTACTCTTTTATTATTATTATTATATTATTATTTTATTATTGTCATATTATTATCATTTTCTTCCTTTCTGTCCTGTTAAACTGTTCTCATCTCAAGCCATGAGTTTTACCTTCCCCTCCCCCCCCCCTTGATTCTCTCCCCCATCACACTGGGTGGGGGGGAAGTGAGGGAGCAGCTGCATGGTGGTTAGTTGCTGGCTGGCGTTAAACCACAACAATGTATGATGTGGAAAACAATTTGATTCTTCTTGTGGCAAGAATACTTTTACGGTGTACAGGTTTTAGTGTGATGTCTCTTTGATCTTCCCTTGGAGGTTAATCCACAGCTTCGCTGAAACCAGATATGCATAACTTGGTACAATATTCTAGCTGAGGTACTAACAATGCTGAGTAGGGAAGGATACCAATATTGCTATATGTAACAGTGCTGACTTGTATTTATTTATATAGTTTGGGCGTGGAAAAGCAGTTCTGTTGACAGCTGCTAAATTCGATCATGAAAGAAATTACCTGCAATATTTAAGACCTAACTTTAAAACTTTGTTTTAAAATAACCAGAAACACAGCAGCCCAACCCTGGGACTTCAAATGAACGAAGCACAATGCAGAAACAAGCTGAAAGCAGTGAGCAGCCTCCAGTGATGACTCCAAAGCTACAGCAGGTTACACTAGCTCCTTTGTCTGCAGCTCAGCTGACTGCTTTAATGCCAGCTGCAGTCCATATAACAAAAGTAAGTTTCCTCAAATAACTTCCAGAAAGAGAAGTATTGAAATTGCTCCTTCAGGCAGTAACAGAAAAGCCATAGGAGCCATGCTTATTGTAGTACCTTTTCAAAACTTACATTGTGATAGAAGATAGTAAGACATCTCTATTAAATATTCTAGGTCTATGCTAAATAACTGGGGCAGTACTAACTCTAGAAACTAAGCAGGAATTGGGATGACTGCTTGGTACATATTTTCTTGTAAATGTGGTTTTAAAAATGTTGTTCTCAAAGAAACAAAGTGAACTTTAAGATGGTCATTCTTGACGCGTACTACTATACTTCTGCAGGCTTCACCTTGATGTAGAAACTCTTCTTTCCTTGAGGTGTAGATAATGGTTTTAGTATTAAAATAAAGCTCTTTTTACTTTCTACTTAATAACTTCTCATGGTTTTCAATGTAAATCAAATGCTTGATTCCCTAAAAATAGCATGTTTGCTTAAACGCTGAGTAACTAGCCTGGAAGGTGTTTGTAGCTTACAACAGCAAATTCTTGTTAACTGCAATCTGAATTGTATGTGAACATCTGACATTTTCATCGGATAAACACTCTTGTATTGACTTAGTTTGGGTTTTGCTCTTCCAATGAGGAATAGGCGCATGTGCCAGGCTCTTCTACAGTGTATATTTACACTTTACTGAAGAGTCTGAACACTGATGACAAAGCACACATTTTATCACTTCCAAACCAAATACCACCCAAGTTAAAGAAAAATAGAGATAACCTTGTACATAAAGCCCTCAACCAGGCTTAAAATTAATTGCGGTAACTTTTCCCCTTCCAATGGCAGTCATCTTGTGGTAACTTTATAACCTACCAGCTTCTTGGAGTCTTCTCAAATGGTTAAAAACTGACCACAACGTGACCTGCAGTACACCCTGTTCTTTCCTTTACAACTAAGATTGAGTTTGGCATGCTGATCTTGTAATGCCTTCTAGGTTTTCAGTATAAACTTGTGGAAGTGCTACGTTCTGCTCTGACTTCAATAGCTGTAAAAGTTCTGACACTTCTTAAGATTTTTTTTTTTTGGTGTAGTCTGAAAGCGGACCATTCTCTCACTGTATTTTAGACCGTAAATACACCTGTATTTGAGACTGTAAAATTTTCTTTTCCTAGGCAAAAAGTGGTGTGAAAAGGAAGGCTGACACTACAACTCCTACTACTTCAAGATTCACAGCAAGCTGTGAATCTTCTGCAACATTTAATGAAAGAAAAGCTGTTAAAGCATACAGAGGTGAAAGTAAACGTATGATACCAAATAAGCTTCTGAAGAGACACTTGCCAGATTCTCAACAGTCACCTGAAGTTCTTAAAAAGATTCAGTTGTCAGAACAACTAAAACATTGCAATGAAATACTTAAAGAAATGTTTTCAAAGAAACATGCAGCATACGCATGGCCTTTCTTAAAACCTGTAGATGTTGCATCTTTCTCGCTTGGTGAGAAACAAGGGATCACCAAACATCCTATGGACCTGAGAACCATTAAAGTAAGTATATTTTAGAGGGAACTGGACTATTTGTGTGCTTGCTTGAGTAACTTGTGTAATGACTGGATTTTAATAGTGTTTGCTGAAAAGGCATAGTGAAAGCTGCTTCTTGTTTGAAAGAAATAATGGGCATAGAAACTATATACATTTCTCTCTCTCAACAAACTAAGCCACAGCTCGCTAAAGAAAATCTGTCACAATCTTGCTGTGACTATGTGCATAGTGGCTAATGTACTTATCTGTTGAACAAGCTAATGTAAGTAGCGAGGGAATTACCATCTTCATGAAGCACTTCCAAGCAGGCTGCATATTAAATATCTTTCAGTCTGTATACACAATGGTGTTACTCATGCTCTACAAAACAAAATACAATTCTGTGATGTCAACTTGAGATTCACAGAGAAGCAGATTATCCTTGCTGAAGTGCCCTGGAACCTCAACACTGGATATTTATGTGACACCTTTCACATTTTCTGTGATAAAGGAACCCTTCTAGATGGAGATGTGTGGCCACTGCTTTGTGAACACTGGGCACATCTGTCTAGGTTGAAGTATTTAGCCAAGATCCACTTTTGTGGGGAGGTGTCCTGGTTTCGGCTGGGATAGAGTTAATTGTCTTCCTAGTAGCTGGTACAAGGCTGTGTTTTGGGTTCAGTATGAGAGGAATGTTGATAACACCCTGATGTTTTCAGTTCTTGCTCAGTCGTGTTTAGACTAACTCAAGGACTTTTCAGCTTCTCCTGCCCAGCCAGCAAGAAGGCTGGAGGGGCACAGGAAAGGTGGGAGGGGAGACAGCTGGGACAGCTGACCCAAACTGGCCAATGGGGTATTCTATAGCATGGGACGTCATGCCCAGCTTGGGGGGAGGGGAGGAGCACAGCTCGGGCGTCGGTTGGTGAGTGGTGAGCAATTGCATTGTGCATCACTTGTGTGTATTCTAATCCTTTTATTATTATTGTCACTTTATTGTTATTGGTGTAATTGTTAGTTTCGTCCTTTTTGTTCTGTTCAACTGTTCTTATCTCAATCCTTGAGCTTTACTTTATTTTCTGATTCTCTCCCCCATCCCGCAGGGTTGGGGGGAAGTGAGTGGCTGCATAGTGCTTAGTTGCTGGCTGGGGTTAAACCATGACAGGAGGCTTGAATTTCAACAGTCTATTGAATTATCTTGATAACTGGCTTGTGCAATATAGTGGTTATTTCCCTATTTCTAGCCCATTACTTTGACTCAAACAATTATGGAATAGGCTTTGTATAAATACCGTGCTTAGACTCAAAAACAAGTGCTGAGTACATGACCAAATGAAGTCACCCAAGCGTTATTGTCTTGACCTAGTGCTGAAACTAGTACTACAAAGTTCTTAGAGCAATTACAGTTAGCAAATCTGTTTAAAAGAGGAAATTCTCTTACTTTGTTAAAGGGACAATGTTGAAATGAGAAGCAGATCTCTCCATAATGGTTCTTACAATATTTACTGTCTTGATACAAGCTGAACCTGATACTAGATGTCAATTTTTGTTCCTCCTCTTTTTCTGCCAGTTAATGGTGATGCAACCTTTAAGCCCTAAATGTGCATTAATTTTGTTTTCCTCTAGAAGAAAATGGATAACTTTGAATATAATGATATACAAGAATTTGCTACTGATGTTAGATTAATGTTCATGAGCTGCTACAAACATAATTCTCCAGACCATGAAATAGTTGCTATGGCAAGAAAACTTCAGGTGAGTTAACACTTAAGTCAGATTTGAAAAAGAGTAGGACTATAAGATTCCTTTGTGGTCATCTCATGCTCTCATGTAGCATCTAATGCTACCAACTACTATGTTGCTGTGTAGTTCTAGAAAACAAGCAGTAACTTCATAATGCTTTTAGAAATCTGAAAAACGTGCTGACCTCTCTGGTGTTCCCCATCTTTAGGATGTTTTTGAGATGCATTTTGCCAAAATTCCTGATGAACCTGTTGCAAGTGTTCCTCTGTCACAGCCTACAAGAGAAATGACAGAAGCTTATTCCAGTGAGAGCAGTAATGATGACTCTTCAGAAGAAAAATCATCTGAAGACTCTGAACAGGAGAGAACAGCGCACCTTGCAAAGCTTCAGGAGCAAGTAAGCATTAGTACTCAATGCACATGACTGTTATAATCTCTCTGATAGTGCCACTTGCAATTGTCCATTCTAAAGCTTAGCACCAAGAACCAGTATTTAAAAGGTTCTGTAGTAATTTGTTTTTCTTACATTTGGAAGAACCTCCAAATGTTAACTGAATAGTGCCTCAGCAAATACAAAATGGTTTTAGTGAATTATTGCTGTAGTTCTCTTGGCTACCAATTCTTCTCAAAGTTTTAAAAAACAAAACTGTGCTGCTGTGGTATGATAAGAGCATCCAGATATTCCACACAGCTTAGTGGCATACTGTTCTAACAATGGCATTTCCTTCATATGGTTAAAGAGCTCTGTTCTTATGCTCAGTCTCTTTTGAGCCACAAAAAAGCAAGTCATTAAATTCTACTTTGGAAAGCTCAGTATGAAGTAAAACAGAAGAATCTCATGCTCATACTAATGTGAAGCATAGCTTTGCTTCACTGGTTAAGAGTGGAATGGGTGTTGCTTTTGCTTGAATGTAAAGCTTAACTTGCTGCTGTATCACAAACTGTGGGGAAAATTAGCATTTGTTCTGCTAGTCAAATGAGGGACAGTTTTGTTTTCAGTATTTGTCAGAGTAGCATATACTTCATCAATTTATGAGTATAGGCGTGAGGACAAACAAAAGTCTACAAGACAGCCTTTGCAATTGCGTAGTATTTCAGTGTCTGAATTCTAATTCCTATCATCTGTCTATCTATCTTCCTTCTGATTCCTGTGAGGTTTAAACAAAATTGCATTAGGTCTTTTTCTGAAGCTGTTAGTATCTCCCAGCTACCCACTTGATATTGCAAAATATCTAGGGTTTATGGCTTGAAGATGCACAAGCCCAGTCCCACTAGCCTGATTCAGTAACACTGTAGAGGACTAACCTAATAAGGCACTTGCGTGCTTCCCAAATGCTTGAAATTAAAAAGAGGCTGCTGGATACTCCTACAGTGATTTCTTTTTTTTTTTTTTTTTTTTTTTTTTTTTTTTTTTATTCTTCACAGGATGTTAGAAGACATACGCTGTTAGACGTATCTACATAAAATAAGTAGCCTTACATCTTCTATATCCATAGTCTGTGGCTAATCTATAATATAGTAAGATGCTTTGAAAATAAACCTCATTTGGAAAGCAAACAACCTATTAATATATACTCAGCTGCTACAAATCTCCTGTGATATTTAGCACCAGTTTATTGTTCCTCCTACATTGCCTAAGATTATCAGCTTTTTTTTCTCTCTTTTTTTTTTTTTTTTTTTTTTTTTTCTTTTGATAGCTTAAAGCAGTTCACCAGCAGTTGCGGGCTTTGACCAGAGCATACTTACCTAGACTGAAAAAGAAAAAAGGGAAGGCTAAAAGGGAGAAAAGTAAGAACAAGGAAAAAGCTAAAACAGAAAGCCTGATTCAAAAGAACAAAAATCTAAAACAGAAGAAGAAATCTAAGAAAAAGCTGTCTTTAAACACGTAAGTGTGGGGGACTTGTGTGGGTGTCAAATTATTTTAAAGTGCTGTTACTGCAGGTTTGTTTTTTTCTTGCAGTCAATCAAAGAAAACCACACAGCAGGTCTTGTTGGCACATAAGTCAGAAGATGAAGATGGTGCCAAGCCTATGAATTATGATGAAAAACGACAGTTGAGTTTGGACATAAATAAACTCCCTGGAGATAAGCTTGGGAAAGTAGTCCATATAATACAGTCAAGAGAACCTGCATTGAGGAACTCTAACCCTGATGAGATAGAAATAGACTTTGAAACTTTAAAGGCTTCGACACTCAGAGAACTAGAGAAATATGTGGCAACCTGTTTGAGAAAGAGACCAAGAAAGCAGCGGGGTATGTAGCATAAATGATGCTTTAAAAAAAAACCAAAACAACAAAACAAACAAAAAGCCAAAAAACTAGATTTGTTCTCTGTTTTGCTGCAATGTTAACTTCTGTTTCACATGCAGCTAAAAAAACAACAAAGTCAAAAGAACAACTTAATTTTGAGAGGAAACAAGAGCTAGAGAAGAGACTACTGGATGTCAATGGTCAACTAAACCCAAAGAAGGAGAACTTCAAGTGTAATGTGACTCTTAATTTTGTTCATTTGCAACAGAAATAGCTTAAAGTGGCATTCTCCCCTTGGGCTTATGTACTGTTATGCAGCTGGGGACTTTCTCCTCAGAACAGCTGAGGTCTTAAGCTTCCCATTTGCTAGTCTTAAGATTCTTCCTACGTTGAGTGAGCTGGAGTCACAGCAGTAAATTTGGCCAGTTACTTGTGTCTAAAACAACTTCCTTATTCTTCACCTAATCCTTTATTACAGGCAAAGATGATAACAGCTTCAGAGCTTAAGGGACACTGAACACCACCTCCCTTATGCTGACATAAGAAAACATGGTGGGGAAGGAGTGTCCCACAGCCTATGTATTTGTTCGCAAGTCACTTTTTGTGGCTTAGAGATTCAAGAATAACAAACTCTAGTTATACTTGTTATATTGCAGTCTCACTAATGCTGTCATGCTAGCAAAAATTCTGCATCAGTGACAGGTGTGCTGTGTTGCCTTAGTCTTAAAGGAAGTACCCTAGGAGAATCAATTCAGTTTTTCAGGCAATAATGCATTTCAATAGCAAAGCCAGAAATTCAGTACGTACTTGAGCGCATCTACACTTACTGGCGGTTCTTCTAAGGGACTGAGAACAATCAATGCAGCTGATGCTACTATTATAGGTCAAGTTGTTCCTCATTAAACTAGTGAGTGCTATTATTACCCTGTATTGGATATCTATTAAGCTCCTATGTAAAACCAGTTAGCTGAAATGATAGAAGCAGCCCAACAAGATGCAGGCTTGTGTCCAGCCTAAGTTCAGTCAGTAGTCTTCCTGTCTGGTATACAAGATGGTTTGAAACCATCCTAGAAAGAAAAGCTTAAAGAAGCAGCTGAAATCAATTGCGAAGGATATGCTGCAGGGAGAGGGAGGGGGTAGGCCAGGGAATCTTTACAACTGCCATCTAGCTTGTTTACAAGGAAGGGCTTAAGCTGGCCCTTAATGAAGACTTGTGTCCAGGGAAACAGGTACCCATGTAGCTTATTTTCAAAGCTTCCATCAGAGCAACACGCTTTGAAAAACCTTTTTGACTGCAAAATCACTTGAAACTGAGTTAAATCAACCCTGCAGATGCAAAATAGTCAGATGGTGGGGAGGTGGCAGAAGATCATAATTCTGAGTACATACGGCTTTGGAAAGAGGAGAGTTGACTATAGATGAAGACCTCAGCATGCAAGTCTGGCAGCAGCAGCAAGCACAGAAACAGGCTCTTAACAGTGGGAAAACTCATGGAGGAAAACTGGTTGAATTGTATCTTAAGACAGCACAGTTTTAACCTACTTTAGGATTGTAAGTTGTGTGATTACAGCTACTCCTTGGCTATTTCATTTGTTCAACTAGCTTGCTGCTGGTAAATCTCCCTCCTCTATAAAGGTCTTAAATTCACTGCTGAATGGACAGTGGACAAGGAAATGGCAGAAGATGAACTGGTATACAGGAGAATAGACCTAACAAGGTTGATTGTAGTCTTGTACATGAAGACTGCTCCACTGCAGGCTGTTCTAAACTCTTTCTTTTTCTCCTCCAGCTGAAAACAACGCTGAGTCCCGTATTAGACCAAGCAGACTGAGCAACAGCAGCAGTTCCTCGGACTCTGGCAGCAGTACTAGCAGTGGTTCTAGCTCCTCAGATAGCAGTGATTCTGAATCGGGTCAGAAAGCTTCCTTTTGTGTTTGTGTAGGCAAAACATCTGCTTTCTCAGTTAGCATTTACTGTTTCACATGCTTACCAAGGATTTCAGTTACCCTTGCAGGTTTGCTCCATGTTGAAGGCTCAATTCCAGTGCTATGTCTTAATACTGAGTTTGTAGGTAAAACAAAACAAAACCAAACACTACGCCATCTGCTCATCTTATCAGTGAAAAACTTCAGGGCCCAAAATCAGCTAGCAAGAGGTCTGTGTATCTAACCTGGGGACTTGACTATTAGGCTATAGCTTACTCTTGTGGGTTTTATTCCTTTTTGAAAGTGTGATTTATTTTTTCATCTTCTGGTCTGCAGCATGAAGGGTGCCTTACCCACAGGGTAAGCTTAGTCCCGAAGCTGAGGGACAAAAGTGCCAACAGCGCTGATTGTAGAGCCAAAGTCTACCATCATACTTAAGCTGTCTCAAGCTTGTTCAAGGAACATTACAGTGCTGCAGCATCAGGATATCAGAATGATGTTTCTCTCTGTACACAGAACTCTTTTTAGTTTTCTAGGACAGAACAGATCTGGAAGTCTACGATGTAGATATCTGTATGAGGTAATAGTGTAAGGCAAGATGAATGCTCAACACTTTGCAGTGTGGGGAAGCACATAGTGAAGTCATTGATGGGCAGCAAAGGCCTTGATCCTGCAGTAATCTTTGTAGTCTTTTTTTTATATATGGGAGAAGTTCCCTAAACATATCAAAGTGAAGTCAAAGTATTCAAGATAAGAATGGTCCTTTCAGTGTAAGGTTTGGCTCTCCAGGTACAACTGCGACTCACATCTTGTATGTGTGAATAATGAAACATATGTGAATGACTGATTTTATTTTTTTCCATCCCCCTCTTTCTGCCCACCTTGCTATATTTACAGTTACAGAAACCTGCTCAAAACAGACTGGAGGCAGGCAGAACTGTCCAACTTTTATGGAAAGCCCCAAGGTAAACTGACTGGAATGGATATAAACTTTGTTTAGGGCAAAAATTTATTTGTTACATATAATGGTATTGGAAATGACAATCTTATCAGGAAATAATGAATAGGCTTGAATGCTACTTGTTCTGTAGGACTGATTTACATGGAGCTGTAAAATCTGCTGTTTGTTAAAAGTAGCCTATGTATCTGTAGAGAAACTGATGTACTGGGAGAACTCTGTAGGCTTTTAGTTATTACAATCACTGTGGTAATCCCATGTTGAGTGAAGGAGATGGGAAAAGAAGAGAGGGGAAGAATGCTCCACACACCCCGCCCATGCCCAAAAGAGGAAACTCTTCTCCAACTTGATCTCTGAGTACAGAATTGACCTAATAAACAGTGTGCACCCCACTTAAATATTTTTTTCTTTATGAATAACCTCACTTCTACACCTGAAAATAAATAAACTGTACAATATACTAGTCATTTTCAGGATACTTTATATTACTTATGTTATTATTATAAGCAATAGCAGTTTTTATCTAGAAATAATTTTTAATGCCTCTAAGATTGAATTGCTCTGTTCCTGCATATACAGTGGGTGTTAATTCTCATCAGGGTTGGCTGCCTTTCACAATTTCCCTTGAAGCTACCAGAGATAGAGACCTCAGATTTCAAAGCAAGATCACAGCAAAGCCTTCATTCTTCTTCCAGTAGACTTGCTTTCACTCAAAGTGCTTAGTTGGATACAGGAAACCAGGCTGCAAATTTATTATTCAGCTGCTCCTTCTGCATCTTCATAAGCAAAGACTGATGGGAGGAATTACGCAACACCGTTTTTTTGTTTAAAAAGTGCAGCCTCTGCAGTGACAGAATTACAGCAATAAACTTGAGAAAAACAGGATACAGGAATTAAGCTTCACCTTGGTCAGTTATAACAGCCCCAACTGACTTTGAGTGACAACAAACATCATACTTCAAATCCTCACGTTACATTTTGTTCTCATGGGTTTTCTGTATCTGTCACACCAAGGCAGTGCACTTTACCTCATGGGTTTTTGTCATCTAAACTCTGACAAAATGCTAGACTACTATCACGATACAAGGACTGCTGAATCCTATAAACAGTGGAAATGAGGGCAGTGGTGGGGAAAGGGGATCAAATAGCTATAAAAGTTAAGATTTGGCTGTATTAACTACTGCAATCTCTTTCTAGAGAAAGCAGCTGTGTTTACACAGGACATCCTGCAATGCTGTTCTGCAAGCACAGCCCTCATCTCTTACTAGTAGCTTGCAAAATCGTGGATCATCTGAACTGCAGCAGCCACCTCCCAATGTACTGCAGAGGCTTCAGCCTTTACAGAATAGATCACTTAAACCATCAGAACAAAATGCCCAGTCTCCCTCAGGTAACACCTTTATGGCAAAAATCATGGCTGTATTTGACTGCTGAGGAAAGAAGGGATGGCAGGACTGTTTGTATTGCCCAATAAGCTTATCTTGGGGTTTTGGAAGTTATCAAGTGGGCAATAGAAGAAGTTCTTGCAGGGTATGGATTATAAAGAGCATGATGTAAATAAGTGTGGCAGCACTGGGGATTGGCTAGGGTTTCAGATTACTGGGGCACTTGGGGTGGGGCAGAACAGTATTAAAACAGGAGGAGGTGTTCACACCTCCCTCCAATGAGATGGAAAATGATACCTTAATGAATCTAGGGTTACAGGAAGTGCTGAACACGTTACGGCAGGAATTAGATGCTTAAACCATCACCACCACTCAAGTTCATGTCTGAAATCCCTATTAGCTGAATTTAAGGCTTGGTGCCATAGGCCCTCTGAATTGATTGCTATTGTCTAGACATATCAAATATTAAGTTGCTTAGAAATTTGATCCAAGCAGCTATTCTTTTACCTCCCTCACTTCAAAAGGTCTAATAACTTCAGACACTTTTGAGGTTTTGGTAAAAGACAGCTTGAGCTGGTAGCTGAATAACTGAGAAATCAATTAAAAACTAATTAAAAATTACTGTCTCAAATCATGCAGCTAGGATACATATCTTCATATCCAGCTAATCCACAGATCTGAACAGTGACCTAATTTTGAGATGTAGGACTGCCCTTTGCATGTTAGGGGAAATCGTACAGTACTTCTTTCTCAGGTATGAACTCGGCTGTATCTGCTCTGCATGATGCTCCAGACCAGCAAACTCCTCAGAGTACTCCAAGGACAAATCAGTGTTCTGTCACCCAGTGCACACATGCTTTTCCAGAGGTGAATACATGCTTCTTTCCAATGTGTTAATTTCAGATAACTTCTTTAAAGCATGTTCTTACTCCTTTAAATAAGATCTAATATAATATTCCAGGCTTGAATTTGATGCAATGAAGGCCACCTAACTTTTGTTGCAAACCTTATCTAAAACCCCACTAAACAAAGTGATTCTTATCCTTTAATAGGGCATTAATCATTGCCAGTTGGCTGCAACACGAAAGGAAAGTTTGATCAGTACGTCAAGTTTTATAATGTACTATAAAGCTTGCTTTATTTTTGGTGCTATAGCTTAAACTTAAGTAACCCCTGCACACTTCTGGGTTAAAAGCCCACCCTATAAACCTACAGTATCACAAAAGAGATGGGCAGCTTATACTATATGTTCCTGTTTTCTAGAAATATCAGTCTCGTGAGCTCAGTAATACTCTGAAGACTCTAGGGGCTATCCTGGAAAAGTGTGTTGCTTTTTCTTCCTGTTCCTAAAGCCATGGAAACTGCAGCTTTCACGGTCATAGATGAGGTTGTGAAATATTTAGTCACTGTTGGTTTCTTAGTATGTTCTCTGGAGAGTATCCTGGTTAGAAGGGCCTCTGCGTTACGAAGGAAGTTACTCGTGTTACTGCAGCAGCATGATCTCTTCCATCTTAAGGTGTTTAACTGTCTGTTTCAACATGGTTTCAAACATAGCTGCTTTAGCCAGGTTTTAATAGCTTTTATTTTTTTAAATGGATAGAAACTGCCTCAAGTCTATGAGCACAAGAATGTGTCTTGCAAGAGGCTTTGAGCAACATGGTCTAGTGGAAGGTGTCCCTGCCCATGGCAGGGAGCTTGGAACTAGATGATCTTTTAAGGTCCCTTCCAACCCAAACCGTTCTATGATTCTGGGAAGAAAGGAAGAAAAGCAACTCACCCTTTCCCATCTGCATCCACTATCCAAGACAGCAAGTAATATATGTTATGAGACTCAGGTTTGTGCAACACCTTCTTCAGTTCAAGGGGATTACTACACAATCTTGCACAGAGAAAGAACAACCACTGAACTGAAGTAATACAGCTGCACTTCACCCTGATGAGCTAGAGTAGAGCAACTGGCTTTACAACAGTTAAAGCCAACTTCTGTTATGTTGTACCATGTTAAGGGTTAAAGAACTTGTATCAGTTTCTCATACTCTACCTGCTCCATCAGTTGGGATCTCTGAGCAGTTCATGTGCTAAATCCAAAGTGTTAATGTAAGAATGTGCTTTGATTACCATAGTACGAATCAAATCTAATTCTGCCCTGGTGTTTACAGAAGCTAGAGCTGCAACAATTTACTGCTCTAAGCTTTTAAATCTTTAATCCTGCTGCTGTTTAGTAAGAATCCATGTGTTTAGCGCTTCAGAATGTATTTTGAAGTCTAACTTCTCTTCTAGGTATCCAACACAACTTCCCAGGTTGACAGTGCTGATCGGAGTAAACCAGCCGAGAAAACAATACATCAAGAGAAATCAAATAAACTTCAGAACAAGGCCAGTGAGAGTACTGCTGATTCAATATCCATAAGTCAAGAACAAAGTATGTATTGTCATAAGAAAAACTGTAACTGATATCAGGGGTGCAAAGTTAAAAATGTATATGAACCTGGCTAAAGAAATAAAATGCTGAACACCTGTACATTAATCAGTTTGCAGAATAATGGAGGGGGTGCAGTTTTCCCTTGCTCTTTCTTCTTAGTTTGCTGCTTTAAAAAAAAAAAAAAAAAGTTAAATGGATGCTTGGTTCTTCTTCTGTGTTAAAATATATGAAGCAAATGACTTTTTGATTTAAGAACTTAGCTTTCTGAATTTAGCACTAGGGATAAGTAACCCAGTCTTCCAGGAAGTCTAAGAGAACTGGTGCTCCAATCTGTCAAACTTCACGGGCCTTTAAGCTGTCTTCTACTGAAGCTTCATGGAGTTAATTTCCCAGGGCACTTTGTGTGTATTTTGAGTTGCCATCTCTGGCTCTTGGTGACAAGGATCTGACAGTAAAGCAATGTCAAACATGCGTTCACCATGGAACAAATTTGCAATTATTACAAGAATACAGGTTCCCTGAAAGCTGCATTCCCTACAGAGATGTATCAGACTTCATACATGTTTCAGACTAAAGAATTCTGAGCTGGACACTGAACATCCATGCTGAGAGCCTAGTGTTACCAGACATGATTGGTTTTGGTTCCTCCTTTACTCTTTCCTCTCTAGACTACCTGTATAGTCTTGAACAGGGGAGGGAACAAGCTTCTGAAAACTTGATGAAAATAAAAGGCACAGCCTTCTCACTGATCAACTCCTTTAATTGTTGCCAAACAATAATTCTGGGTACTTGAGTTGCATTAAAGCAACTCTTAAAATGGAGATTTAATTCTCCAAGATGTTTTACTCATATTTTCATGGTCTTAACACACCTATCCATACACCTACTGCCCCCCTTTGTTTAATTTGTAGCAGCTGGAGCTGGTACATGGGTTCCATGGATTCAGCTAATGATCTTCACTTATGAAGTTTTGAGGCTGCAAAAAGCTTGAATTCCTGTCTTGTACACTGCATAACTGTAACTATCAAGATCCTGGTATCTTAATATGTTAAAGGGCTGGGAAAACCAGCAGGAATAAATCAAGCTCACTGTTTTAATATTCATAGAAAAAAAGCATAGCCGAAACTTTTGAGAAAGCTTGCTCCCTTCCACACTTAATTGTTTATGACTTAAGTCTTTATTCCTCTTAACTTTCTATTCCTAATCCTTATTTAATTTGTACTGTATCTGTCGTCTTCCCTCTTTCAAGGGACAGTTGTGTGGACAGTTGTGGAGGACTTCCTCTGTTTTAACACAGGAACTATCATGTAATGAGGCTCTGCCTTTGAGTACACTTGAACTTCAGCATTATGTTGCATAACACAGCTTATAACACTGCTATGTGAGTGTAGTTATCAGCCCCATTCCATAATACAGTGGTGTTTGACTGTTCCTGCAATGATACGTGCCCCAGCTGTGCTCAGTGTTACCTTAGCCTTTCCACTATTAACTCCTGTAGAAAACTGGAAGAAGCAGGGGGGGAAAGACAGGATTTTGGCTTTTGGTTTTTTGAACAACAACAAAAACTTTGCTAATGTGGAACTGTTGTAGGGCCTGTAATATATTGATAGAAAGTGTAGAGCATGCTTAGTACTATATGCATCTACTTAGATCAAACCAGGGAAATTCATTTTAGAATTGGATGCTCTGAGCAACTTGTTGAATTTTGTAGAGAAACTCCCTCTCAGGCGTTTCTGTGAGGTTACTTGCATCTCTGAAACAAGAGTTCTTGATTTTAGGCTTGTGACACCTCTGATGGTATGGGTGCAGGCTTGGTGTATTGCTGTATTTAGTGGTGGCTTGCTAAGAAGCTGAACTTACGAAACTGGTAACCACAAGCTTCCCTTCAGATTAAAAAGCAGCGTCTCTCAATGAGAGGTTCTGTGAAGGCTGGCATTATTGCAAATAGCTCTAAAATGCATGTTTCAAAGCCCATGGCTGCAAATACTTTTGACATAGCCTCATCTTTCTGTGTTACATCTAGAGCTTTAAGACAGACATGACTATAAATTTAAATTCATCTTAAGTTTGCTTTGGGTAGATCTTCTTGGCAGGTGGATCAGGTGGATCAAATTGATCTTGCCCAAAAATATCTAACCTCATTGTTATGTGAAACACTTGCTTCATTTTGGAGTATTCAGTGCTCAAGACTGTCAAGTTTCTTATACGAAGATTCAAGCTGCTGTATGAGGAAAAATGACTGATGAAAGAAAGATGCCTATTGTATTGAGGGATAACGTAATACACTAGTTCTCTACTCTGGAGGAGAATAAAGTCTCTGGTAACAGAATTTGATCTAGGTAGACTTTGCTTAACTCGACGTGGAACCCACAAGAATGGAAATACCAGGATTTGTAAGCCTCTTCAATTGTACTTGAGATACTTCAGAGGTCTTTCACCCTATTTCATTCCACTATATAGCAAAAACTCTCCTGCTCACTTGCAATTATACCATCTCACAGGCAATGCATGGAGGCTGTGAGGTCTTTCTGAAAACACCTTTTAAGACAAACTGGCTGAGGGTTTGAGGGGCCTTTAGTATTCTAGATTCAAATATCCAAAACCTTTCTCCTTTGCACAAAAAAACCCACAAAACAACAAAAAAAACCCCCACAAAACCAAGCTATCTTAAGTTTCTTATTAAACACTCGCTTAAAATAAATACTGAAACATCTCAAACTGCAGTAGGGAATCATTGCTGAATGATATAAAATGTGTTATATCTGGTTCTAAAATACTGGCTTTTTCAGAGTACACCTAGATTTTCATCCCAGAAGCTCTTTAGCAAGGGAATATAATGAAGTGACACATAAGATTAAAAAAAACCCAAACCCTACCCTACAATACATGGCTTTTGTTAACTATGTGGTGTTCTGGCCAGTCCATAGTATTACAAAAGTCTATTTTCAGGCTTACCATAATGACTGCAGGAAACTGTATCTGTTCATGCATTTAAACAGTTTTTTGAAGTCTTAAAAGGTTTGGGGAAAGTGTTTTTCATGCAACATAGTATGGACCTTCTACAGTAACACAGCATATCAGAACTGTTAATCTGAAGTTAGTATTGTCAAGATAGCACTTCCACTTTGCCTGTGTTGGGGTTTTTTTCCCTCACAAGTCGTAAAGAGGTAACAGCATGGAGTATTCATACATCCTGTAGGCTACTGGAAATGTGATGACTCACCCTTACCAGCTGACCTATCTGCTTTTTTAAAAAAAAAGCAACAACAAAAAAGGAAATAGGCTGGCGAGCTTTAGGCAAAATGAGCTTACGTGATGAATGAGGAACTGTCAAATAAGGCTGGAACCAAAATGAAAGAGGGCTGGGTGGGAAGGGGATAAAAGGTGAGCAACGGGCAAGGTGCTGTGTTGAGACTTTCTCACAAAACTTTTGGGGCATTCTGCTGGGACCTCTCCTAGAATTAACCAGGCGTTAATTTCTCATTTATAGTTGAGTTTAGCTATTCCTTTCCCTGCCCTGAACTGGAGAGAAATGGTCCATTTCAACTTCAGCTTAGGAAATGTTTGGGAGCATTTCTGTCTTTCTGAACCAAATAATAATAATAATAAGAAAAAAATTGTAGTGTAAATTCTTAAGTCAGTTTCTAGAATGACTCAATTTTTGTCACTTAAAATTTGAGGAAACAGTCCATAAAATCAACACGAGTGAAAAATCTTTTTTATTCTTCCATCAGGTCATTGTACACCTAATGATAAAAACATGCTAGAGCCAAAATCCAAAGTTCTTCCAAGAAAGGTAAGTGTTGCTCAAGTCCTATTTGAGAAGAGTTTGAGTATACTTACTAGAATCAGTAATTCCTTCTTTGAAAATCTGGTCTTTTATGATTCAAGTATTTAGTGTCTGATAGGTCTTGGGCATTGTTATAACCTGTACAGATTTCTCTCATTTCTAGTGCAACAAACAAACAAAATCCATGGGCTGTGATCATTTCAGAAGGTAAATGATACAAGATTGAGTTAACAATAACATATCCATATTCTCATTAAAAATATGGCTTATGTTATCTAGTTTTAATATTTAAACAAGGAACTAGTGTTCCTTGATCTAGTTCTAATATTCAAGATGTTAGTGTACTTTCTTTTGCTGATCCAGTAACCAAAAAAAGAGTAGTGTGGAATACAGCCTTGGGTACTATTGAAAAACCTGTTCTGAAACAGGATGATACCCTTTTGATGACGTTATTACAATTAGGAAATAATCTAGAGGTTTTTATAAAAGTTAAGCAAGATATTTCCTAGCATACAATAGATTATCTTAAATGGAGGAGCAGAGGAATTTTCTTACCTATTATTTAAATTCTTATATGGTAATCAGCTATTTGAAAACATCAAATCAAAATTACTAGTCTAAATAATTGATTGTGTCAATCAACATACAAACTAAAAAAGTTTGTTTGTAGTCTGCTGAATTAAAATATTCCTAGGATTTTAATTTAGGTATTTAGCTTTCAGAGAACTATTAACTAACTTTCTGAATTCAGTTCTAAACATATGTCTTTCCTTCATAAATCTGTGACCTTTTACTAGAAGCAGTACTTCTTAAGAATACTGGGTTTATGCTGTTTTACACTGAGAAGAAAATGCTATGGGAGGCGAGGAGAAAACATGGGTATTTAAAACAAAAAAAATCCACAAGCCTAATACAAAACTAATGTTATGTAAGGATTACGTATAGAAATGAGATGGATGTTCTCTGTATTAAAATATTGTCAATGGACCTTGTGTAAGCTCAGTCTTGTGAATTCATGTTTTCTGGAGTTAAAATATGGAGAGGTGGACATAAACGTTTGGGTAAGAATAGCTACAAAGGCTAACAATTTTTAGCGTATTGCTAAAGAATCTCAAAGTTGATGAGAAAACATATTGAGGTCTGCTTAGATTGCTGTATTCGCACTAATATTCTGCCAAAGTAAGGATATTTTGTTGTAGATATTCCCAAATAGGTCCAGTCAAAACAACATTGTGCTAATGTAAGAACTAAGCAGGTAACGTATGATTAGTAGTTGCAGAGTATTTTCGCCTCTTCCATGTTTTCCTTTTTTTAATAACTTCAGGATACAGGATTTAAGAATAGAGATTCCTGGGTAAGCTTATGTAAAACGATGATGCTTCCAGCTCCAATAAAAACATCTGCCGAGAGCTTCAAACAGTTCAGGAAAGCAGCATTGAAGAAGGGTAGGCAAGCACAGGAGTTAAAAAGGCCTCCGGTGCAAGCCAAGAGGGAAATGCAAAACCTTCCTCAAGCAAAAGAGAGGTTTGTAACCACATATGTTTAAATATTATTCTATTTTTTGCTTGTATGGTACTGGGTAGCTTAGTTATTCAGGAACAAGTGGTTTGGATTAGGTAATCGCCATGTGTCAAATGAAAGGGGGAGCTGTACCACTCTAAGCACAACTGCACATCCAAAACACACAAAGTGGCTTTTTCCCTTGCAAATCCTTCTCGTTTCAGCAGTCAAATAAAGTTGTCACTTTGTCTTTTTTCCTTTCTTTTTTTGTTTTTTTTTTCTTTTTTTTTTTTTTTTTTTGTCCCCTGGAGCATTTAATTCCTCTCGTAGTGACCACAATTCACACCTGTCCTCAGTATCTTGGAATTCTTTGCATTGCTGTAGAAAAACATATTCAATAAGCTACTGCTGTAGTAGTATTCCCTAGTTTTTTGCAGCCACTGTTTTAGTGAGTGCCCACATATGTATCCCAGTCTGAGGTCTATTATTATTCTGAGTGGGATATGTGACTACCTACTAATTACTGCATTGCAGTTATATCTTAGATTGCTGTTTGCCACCTTTTTGAAACTCCTGCTTTCTGTAGTATTTCCCTCTTCAGTAGTCTTCATTTTTTTTCTTGTCTGTTTGACCCTGTAAAAGATAAGTCTGAGGCAGTTCCTAAATTCTCCTGCTCCTGCCCATCGCTGGCTGTATTACAATAGGTCACTTGTTTGGAGTGTATTATTTTAACAAACAGAGCATTTGAGAGACTTAAGAGTACACTCCTTGTTCAGAATGCATAGTGAACAGTCCAGGCACCTTCAGCTACTACAGGTTTCCGAGAGGAGGAAACCAGACACGTTAGCTCTACGGAATAAGACATTACGGATGCTTGCCTGAAGTTGGTGAAATTTATTTCAAATAACTAGTTGAAGCGGAAGAAGGTAGAAGCAAAACATCACAGGCCAAGAAAGTAACAAAAAATCAAGCATGTATGTCTTTCAAAGAAACTTATATGTAAGTTTTGTGTAGCATATATGTAAGTCCTGTGTGCATATAGACTGGAAATGGAACACAGGAAACAACCTACAACAGCCCAACAACTGCGTGCACATACCTCTTGCGAAGGGAAATTACTATGAATCAACATGTAGAACAGAACCACAGTTTGAGTGCTACGCATTGATGTAAATTATTTGCAGAATTCCGTTCAGGTGCAAAGGCTTGTTATGAAGAAAAAGAAGAAACAACTTTTATACTATGCCGATCTCTTCTCCTGTCTTTAAAGGGGCCATGAAGGCACAGGATCGGATACCATGGCAGTGACAGACTGTGAGCCCCAAAAAGAAGGGCATAAGAGCAAACAACCGTATGAAGCTCAACAAGATACTGTTGTTCAAGACCGTAATTTGGCTAGAAAAATGGAACAAGAACGCAGGAGGAGAGAAGCAGTAAGTTGCTGACTCTTGCCAGCTGATTTTGTTTCCACTTTAGTAGAGAATAAAAAAATGTTAGTTCAGGTCCTTATTTTAAAGGAATATGAAAAACTATCTGTTTGGTCCTATTACTCCCATAAGCTTAGAACAATTGCATGGTAAAATGAAGTTTTAAAGAGGAGTCCCTGCCCTCTGAATAATTTCAAACCTCAAGTCTTGCAAGCTGTCTATCCTCTTTAACATATTCCATGTCAACAAAAGCACTAGTCGTACTGTTCTGGTCTGAAATATCAAAACTAAGCCTTTTTAAAACTAACTTACTGGTTTTATTGGTATAGGTAACGAATGTTTTTTAATTGCTACTTTTTTTTAGATTAAACATTTTTTAAAAATTCATAATGCTGTATAATGGAATTTAAGAACTGCAGTGTGAGATCCTGCTAGATTCAGATAAGGTCTACTGAAGCTTTCATCCTGTTCAGAGAGGGCTTCAACAACATGCACACTCAGACTTGTAATAACAGAGGGAGCACACGCATTTTGGGAAGAAGCTTTGTAGTTTTTTTCTTAAATCCTTATTAAATATTTGACCTGCGTAGTATTCATTAATGTCCAACTGCTCTGAAAATACACTAATTTGCTTTCTTGCAGATGGCTTGTATAATTGATATGAATCTGCAGAGTGATATTATGGCATCTTTTGAAGAATATCTTGAGTGAAAGCTGTAGTTAATATGGAACTTAACTTCAACACTACTACAAACTGTATAACTTTGAAAATGTACTAGCTAGAAGCTTAAATGTTAAGACCACTTTAAAGAGCATGTAAGCGCCTCTAAAATGCTTAGTATTAAAAGCTTGTTCATTGACACCTGAAGCTTCACAAGATCTTTTTGCTGCTTGATTATAATATATGTAGTCTGCTACACAGTGGAATGTAGTTGTTCTTTTGATTAGTTTCATATGTTGTGTGTATATATATGAGAAAATATCAGCTTCTTGATTGTTTTCTCATTTTTTTAAATCAATTTTTTTCAGAAACGCTTGAGAATCTGTTATGCTAAGCATAGCCAAACTCTTGTTCAACTGTATTAAGTCATAGTATACTAAATGTGCCCCAATAGAAACTACTTTAAACCAAGGTCTTGTCAATTATGTGACTGCTATTAAAACAATCGCTTTACTATGACACACTTGCACAGAATCTTGGCTGTGACAAAAGACCTCTGTAATAATGATAATTTCAAAATGGTGTGTAACATTATTTGTAATTGTAAAAACATTTCCTGGAACTCTGCAATTTCAGCAACAAATACTGTATACTTGCATGTTTTTTAAGGCCCAGACATGTTGATGTTCTGTTTAATGTATTTTATGTTAACATAACATTTGGATATGGGTGCAAACACGTTTGCCAGACAGTTCTGGTTCTTCACAGAAGAAACTACCTAAAATATCCCACTTTTGGCTCCAGTTTGAAAGGCTTTCTGATTAAAGCAAGATTTTATTAATGTTGGGATACTTGTCTGAAGTAGAAACTACAGTGTAAAAACCCTACGTTCTTGTTGATTACATGTAGCTATCTCAAATTAAGTACGGGGCTAATAAAACATTGTTTTATAAAATTAATACCAAAACACAATGTGTATTACAGAAATGTTGGGTGAAAGGGGCCTCCTCAAGGTAATCTAGTTCAGTGGTCTCCAAACCTTTTTCATTATGCACCCCACCATTAAAAAATTTTAAGCATGCATCCCAAGACATGTGTTATTTACTCATTTATAAATTCTACACATGCTCTACTGTACTAATATATTATTTACATTATTTTAAAAATACACAAAAAGGGAAATTAAAAATATTTTAGATAGTGTTTATTTAATTTTGCTTAGTTTATTTCGTTTACTTTATTTTGTAATTTTTAAAAAAGTTTTGTATTAAATATTTTGTTCCCACACTCCACTTTGGAGACCACTGCTCTAGTTGAACCTACCCCTCAAAACTCCTTCTCCCTATGGAGACCTCTGGTCTGTCGAGTTCCTGTGTCAAAGTTGGAAGTGAAAGTACCACTGCCAGTGTTGTGGTGAGGGTCCGCCACAGACCACCCAACTAAGTGGACAAGCCTTTCTACAAAATAACTGAATTTTCAGATAAAGGAAATAAATTTCGTCCAAATGCATAAATAACAGCTAAAGTAATGGTAGCCTGGTCTTTCAGGTAGCAGGCTGATGAGCTAGTGCTACCTCCAAAATACTGTTCCGCAATAAAATACTGCTCTGTATCTTCTACTTCTGCCATTGCTGGAATGGTAGTATTTCATTCAATAGGAGAAAGAGTGTATATTGACAAATGCTCGGATTGGGTTATCACCCCTTGAAATGTGTAGGGAAGTCCTCTTACAGGAGCCTTGCCAGGATACATGCTCAAGTGTACGCTGTTTGGGAGATTTGAGTACTTGGCTAGGAAGGGGATGTGGGGTGAAAGGTGGGTTGTAATGTAAAGGGGTACTGTTAGGGTGTCTTGTTTCACATCCACATCAAAAGTGATTTAGGCCTGCCTTCACTTGTAGTTTATACATCATTAATAGCTGTTTGTCCTGCAATCAAGTATTACAGTTCACATTCAAGACTCCCTACCTTGCTGCCATCTAGACGTACTTTCTGACTGGGTTAATGCAAGCTCAAGTTCTCTTGCTTTGGAAATAGCAGGTGACAGAGGGAAGGGCAAGAACTTATCCTTTGCATTTCATCCATTCTGTATGCCTATATGGGCATTGCTAATGGTATGAACTAGTACTTTTGCCCCTTGAAAAAGTAATTCCAGCTTCTATGACTCTATATTGTCATGATGACTTAAAGTCACAGTGTCAGTGCTGCTAATGCTAATCTGATAAACCCTTTATTTGCAACCTACAAGTCACTTAAGGAGGATAATCAGTTCCTACCTCCAGATAGAAGGCTGAGTTCAGAGGAAAGGGAGACAGCCTCCAAATGTGAGTAGCAAGCCTATAATTATTGTGTTTGCCCAAAGCTGTCACCACACTCAAGGAAGCAGGAATACCACTTGTGTAGATAACCCCTGCAAACAAGCAGCTGCTTAAACAGACTATTGTTAGTTACCTGTCAGTTAAAATGTGTACTCAGTTCTGTCATGCCATTAATTTACCTTGATCATTTGTGAAAATAGCTGCACTACTGTGTCATTTTTGTACTTGTGTCTACACTAGTAGGTTGTATCTACACGTAAATGGAAGGGTAAGATAGGTAAAAGCTTTAAAAAGTTCCTCTGTCACCAATAAATGGAATATGTTAAATTTGTTACTGTCAGCTAGGAGCTGGTCAGGCTGGAGGCAGAGTCAGTGATGTGCAAAGTTGGCCTCTTTTGTCTCTCAGAGAAATGGGCTTAGTTGAACTGACAAAAGATAAGCGGGCAGATGGCAAATCACGGAGGGCAAAGCACACTGTCAGAGCACTTAAAACAATCTGCCCTGGGGTTGGTTTGCCTTGGCACCCATTAGAACAATAATTTAGAGCAGCAGATGAGAAAATCAAAATATAAGGAAGACAGAAAAATAATTGTTGGGGTTCTCATTTTTTCTTATCCATAGGAGATATACAGAAGATTCTAAGCTTTTTTTCTGCAAACTTCTGGGAAATGTGTGGAAGGTATTTGCCTTGTACAAACAGGTTTGCCACACGTACGTAGATGGTGTGGTCCTAGAGTACAAAGAAAGCGTTCCTCAATAGAAGAGGAATTCTACCACTTCCTTGGCAAACAGGACAGCTAAGGTGGTGCAGCTGGAGGTGCCCAGAAATGCTGAGCTAGGGTGTGTGGCAGGGTGTGCAGCAATTTCATTGTGCAGAAGCTGCTCAGAACTGCTAGGTCACCGGCACTATCTTCTTCCCAGCTCTGATATTGGATCCGTATCTAATATCTGAAGATGACATAGCTATACTCCACAGGCAAAAGGTTTGTATAATGTAGAAGTTTGACATAAAACTACCTAGGTAGCGATGCATAAACTAAAACCAGCCTTAGTTCTATTCTTGTAAAAAAAAAAAATTAACTCTGCTGTTTGTGCAAGAAATATGGTATAGCTTGGCCAAATACCTGCTTATAATAAGGCACATCGTGGTTCCATCTTTAATCCTTCTTGTATTCTAGATGGTTACTATCATTTTGTGAATGCTGCGTCTGACCTGTCGCTGGGCAGGTTCATCAACCTTTCTTTAGAGGTAAGTGGAAGCTTGTGGTTGTCGTGGTTTAACCCCAGCCAGCAACTCAGCACCACGCAGCCGCTCACTCGCTCCCCCAGGCATGACGTCCCATGGTATGGAATACCCCATTGGCCAATTTGGGTCTGCTGTCCCATCTGTCTCCCCTCCCACCTTTCCTGTGCCCCTCCAGCCTTCTTGCTGGCTGGGCAGGAGAAGCTGAAAAGTCCTTGAGTTAGTCTAAACACGACTGAGCAATAGCCGAAAACATCAGGGTGTTATCAACATTCTTCTCATACCGCACTGAAAACACAGCACTGTACCAGCTACTAGGAAGACAATTAACTCTGTGCCAGCCGAAACCAGGACAGTGGTCAACTCCAGGATTTACAGCCTTGGTTTTCCGGTTTTTCTTAGGGGACATTTTCTACCACATCATTCTAATTACTGGTTTATTAAGGAATTTGGTGACTACTGTGATACAAACAACGATTGTTGCATTGCTCCTGCCAAACTTTCTAATTTATCTAACTAGGTCACTGGTTTACTGAGGTGCACTTCAGGGAAAATCCTGCTGCAGCTAGTCTGATAGTGAGAAGCTGTGAAGACTTCTTCCCTACAAAAAAAGGTTATTACCACAAAGTCTGATGCATAAAAAATTAGCTATATGCTAATTCTAGGGTTGGCGGTATGAGTAATCTGAGCATGAACGGAAGGCTCAGGCTTGGCAGGCATGATTCATATAATCCTACTGGAGTCTGCAGAGGTTAGTGTCTTAACTGAATCATCAGCTTCTGATGCTATTCCTTCTCTTCTTGCCCAAGAGAAGGAAGGAGCCTTAAACAGCCCAGCACCTTTTTCCCCAGCAGCCTGATAAAGCTCCTGACCTTAAGTTTGTAGGGCTCACATTCAGACAAGGAGCAAGGATTGTGAGCAGCATGATTCAGCGTTGCCAGCTGATGTGGGCTGCTGATATTTCATTCGTGTTATTGATAAGAGGAAGCTAGGCAGCTTTTTACAGCAGCTTGACGATGTTACCTTTAGTAGTAAAAAAATAAATTCAGATAATGGCTTTGATCTTATTTAAATTTTTAAATGCATGAAAATGCAGTAATGGGCAATTCTTTATAACATTCTTTGCTGTTACTTACGGTTTTTATTTGATTTTTAAAAAAGAAGAATTTTGAATTTGTTGAAACAGGCATTAATTCTGTCACTGCCTTCGATGGGACTAGAATTCAACATCAGCGTCTATATTTGTAAGTCTGAATTTAGAACAAGTAGGAGAAAGCATTTGGTATGTTACAGACAAAAATTGTCTACAAGCTGTGTTCCATGCATAGTGAAAAATGATACATACTCCATCTGCATACATGCTTATCCAATTTGTTTTTTTAAAATAGCTCATTAAATTACATACTTTAGAGTTAACAGATGCATGGTATCTTTGTACCAGCTTCTACTGGCACTGCTGGACAGAGCAAAAAACAATTCTTGGAAGTTAAGTTGTAATCCTCCAAACTCACCTGGACCAAGAAAAAATGTTAGTCTTCATCAAATTCAAGTAAAATTTGGCAACGCCATCACCACCCCCAAAGGCAGGTAGTTGCACATAGGCCTATGTTATTAGCTGCGACTCCCACGCGGTCTCTATATGTCTTGAACCTGGCTGTACCCTCCAGTCTGAGAAGCAAGTGGTTAGATCAAGGAGTAAAGGGGAGCCGGCTGTGCAGTGAGTTGGATTGGGGCTTGCCAGGATTTGACATGCAAGCTCAATTTTACTTTTCTTGTAATCAGAAACTTACAATGTCCACATTTCATTATCTCCCAGAACTAAAACTAATTTTTCATAACCTGCATTTTTATAACCTGTAAAATCAATTGTTTAATATAGGTATGCTTTTTCTTACAAGTTTGGATTACACAAACCATTCTGCTTCTAAATTACCTAAATTACACTTCACCCTGCGTATCAGTAGGTTAATACCAGATACGTGCTTACTGGAGCCTTGCTTCTTATCCCAGCATCTGTGGCCTCGTATATGACTGTGACTCCTTGGCGTGCGCACACAGCAATTTACAACTAACGGGCAGGCATAACATTCTTCAGCTTCCAATGTCAGCCTCGGGTGGCTGAGATCTCAGTACTAAATTAACTCTGTTGGAACAGAGGTAGTAATGATGACCCAACTTCCTCTACTAGCAAATTTCTCTATCAAAGTAAGTTAAGTTTAAAAAATTACAGATTTTGGTGCTGGAGCTCAAAATTTGCATCTTTTTAAGAGATATTGTAATAAGTGAAATTGTCGTACATTTACAAAATCATCTGTAAGTGGGTATAATAGTGAAGCAGCAGTGAAGGAACGTACAGTCTTGGAAAAATACTAAATTGCAACCACACCGCCGCATACCTATACGCTCCGTTCCACACTAAAACAAGGTAAGAGCGATGGAGTACGTGATGCGAGCAGGCAAAGGCACCGCCTGCGAGGACCTCTGGCAGGCACCAGAGGTGAGCCTGTCCCGCGCACCCCAGGCCCGCTTTTCGCAATGACATTTCGCGTAAGTTTTGGTGTATTTGGCAGCTCTGCCAGAGCGCGCGGCTCAGAGCCGCGCTCCTTTGCTCCAGGGGCGGATTCTCCCCACTTCCCTCCGAAAT